>CAWUFW010000368.1:4132500-4609136 GCA_963921515.1 Calotriton arnoldi
CTCGTCCTCGGCATCCCCCGACACGAACACATCAGCCAACACCTATGAAGTCTCCACTGGCTCCCCGTGGAGAAAAGAGTCCCTTTCAAAATCCTCACTCACGCCTACAAATGCCTACACAACAACAGACCCAAATACCTCAACGACAGAATCAGCTTCCACGTACCCAAATGAAACCTCCGATCTTCCAACCTCGCACTGGCCGAAACTCCGCGCATCCACAGAGCCAGAGCAGGCGGAAGATCCTTCTCTCACATTGCAGCCAAGACCTGGAACGAGCTACCTGCAGACATCAGACGCGTCCCCTCCCTGAACACCTTCAGGAAGACCCTCAAGACCTGGCTCTTCGGCTAAACAGATCTGCGGACCCCCCCCCCTCAGCGCCTTGAGACCCTCACGGGTGAGTAGCGCGCTTACAATTCCCTGATTGATTGATGGCTATAACAAATCATCAAAAAGCATCAGGTGCGTTCCATAAAGGAAGTATACCCTATTCTATAGAACAGGACCAGAATGGGTGTCAGCAGAACTCATGAAGAGTTCTAGTTCAAAGGAAAAGAGTGAGATAAAGAGAGCATAAAGCCCAAAATTAAATCAAAGCAGCAGAACGTCCGATTAAGAGTAGTTAATTAATGTCAGCCGAGTCTCAGTAATATGAGCAAATAAGCATACAGCTGCAGTAGCAATCTGTATATATTGAGCATCAATAGTAAAACAAAGGCTAATCAGCAGCAGCGGTAGCCACAGCAGTCAGTAGAAGACAAGGAATGGGTCTCTGGGAGAAGTGATCGTGAAAAAGCATTCTGAACCTGACTAGGAACACGCACTAATATAAAAGGCAAATAGTATTTTGCAGACATTGTATCAGGCTTCTCCTATTTGGATCCAATCAGGCAACAACCTTCTTCTGAGAGCGAGTTCAGCTCTTCCTTTCCCACAAAATAACATGCAGCTTGCAAAGTTTTATCACAAAGTTTGTTACAGACATCTTACATATGTGGTTTCTTATTCATGAACCTCCGTTCCTATAGGCATCGAACACAGTTTAACCTTCTAATGTGAAATGTTTCATTGGTAAACAATGAACTATGCTAAATAGGAGAAACACCAACTTGCAAAATACTGTTTAGTGATGCATTTCATTTACACAAAGAAGAAATACTGTTTTAAAATAAACAACTATTCTATTCAAACAATATGTGATATATGTGGAAAAATATGAAGTTTAGTCATCTCGATAAATGTTTCTTAGTAAATCTGATACATTTGTTAAAGGAACAATCTGTAGTAATGACAAATACTTCTAAGCATGTCACATTCTGGTAAGGGTTCTGAAATCCATTGTGCACATTTTCTAGCATGTCAAGTTCATCTCTAGTTAAAAGAAAACTTGCATTTAAGTGTTTCTGCGGCCTATACTAATAGCTATGACTGCGTAATGCAGTTTGCACATTATAAATGTGTGTCATTTCATCTTTAAATTGCATGTTAATTATTGCACACATGGCTGTTCATTTTTTTAAATTGCACCTTCCTTAATTAGCTTCTTCAATTGTAATATCCAGTACCCTCAATAGATGGCTTCCCTCCCTATGCCCGAACCCCCTAATCCTTGGGCACTCCCTCCACATGTGTATGAAATCGCCCCTCAGCCAGTCTGACTGTGTGAGTAGCCTAAGGGTAATGGTTTATTATATAATGGTATTTATTTGGTGTGGGCTTTTCCACAAGGCCAGTGTTTCAATAAGAATAGTTTAACCATTGTATCATTACACCACTAAACAAATGTAGTAAATTGAGAGAACAGTAGAGGAGGGATTTAAATCAGTAAACTTGGAAACTTGTTTGTTACGCACAGGTATGCTGAGCAGCGGGGATCTATGATGTCTTTGATGTCAGGAGAAGTTTGGCTAGAGCTTGACAAATGCTTACTGACAGCAAGTAAAAACTGTGTGAATGAGTTTTTTTTGCACAATGCACACCTGAACTCACATGAAAGAGTACAGGGAAGGCGGGTGAAAGCTGTGTGCTCCTTGAAGTGGAAGATTAGGCAGGCTTGGCCTGAAACTCATCTCAGCAACGTGAGCTTCTCACTATGCAGTTGAGCATGCAGAGTGATGTACAATGTTTGGGGTTGGAAGCGTAAAAGACAGCAGTAGACAATCACCGTAATCTTCTAATTACACCTACTGCATTTTGCCAGGCAGAAGTCAAATTTGAGCAGTGGTTTCAGTCTCAGTCGTGCTCCTAAATGATCATATAGGCAGTCCTTGGCCAGTAATGCATAGGAATATGAGTATGACCACAATTGGGAATACATGATTAGGCTTTCACAAAGACTTACAACATATTTCCCTCTCAGCATCAGTACCCTATCGGACCCCATCCAGTACACCTGCCCTCCCTTTACCCCGTGGAGCTATTGACATAGTGCCGCCAGCACCCTTGGGTTTCGAGATATCCAATGGTGAAAAGTCCACCCTTATTGCATTTTCCATCACAATTTTATTGGTGATCATGACCAACAAGTGGCAGTGAATACCACAGTAGAAGTCATAATTTTTGAGAGATGATCATCAGCCAAATCCCTTCCCATGGGATAATATAGGTCTTGGTTTCTTATGACACAGGATTGCGATCCTTGTATTTCTAAACACTTAATTGCGAACAGCACAGTGATCACTATAATTGTAGTGAACGCAAACTATATTTTTGAATGCAACTTGGGTACCCAGTTTTTCTACTCAGTATTCACTATTGACTCTTTGTTTATTTATTGTATTGCATTATATTTTGCGGTTTGATTTACTGTGTATATATTTTTAAAGGTTTATTAAGCATTTTTAATTAAGTAACTATGTTCAGTGAAAAATAAGCACTTGTAAGATGGCCACATTGTGCAATATGAAAGTAAGCACAGGTGCTCAGGGTAGGGATATGGAAGAGTAAGACACTATTTTGATGAGACACCTCAGTGCATAGATAACAGACACATAATGCCTGAAGGTAGGTGGGGGGCATATGATGGGCACAGTAAGGCCTAGAAAATCTTCTTCCAGGTACACTAAGCCGAGTACCTGACATTGCTTTTCCAGGACATTTCTTTTCAACCTGCTATCGATATACAAACTTTCCCTGGTCTCCAGTTTTACCATTCCCTTCCAACTCCCCTTACTTTTCTATATCTGCTCCATTTTAGGCGTGTGAACTGTGCAGTTTGCTAATGGGAGGTATTTTGTGTGTGCATGTTTGTTCTTGATTGTGCATCATTTTACCTGGTGCAATTACAACTAGGGTTTTACGCCCCACCTGTTTCAAATTTTATCAGCTGCCACTGGGAATGACACAAGGTTAGAGGCTATGCTCCAGGGCAAGGACATATGCAAAAGAAACAATTGATGGACGGAATGCTGGACAATGCAAACATTCACCCCCAGTCACAAGGATCTAGGTTTAATACATTATTCTTTAGCTCACCACACCACCCCAGTTTGGACCCAGCCATATGCAAGTCAGTCTTGACCCTGTTCCTTGTGGGAACAGTCCAGCCCAAACTGCCAAGCCAGGTCCTCCCTGGACCGCACACAAGCATCCTGGGACCGGTTTCAGGGCATTGCCCTTCATCAGCCAGGCTAGCTTGATTACAGTGGTGTAGTGAGCACGGGACCCCCGTCTGGGCATACCCTTCCCACTTCCGGTCCAGGGAAGACATGGCTTGTCAGTTCGGGCTGGACTGTTCCCATGAGGCACAGGGTCAAGACTGATTTGCATATAGCTGTGTTTGAACTGGGGTGGCGAAGTGAGCTATAGAACGATGATGGATTCAACCCAGATCTGTGACTGGGGGTGAGTTTCTGAAAAGTTTCAGCTCTCCGTCCATCATCTCCTTGTGCAGGGCAAGGACAAACACAAGATGGACAAAGTAAACTATCAAATAAGAAGCTAGCAAATGAGAGTGACAATAAAGCCAGCCAATGGTAAGCAACTTGCATGCTTTAAGCCCACTGTAAATTCTACGTGAGCTGACAACATGTCTTTTGCAAACAGGCAGTTTGCACTTTCTGGTATGCGCGACCTAAAAAGGCATTTTTATTAACATTATTAGAAATAACAAGACATTATGGATTTCATGCCGTATTGAGACAGAATAAAGGATCAAAGTGGTCCAACTGTCAGCGACATGTTTGGGGAGGCAAGGGGAGGCTGTTTTTTAATGATACACCAGATGCAGATGTTGTCTCTGCCATTGAGCCACCAGAAGGGGGCGAGGAAATTCATGGCCGACAAGACTGTTGAAAAATTAAAAGATGTCTCTGGGTTTTGAGATGGTAAGAACAATGAACATGTAACAGCATTTGTAGGAGAGTAGGATCTGCTTCACAGGGGTACCCCCACTTTTTGCTGATACTTCACTGGTTTTCGACATTAGTCTGGCTGGGGCCCTGCTATTCAGAACCCCAGCCTAGCTGTTCCTCTTTAAAAGGGTCTCCATGTGCCTTAGGCACATCACTGATTGGGATCTGGAGTGCCCTTGTAAGTCCCTAGTATATGGTATACTATGTACCAAGGGCATAGGTACCTCAGAGGCCTGCCAGGGGCTGCAGCATGTATTATGCCACCCCTGGTAGGCCATCCAAACTGACACCACAGGTCTGCTACTGCAGCCTGGGTAAGGTGGTGCATGCACCCTTGCTGTGGTATAGGTTACCTATATCACTAAAAGCATACACACATATAAACCTATAAGTCACTCCTAAGGCAGGCCTTATCAATCCTAAAGGCAGAGTGCATGGTTCCTATGTGAGAGGGTGCCCCTGCATGAGCAGGGCCCCTCTGCAGCGTTCGGAGACCATCTCTGATGCTGTTTGTAGTGCAGCCTGACCATATACTCTTAAACGCATTATATCCTCGCGGTAAAATGCTAACTATGGAATGGCTGCACCTAAACATGTCGTGTTTGGTGTCAAACATCTTGGAATACTACCCCCCGCCAATCCTGGCGGCGGGGGTAGCATTCCACCCTTCTAGAGGGAAAGGCATGTTAACTCTGACGAGTCCGGTAACTTCTTTCCAGAGCCCTGGCATCACAAAATGGATGCTGCTGCCACAGACACGAGTCTGGCCTCCTGCTGCTGGACGAAACTCCGGCAGGGGAGGCCTGGACAATAGGTTTCCTGTCCCAGGGAGGTGTGACCACCTCCCCAGACAGGACAATGTGTATTGGGGCTGGGCGGGAGCACTTTCGGGTGCTTTGAAGTCCTGCACTGGGGGCACATTTGGTGTCCCTGTGCATACCCCAGTTCAAACCGGATCAGGGGCTTGCAGCCCCTGCTTTGGCGCGAACTGGACAAAGGAAAGGGGTGTAGCCACCCCTCTGCCCTGACCCACCCATAGGTGGGGCCACAGAGTAGTCCATCCCCTATTTTTGGAATAAAGGTAGGAACCCAGTCCTTAGGACTTTAGATTATACCTGGACGAAACTCTGAAACAGAATCCTGGACCTTCGACGCTCTACTCACGATTAGAGGACTGAAGAATCTCCCTTGGGGTCAAGGAGTGACTCCCCTGCTTGGCAGGCACCAAAGAAGCATCTGTCCGGTTCGCATCACTGAAGCTCCCGTCGGACGCCGAAGTCATCGCATCACCAGAGGTGGATTCTCAGACTTCCCGAGGCTACCCTGAGTCCCCAGCAAAGCTGAGGCCCGTGGCTATCGTGGGTAACTTGAGACCGTGACCCCTGGACACCGAGCACACTTGCAAGTGCACCATCTTCTGGGTCTCCCAAGAAGTCGTGCTTTGGGCTCCGAGTAGCCCTAGCCTCCAGCACCACCTGCACCGAAGATCACTGGCCCCCACTCCACGAGTGTCCTGTAAGCCAGCTCCACGTGCGGCGTCACGAGGCTCCTTCGCGGTCGCTAGCCCGTTGGCTAGTAGCCCTTACCGAAGGCCAATCTTTTCTTTACTTGGCAGTCTGGTTGCTCCAGGCCTGCCCTCACTTACCCTTGCTGGGTGAGTTCCCCAGACCTTGCTGGTCTGCATCATCGACGATCTACATCTTCCTTGAGACTTGCCGTTGCCAAGGCCTGTTGGGTCCAATCTGGTCGCCGACACCTCTGCACTCGACAGACATCAAGCAACAGCCCGAATCCTGCTCCTGGTCGCCGACAACGCCTCCCGGACCTCGTGGCTGAAGAGTCAAGACGACCGTCAACGAACTTGAAGCACTCGACATCGGTGGGCATCCGTCCATCGCCATCCTGGTCACTGGCTAGTGACCCAGACTCTCTCCCCTCTGCTTTCAGGTTCTTCAGAACTCCGATCCACTCTTGGATCCACCCGGACACTTTTCTCCTGGTCGCCAGCAGCACTTTGCAGCAGATCGCCATAAGAAACGACAGACGAAACCCGACCCCGAAAGGCACCTATGCACCCGGCTTCCCTGGGTGAGGTAACACGAGTACTCCGGTGCTCCCGTGGGTAGAGACTCTTCAAAGTCCTAGATCTCAAAGGGTTTTGTCCTAGTCCTCTTTAAAGTGTCCCTTTCCTCTATTTTCCCGATCCCGACTTTCTCCATAGAAGTTAACGGCGTATCGCGGTTGTGTATTTACACTGCACGCGTCTCCCGTGGGTCCCCTGTGTCACTACCTTGGGTGGTTCCTTGTGGTCCAAGCACTTCTAGAGGCTCTAGGCCTAGTGTCTAGTTCAGTCGTGGTTCGCATACCACTTTATTGGTATATGGTTTGGTACGCCTCTAGGGCCCAAACGTGTATTTGTGCTATTACTGTGATTTAAGATCTTATAACCTATGTACTTCGAACTCTAGCCTCATAAAGAGACTAGAGGGGTGTGTTTAGTAATAAATACATATATTTTGAATATATACCTGGTGTGGTGCTCTTTCATTTGGTCACTCAAGAGATTATAGACTGGTAAAACAAGCTGCTTTACATTCCTTCAAGACTTAGCCTGAAGGCTGCTCTCCACAGCTACCACTAGGATAGCTTTCAATAAGGTTGTCTTTAACCTACCTACCATAAGAGTCGATTTGGACTGGTGCAAGGTGCCCACTATAATTAGTGGACAGCATATGCCAGGCCAACTTCTCACATTGGTGTGCAGCGTGTGGGATTCCAGCTTGCTATTGTTTTACCAGATAATCTCAATTGAATTGATCAACTGAAAACCACTAAAGGTACCTAAGGTACATATAATTTAAGCTTAGAATATCAGTAAGTTCTACTGAACTTAGAGTTGTGTGTTAAGGGATAGCACAACCCTTTCTACAACTCAAGAGAGTTTAGTAGGCCACACTAGAGTAGGTAGTGCATACACCACACCACACTAGTAATGTCTTTAAAAGCAGGATCTAGAGATGCCCTGCAGGAAGCCATAGAGCTTCCCCCCTCCAAGTATGACACACTCCCATTCTTGGAACTGAGAGCTTTGTGTAACGTGAGGAAAGTAAAGACAGGCCAAAGTCCCACCACCCAACACCTCCAGGAGTTGTTGGTGGCTTATGATCTTAGTAAGTCTTCAGAGACTGAAGGGGTAGGAGCAGAGGATGGGCCAGCAGATGAGGAAGGGACCAGGGGTACTACTACCCCCAGCCCCCCCTCTGAAACTGACCAGGAGGGTGACAATGACCCTGACCTGGAAAACCCAATCCCTTCTGGGGAAGATGAAGATGAGGATCTGGAGAACCACACCTTTGTCCCCCAGGAAGGATTATGAGTGTGCTCAGAAAGTCTAGGTCTCCTTCTCAGGAGTCTAACCACTCTGGCACCTCAATAGGGAGCTCTGTTTCTTCTCACAGGAGGGAATCCTCTCATGAGAGAAGAAAGAGACTGGTCCAGTATGAGGAAACTCAGCTGGAAATCAGGAAAAAGCAATTGGCTTTAGATAGAGAATCCCTAGATCTCCTTAAAGAGAGAAGAAAGTTGGGACTAGAGTCCCATGGTGGCAGCCATGTCCCTAGAGATAGGGAAAGGTCCTATGACCATAGGAACCTGAGCAAGATTGTCCCTCCCTACCAGAGTGGGGATGATATCCACAAATGGATAACTGCTTTAGAGAGGGCCTGTAAAGTACAGAAGGTCCCTCAGGAGCAGTGGGCAGCAATCTTGTGGCTCTCCTTTGCTGACAAAGGTAGAGACAAGCTCCTCACTGTTAGAGAGGAGGATGCTGACAATTACAAGGTCTTGAAGAGTGCTCTTATTGATGGGTTTGGCCTAACCACTGAACAGTACAGGTTGAAGTTCAGAGACACCCAAAAGCACAGACTCAAGACTGGGTAGACTATGTGGATTGTTCTGCCAAGGCTCTGGAAGGCTGGTTGATGGGCAGTAAGGTGTGTGACTTCTCAGGATTGTATAATCTGATAATGAGGGAGCAGATTCTTAATAACTGTCAAAACCAGCTGTTGCATCAGTACCTGGTTGACTCTGATCTGACCTCTCCCCAAGAATTGGGAAAGAAGGCAGACAAATGGGTCAGAACCAGGGTGAAGCAGAAGGTACAGAACCAAGGTGGGGAAACCAAGAAGCAAGATGCTAAGAACTCTGACAAGGGTGGGGAGAAGGGTAAAGATCAAAAGTCTTCATCAGGCCCCCAAAAATCTTCTTCTGGTGGGGATTCCCAGTCTACCAAGGGTAAAGGCCAAGAAAACCATGGTGCAAGGTCTGTAAGCAAAGACCCACTGGACCAGTGATTGCACCAAGTCCAAAGACTCCAGTCCAGCACCCACCAATGCCCCTAAGGCACCTGTTCCCCCTAGTACAGTTGGTGGAAGTGCTCCAGCAAAGGGTTTAGTAGGGTTCACCCTGGGAACTGAGTTGGGCTCTGACTTAGTCAGGGAACTGACTCAGGCTGTGCTAGTCTGTGATGGAGGCATGGATGTGACCTCCACTGTGAGTCCCAGTAATCTGGGCAAGTACAGACAACAGCCTTTAATCAATGGACGAGAGGCTTTGGCATTTAGGGACACAGGGGCAAGTGTCACAATGGTGACACAAGACCTTGTGCTACCTGGAGCAAGTTATACTTGGTGAGATGTACCAAGTGACCAATGCTAGCAATGTCAGAACAGACCATACTCTGGCAGTTGTTAACTTCTCCTGGGGAGGGGTAACTGGCCTTAAGAAGGTTGTGGTAAGTGCAAACCTACCAGTCGAATGCTTGCTTGGCAATGACTTAGAGACTTCTGCTTGGGCAGAAGTGGAGCTCAGGACCCATGCAGAAATGCTGGGGATCCCTGCAGATGTGTTTGCTGTGACCAGGTCACAAGCTAAACTGTCTAAAACTGAACAGGCCTTGGATTCTGGAAGAATGGACCAAGTGCCTTCCAAGAGGAGGAGTAGTAGGGTTAAGGCAGTGCCTTCCCCTTGGCTCAGGAGGAAGATCAGTCCCTTGAGGGGGATGATCTCAGCCCTGAAGAAGGAACTGTCCCAGAGGAACTTGAACCTGACCAGGTTGAGTTCTTGGGGACAGGGGGACCTTCTAGGGCAGATCTGAGCCAGGAGCAGCAGAGCTGCCCCTCCCTTGAACCCCTCAGACAGCAAGCTGCTGCTGAGGCTGCTGGGAAAGCTAGTGGTCCCCATACAGTGTATTGGGATGATGGACTCCTGTACTCAGAGAGTAGAGACCCCAAGCCTGGTGCTACCAGGAGGTTGGTAATACCTTTGAAGTTCAGGGGCTTCCTATTGACCCTAGCCCATGATATTCCCTTAGCAGGACACCTGGGCCAGAACAAGACTTGGGACAGAATTGTCCCTCACTTTCACTGGCCCCACATGTCTGAAGACAGTAAGGAGTTTTGTCGCTCCTGTGTAACCTGCCAAGCCAGTGGCAAAGCAGGTGGCACTACAAAGGCCCCCTGATACCACTACCTGTGGTGGGGTGCCCTTTGAGAGGGTAGGGATTGACATTGTTGGTCCCATGGATCCCCAAACAGCATCTGGGCACAGATTTATACTGGTGGTAGTGGATCATGCCACCAGGTATCCAGAGGCTATACCCCTTAGGACCACTACAGCACCTGTGGTGGCAAGGGCCCTCCTGGGAATTTTCTCAAGAGTGGGCTTTCCTAAGGAGGTGGTATCAGACAGGGGTGCAAACTTCATGTCTGGGTACTTAAAGGCAATGTGGAAGGAGTGTGGAGTTACTTATAAGTTCACCACACCCTATCACCCACAATGCAATGGTTTAGTTGAGAGATTCAACAAAACCTTGAAGGGCATGATTAAAGGGCTCCCAGAAAAGCTTAGGCGTAGATGGGACATACTCTTGCCCTGCCTTTTATTCGCATATAGGGAGGTGCCTCAGAAGGGGTTGGTTACAGCCCTTTTGAACTTCTGTTTGGCCACCCTGTGGAGGTCCACTGTGCTTGGTGAAGGAAGGATGGGAGTTACCTCTCAAGCCCCCAAAGCAAGATATAGTGGACTATGTACTTGGTCTCCGCTCCAGGATGGCTGAGTACATGAAAAAGGCAACCAAAAACCTTGAGGCTAGCCAGGAACTTCAAAAGGCCTGGCATGACCAAAGAGCTGTTCTGACTGTTTACCAGCCAGGACAGAAGGTGTGGAGTGTTGGAGCCAGTGGCCCCAGCAGCTCTCCAAGACAAATGGAGTGGACCCCACACTATTGTTGAGCAGAAGGGTGAGGTCACTTACTTAGTAGACCTGGGAACACCCAGGAGTCCCCACAGGGTTCTCCATGTCAACAGACTTAAGCCATATGTGGACAGGGCAGACATGGGCTTGCTCATGGCTACTGATGAAGGGCAGGAGGAAGAGAGTGACCCACTCCCTGACCTGCTCTCACAGAACCCTGACGATGGGTCAGTTGATGGTGTAGCCTTGGCAGGCAGCCTCACTACCCAGCAACAAACTGATTGCAGGCAAGTCCTCAATCAGTTTAGACATATGTTTTCTCTGACACCCAGTCAGACCACCTGGTGCACTCATGAAGTGGACACTGGGGACAGTCTGCCTATTAAAAACAAGATTTATAGGCAACCTGACCATGTCAGGGACTGTATCAGGACTGAAGTCCAGAAGATGTTGGAATTGGGAGTGATTGAGCCCTCAGATAGCCCTTGGGCTAGTCCAGTAGTCCTAGTACCTAAACCTCACACCAGTGGTGGGAAAAGAGAGATGAGGTTTTGTGTAGACTACAGGGGCCTCAATGCAGTCACTAGGACTGATGCCCATCCAATACCCAGGGCAGATGAGCTCATAGATACTTTGGCCTCTGCCAAATATCTCAGCACATTTGACCTAACAGCTGGCTACTGGCAGATCAGACTAGCTGATGCTGCAAAGCCCAAAACAGCATTTTCGACCCCTAGTGGGCATTACCAATTTGTGGTGATGCCCTTTGGTCTGAAAAATGCACCTGCCACTTTCAGAGGTTGGTGAACACAGTTCTCACAGGACTGGAGGCCTATAGTGCAGCTTATCTAGATGATATTGCTGTCTTTAGCTCCACCTGGGAGGATCACCTGGTCCACCTCAGGAATGTTTTACAGGCCCTGCAAAGGCAGGCCTGACTATCAAGGCCACTAAGTGCCAGATAGGGCAGAGTCAGGTTGTGTACCTGGGCCACCTTGTGGGTGGAGGCCAGGTTCAACCTTTGCAGAGCAAGATCCAGACCATCATGGACTGGACTGCTCCCACTACCCAGACTCAGGTGAGAGCCTTCTTAGGCCTGACTGGGTACTATAGGAGATTTGTCAAGGGGTATGGATCAATAGTGACACCCTTGAATGACTTAACTTCTAAGAAAATGCCCAAAAGGTTCAGTGGACAGTTAGCTGTCAAAAGGCATTTGATGACCTCAAGCAGGCCATGTGCACTGCTCCAATTCTGCAGAGTCCTGATTACTCCAAGAAGTTCATTGTTCAAACAGATGCATCTGAATTGGGGGTAGGGGCTGTACTGTCACAATTGAATGAAGAAGGTCAGGATCAGCCAGTAGCTTTTATTAGCAGAAGGCTGACCCCTAGAGAGAAACGTTGGTCAGCCATAGAGAGGAGGCCTTTGCTGTGGTCTGGGCTCTGAAGAAGTTGAGGCCATACTTGTTTGGTACACACTTCCTGGTTCAGACAGACCATAAGCCCCTCTTATGGCTAAAACAAATGAAGGGTGAAAACCCCAAACTGCTTAGGTGGTCCATTTCCCTACAGGGGATGGACTTTACAGTGGAACATAGGCCTGGGAGTAACCATGCGAATGCAGATGGACTCTCTAGGTATTTCCACTTAGAACATGAAGACTTAACTGGGCAAGGTTAGTTTAATGTCCCTACGTTTGGGGGGTTGTGTAGGAGAGTAGGATCTGCTTCACAGGGGTACCCCCACTTTTTGCTGATACTTCACTGGTTTTCGACATTAGTCTGGCTGGGGCCCTGCTATTCAGAACCCCAGCCTAGCTGTTTCCTCTTTAAAAGGGTCTCCATGTGCCTTAGGCACATCACTGATTGGGATCTGGAGTGCCCTTGTAAGTCCCTAGTATATGGTATACTATGTACCAAGGGCATAGGTACCTCAGAGGCCTGCCAGGGGCTGCAGCATGTATTATGCCACCCCTGGTAGGCCATCCAAACTGACACCACAGGTCTGCTACTGCAGCCTGGGTAAGGTGGTGCATGCACCCCTTGCTGTGGTATAGGTTACCTATATCACTAAAAGCATACACACATATAAACCTATAAGTCACTCCTAAGGCAGGCCTTATCAATCCTAAAGGCAGAGTGCATGGTTCCTATGTGAGAGGGTGCCCCTGCATGAGCAGGGCCCCTCTGCAGCGTTCGGAGACCATCTCTGATGCTGTTTGTAGTGCAGCCTGACCATATACTCTTAAACGCATTATATCCTCGCGGTAAAATGCTAACTATGGAATGGCTGCACCTAAACATGTCGTGTTTGGTGTCAAACATCTTGGAATACTACCCCCCGCCAATCCTGGCGGCGGGGGTAGCATTCCACCCTTCTAGAGGAAAGGCATGTTAACTCTGACGAGTCCGGTAACTTCTTTCCAGAGCCCTGGCATCACAAAATGGATGCTGCTGCCACAGACACGAGTCTGGCCTCCTGCTGCTGGACGAAACTCCGGCAGGGAGGCCTGGACAATAGGTTTCCTGTCCCAGGGAGGTGTGACCACCTCCCCAGACAGGACAATGTGTATTGGGGCTGGGCGGGAGCACTTTCGGGTGCTTTGAAGTCCTGCACTGGGGGCACATTTGGTGTCCCTGTGCATACCCAGTTCAAACCGGATCAGGGGCTTGCAGCCCCTGCTTTAGCGTGAACTGGACAAAGGAAAGGGGTGTAGCCACCCCTCTGCCCTGACCCACCCATAGGTGGGGCCACAGAGTAGTCCATCCCCTATTTTTGGAATAAAGGTAGGAACCCAGTCCTTAGGACTTTAGATTATACCTGGACGAAACTCTGAAACAGAATCCTGGACCTTCGACGCTCTACTCACGATTAGAGGACTGAAGAATCTCCCTTGGGGTCAAGGAGTGACTCCCCTGCTTGGCAGGCACCAAAGAAGCATCTGTCCGGTTCGCATCACTGAAGCTCCCGTCGGACGCCGAAGTCATCGCATCACCAGAGGTGGATTCTCAGACTTCCCGAGGCTACCCTGAGTCCCCAGCAAAGCTGAGGCCCGTGGCTATCGTGGGTGACTTGAGACCGTGACCCCTGGACACCGAGCACACTTGCAAGTGCACCATCTTCTGGGTCTCCCAAGAAGTCGTGCTTTGGGCTCCGAGTAGCCCTAGCCTCCAGCACCACCTGCACCGAAGATCACTGGCCCCCACTCCACGAGTGTCCTGTAAGCCAGCTCCACGTGCGGCGTCACGAGGCTCCTTCGCGGTCGCTAGCCCGTTGGCTAGTAGCCCTTACCGAAGGCCAATCTTTTCTTTACTTGGCAGTCTGGTTGCTCCAGGCCTGCCCTCACTTACCCTTGCTGGGTGAGTTCCCCAGACCTTGCTGGTCTGCATCATCGACGATCTACATCTTACTCGAGACTTGCCGTTGCCAAGGCCTGTTGGGTCCAATCTGGTCGCCGACACCTCTGCACTCGACAGACATCAAGCAACAGCCCGAATCCTGCTCCTGGTCGCCGACAACGCCTCCCGGACCTCGTGGCTGAAGAGTCAAGACGACCGTCAACGAACTTGAAGCACTCGACATCGGTGGGCATCTGTCCATCGCCCTCCTGGTCACTGGCTAGTGACCCAGACTCTGTCCCCTCTGCTTTCAGGTTCTTCAGAACTCCGATCCACTCTTGGATCCACCCGGACACTTTTCTCCTGGTCGCCAGCAGCACTTTGCAGCAGATCGCCATAAGAACGACGAGCGAAACCCGACCCCGAAAGGCACCTATGCACCCGGCTTCCCTGGGTGAGGTAACACGAGTACTCCGGTGCTCCCGTGGGTAGAGACTCTTCAAAGTCCTAGATCTCAAAGGGTTTTGTCCTAGTCCTCTTTAAAGTGTCCCTTTCCTCTATTTTCCCGATCCCGACTTTCTCCATAGAAGTTAACGGCGTATCGCGGTTGTGTATTTACACTGCACGCGTCTCCCGTGGGTCCCCTGTGTCACTACCTTGGGTGGTTCCTTGTGGTCCAAGCACTTCTAGAGGCTCTAGGCCTAGTGTCTAGTTCAGTCGTGGTTCGCATACCACTTTATTGGTATATGGTTTGAGTACGCCCCTAGGGCCCAAACGTGTATTTGTGCTATTACTGTGATTTAAGATCTTATAACCTATGTACTTGAACTCTAGCCTCATAAAGAGACTAGAGGGGTGTGTTTAGTAATAAATACATATATTTTGAATATATACCTGGTGTGGTGCTCTTTCATTTGGTCACTCAAGAGATTATAGACTGGTAAAACAAGCTGCTTTACATTCCTTCAAGACTTAGCCTGAAGGCTGCTCTCCACAGCTACCACTAGGATAGCTTTCAATAAGGTTGTCTTTAACCTACCTACCATAAGAGTCGATTTGGACTGGTGCAAGGTGCCCACTATAATTAGTGGACAGCATATGCCAGGCCAACTTCTCACAGCATTGCTTAATTTGTTTAATTTATTTATAAAGAAAATAAGTGTAGGGGCCGAAATATTTTATTAGGAGCCCAACAGAGGGGCTGCCAAACGCTGGACTTGCTGCATCCCAAGACAACCCAGTCTGCATTGCGCCACCCACCAACAGCAGCATGATAGAGGAAGTTTCAAGACTGGTGATAGAGTATGGAAGCAGGTGGGGCTGAAGGGGGACCTCAGGTCTGGTGAGTCAATTGTGGATGAGCTAAGCATGTCTTGTGTGTGTTGAGCCAGCCATTGTTGGTTGAAAAGTGCCTCTTGATAAAAATAAAAAGAACAATTGATGGACGGAATGCTGAACAATGTCAAACATTCACTCCAGTACAGAGATCTGGGCCTAAATCCATCGTTTTTTTGCTCCCACTGCCATTCCAGTTTAAACCCAGCCATATGCAAATCCGTCTTGACCCTGCTCCCCAAAGCAACAGTTCAGTCAGAACTGCAAGGCCAGTCCTCCCTGGACCGGAAACAAGCATCCTTGGGACCGGTTTCAGGGTATCACCCCTCATCAGCCAGGATAGCTTGACTGCAGTGGCATGGAGAACATGGGACCCACGTCTGGGCCTGGCTTGGCAGTTTGGAGTGGACTGTTCCCATGAGGAGCAGGGTCAAGACTGATTTCCATATGGCTGGGTCCAAACTGGGGTGGCATAGTGAGCAAAAGAACAATGGATTAAACCCACATCTTTTGGCTGGGGGTGAGTGAATGAAAAGTTTGATCATTCCGTCCATCATCTTGTTATGTTTACTCTTGATAAACATACAGCAGGACTTTTTGAAGAAGCATCGAACCCACTGAATTAGGGCCATTGCCGATATCTGATTGTGATTTAGGAGAAATCTTATTTTTGATAGAAATTGTTATCAACCAAATATTTTCAGTGTGCATCTCCTCCTGGCCCGTCCAATGTATGTACCTTCCAACCCGTGTTATTGTCACCCTCCTCATCTTCTTGTCTCACATGTGCCACGTCTCATTGATTCTGTATGGACAAGGGACAGGTTTTTATTTTAGCTTGTTAGTCCTTTTTAGCTCTTTTAATTGCACATGCAGGCCCCACCCCTGTCTTTCATGTGTTAGGCCTCCACGGCGTATTCTGCACCAACCTTCCCTAATCACCTTGTTAGCACTGCCTCCTGCTGTGTTCCTCAGGTCCACTGCTAGATTATAAGTAGTGAGACATGTTGATTCATTTGACTTTCTCAGCCTCTGCATTTAAGGCGTCTTGCTTCTCTTTTATAGTCTGTTTTTAGATGGCCCTCCTGCCGGGTAAGATTAATTCAACTATCCTTTAGAAGCAACAGTACCTGCAAATTAGAGCTAATTCTGCCACCCTGAAATGGAGAAACCACCTCAACATACACTCTGAGCTCCACTAAAGCAGGCGACTTTGAAAGACCCGCAACATGGCACTGAGCCGCAACTCGGATTTGTTGACTGAAAAGAGAGGAACAGACGTGGTGCAATTGCATGGACTTGTAGATGTATTTATATAGTGCTTCAAATTCATGCTGAGGGGCTGAAGCACTTACAGTGGACAGGCAGCACGATGCTCTCTTGGTCGTGTCTAGTTGAAAGTGGATGGACTCCTCTTTCCTAAAGCTGAATGCTGCTAAAACTGAACTGATGTTTTTAGGTAAGATTACCAACTTGGAGAGCGGCGCACTATGGCCTAAATGTCTCGGGGTCATGCCTCCCCCTAAAGATCAAATAAAAAGTCTCGGAGTTTGGCTGGACCATAACCTGAACTTTAAGGTACAGGCTAATAGGGTGGCAGGTACCTGCTATGGCATCTTGAAAATGATTAGGAGGATTTTGCCCCTCCTGCCTTTCAACGCTAGGAAACTGCTGGTACAAGCCCTTATCCTCTCGAGGCTTGATTATGCCAATGTGCTCTATCTTGGTTCCCCTGTTCGACCATAAAGAAACTTCAAACAGTTCAAAACTGTGCAGCTCGACTCCTTATGCAGGCCAACAATAGGAATCTGCCAAACCTTATATTAATTCTTTGCATTGGCTGCCAGTAGCCGAAAGAATCCAATTTAAGGCCCTATGTATAGCCCATAAATCAATGTCGGATAGTGCTCCGCCAATTCTCCGATCCATTATTTCCCCGTATCTTCCTAAAAGATCCCTTCGCTCTGAGAAAAAACACCTTGCTAATGTCCCTAGAGTTAACCGAGCTAGGAGCGGTGGCCGTCTATTCTCTGTCATCGCTGCAAAATGCTGGAATCAGCTACCAGATCATATTCGGCAGGAGGCCAACCACCTTTTATTTCGTAAACGTTTGAAGACTCTGCTGTTCTCCTGATTTTCCCGATTTTCGCGGTTTGGGCTCTGTCTTTAGCGCTGGGAAGCCTCTGGTAGCCATGCGCTTTATAAGTGTCTATTCATTCAAAGTGTGCTTGTTTGTAGTGTGTGGCCTATGTAGGAAGTGTTTTAGTGCTGTGCCTGATGACCAGAGGGATTCTCTAATCTTGTCACATGCATCTGCGATTGAGCATGGACTCTGTCAAAGAGCAGTGAAACATAGAAATCTTAAGCTTCCTTAGTATAGTTGTTAATGGGTGGAAGTGTGAGGGTTACAAGTGTGGCCAATGCAGGTAGTGTTTTGGCGCCTACACTGTGAGCTGCGGCATGCTCTTATCATGTTGCTTCAATTGTATATGTGCACGTATGCATGGAGCCAAGTAAAGGGGTCAGAGATCACTGTGCATGTGGTTATGCCTACCACCTTTCTTCAGGAGGTTGGTTCTGGTTCTTGGATGGAATACAATTCTGAATCATCTCTTCTACCTACCATCATTGTGTAGAACATATCTGTGGGTTCTTGGATGAGGGTGAACCTGAATCATCAATGCCATTTAGACATTACTCCCTGGTTGTCCTAGTTATTGGCACACCTGTTCTCTGCTTTTTTAGGTCGAGCCTGGGCAGCACATGTGCTGCTCTGCGAGGCATGCTGTATTGGCGCATGCAATTGAAACTCCGTCCACTCTCCACCCATATTTTCCATTGGCTTGTGTCATTGTCCTTTGTAAATGCTGGCTTCTGATTCCTTAATAGGCTTGTTAGTCCCTCCCTAATACCGCCTTGTCTTTATTTGTAACCTCCCATGAGGACTGGCCCTTTTACTTGTTATTACACGGTACGTCTTATTCAGTCTGGAAGCACTACTTTTATTAATGCGTTTCTCCTACTGCAGGCACGACATGTTTTCCTGCAACCTCTGCGCAGCTCTCTAGTTACAGTCTTCACTGCTGTCTTCCATCGACGTGCTGCACAACCCCCTTCCGATTCGCAGCTTCACCTGCCCTCCCCCGTGCTGCTTACTTTCAGTTCGCAATCCACCCGAAGGTATTGGAGACTTTACATAAGCACCACTTACATTATACAAGGACATATTCAGTTTTTCTGGGCACCGGAAGATTAAGTGATTGCCCAGAATCACAGGATGTTGAGCCGACATCAAGACTCGAACCCGGTTCCCCATTTCCATAGTCTGCAGATGTCGTCGTTATGCTACACCCTCTACCTGTTCTACCATGTTTCTGTGGAGCGCATTAGGCATTCCAGTGCTTTAGATGAAGAAAAGACTGCATGGAACAAATTCCCCTAGCCTTACTTAACCAATTGTTGCTCGCAAGAAACAGCGTTTACAACGCTGCCATTACATCGCGTTCCTTTTAAAACGCGGTCGTTACAACGACCGCGTTGTTAGAACACGATGCCTTTACGTCGCAAGTCATTAGATCGACTTGCTGTAGGGGGCGTTCTAACCTAGGGAATAGTATAATTTACTATTCCAACACCTTCCCTACTGTTGCGCATGCTGAAGTTGGAATAGTAAATTATACTATTCATAAGTCCAGCGCGCCCCCTACAGCAAGTCAATCTAATGACTTGCGATGTAAAGGTATCGCGTCCTAACAACGCGGTCGTTGTAACGACCGCATTGTAATAGAAAGCGCTGTAATAGCATGCGATGTAACATGCTATATTCGTTGCTCGCCTACCATATTAAACGGGGAAACTTTACAGCAGAGGTGGAGCGCTACTGTCCTTTG
Organism: Calotriton arnoldi; assembly: GCA_963921515.1. Classification (NCBI taxonomy): domain Eukaryota; kingdom Metazoa; phylum Chordata; class Amphibia; order Caudata; family Salamandridae; genus Calotriton; species Calotriton arnoldi. Next base: position 4,151,673 of record CAWUFW010000368.1, read on the forward strand.
CAGACGGAAGCCACAGCGCTTGCTGCTGTGTGCACTGAGGCGCACAGACCATTCCTGACATTATGTATATTAATGAAGCATGGAGCCTGCGCCTCAATGGGTGAAGCAATGGGTGAAGTAGGCGCTGTGCGCAGCAGACGGATAGTATGTTCACTGCAGTACAGAGGGCACATCTGCTTGCAACTTATAACAACAAGCATTTGGAATGCAATATGTCTCGCATTTGCGAGAGTTTAAGCTATTAGCATTGTAATTGACAATGCCTTTTATTTATGTTTTAAAAACCAAAACATAAATAAAAGGCATTGTCATTTACAATGCCAATAGCTCATACTCGCGCAAATGCGAGACCTATTGCATTGCAAATGCTTGTTTTTTCTTTGATCAATGGTGGTGTCTGCAAACTGTGGAAGCCAGGTTTTGAGGAGGAGGCGACCTTTGCTGGGCAGATGTCCTATTCTGGGACAGGCCTCCAGTCTAAAGACAGATGCCATGCAGGTACTGTAGTGTCCTGGTGCAGTACTTTCTCTCTAGTGCAGTTTCCCATCAATGTTTTGGAACTTACAGGTCGTGGAGGCCCAGGATTGAGGCGTTGTTCATTACAGTGCTGGCCACAGTGTTCCTATATTTATTCTGTTTCCAAAGGAGAAGGATAGAGGCTGAACTCTAATCACAGTGGAAGCATGGTTCATACTTCTGGTGTACATGCTACTAGATGAGAGGAATGATTTGTAGGTTTGTGTTGGGCAGGCACAGGAGGAATAGGTTTGGGATGGAAAGCCAGCTATCTGAATTTGATTTGGGCTCTTACTGATGCAATAGCAGTTTTGTCTGAAAACACTGACAAAGGTCTTTGGTATTTTTTAAAAGGCAAGACAGATAGGGCAAACCTTTTAGGATGGAAGTTTCAAAGAAGTTGTAAATGTTTTAAGTAATTATTTCCTACCTAGTCAGGATATGTATATTTTAGAAAACAGACAATAGTTTTCCCAATTACAATATTGGTTTAATATTTCCATATTGCATATATTGAAGCCTATGTACTGATACAATAAAAATAATGGATTGAATTAATAAACTTCCACTTTATAAGGAGACCCTACTGGGGTCACAGGGAATGTTGGCCCTCTGGTGAAAAAACAATGCATTTCTCTTGAACAACGGTTACAGGCATGCTAAAACCATGGTTAGTGCACAGATGAGAGTAAGAGTGCTGTAAAGGGGAATATATTGATTTTAATGAGGTCGGGGTTGAACAAACTCTACACCTACAAATAAACTGTCAGTAACGGCAACAGTAACCCAGAGACAGGTCACAGAGGTTACGACTTTATAGAAGAAAGTGCTCCTGAGGCACCAAAGTCTAGAACTCTGCCTAGTGAAACAGAAGAGCTGGTCCCAGGGTGGTCTCTAAGAACGAGGGGGAATCAAAAGCATTGCAGGGTGAGACATGTGCAACAGGCTGAGCCACACTTTCATCCTCGCCCCATATAATAGGAAGCTGGAAGCTCAATTTTGTTTGCTAATGTTTTTTTCTTTGAGCATTAACCAATAGCGGGCACTTCCAGGTTATCACTAACAAAGGTGGTTTCTGGAATTGACAAACACACAGACAAGGAACAAGGCAACCTCTGTTGAACATACTTGTACATTGTTACAGGTATTATTTGCAGTGCTAGTTTTTGGAGACTAAAATCATCCTGGAAGTTGGCATGGGCACCACTCAGCGCAGCCGGAAGCGGGCCTGTGTGGCTTTGGCAGTACCATTTCGGATACCTAGTATGGCCTCCATGTCTGGATTCAAATGAGGCACAGTGTATGGTCTTTGACAGGTGAGGTGGTGCATCTGACTCAGTGAGGAATGGTTGCTTGTAGACCCAAGTTAGCCACTGCTTGTGGGTCAACTAAGGGGAGTGTGGTTGTGTTTAAGGTCTTCAAGGACAATTATTGACACCCCGGAATTCACTGAGGTTTGTGGTGAGGAGGGTGCAAACAGGAGACCTCAATAACAAGGACAAATGCATAAATGTAGGTTGGTTGCATCCTGTTTTATGTCTAAGCTAATAAATAGCAATTGTTGTGTATTAATATCCGAGTTATATATGGTGCCTCCAAATTTGTGTGTTTGTGTAATGTGGTGCTACCTGGTCAGAAACTATTGGTAATAGTTGAATTTATGTTTGTTTGTGCTATTTTACATAACTCATCTTTCACCAACGTATAGGTGAATTATGCACTGTGCTATAACTGTGCTTATGTAACACTTAAGAGTAACTATATATAGCAATTCTGTTAGGACTTTACTATTGTATTAAACATATCGCCTGACACAAAAATCATCAAAAATGCTGTATTATCTCCTTCATCTCCCGCATTGCCAATCGCCATACAAAATAAGTATTGAATCTGAATTAGCTATCCTCTATTATGCAACTGCCTCTCTTTTCATCTTTTTTCCTACAGCCTTTTAGTCTTTGAATAGACAAAGATTGAAAAGACACTACGTGCATTACTTTTTCGCCAATTTGTGATGCCAGTTGGGGCAAAATATAATTGGATTATTTTACATAACATTTAAATTTGTTAAGGTGTGAAGAGACCTAGATATCAGACAAAATCCCCCAAACATGCTTTCTCCAACCCTCAGGCAGTCCAAGATGTAAGAAAAGCCTCACTTTTTCAATGTCACGCTCTATCTCAATATGTTCTCCATCCACCCCAGTAACGAACGTCTCCAAAGTCTTGACCTCCCAAGAAGCAAACCTCAATCCCCTAGTGTCTCAGGGATGGACACAGTTAAAGGTTGTCTGTTGTCCCTTTTCCCCTTTGTTCTACCTTGAGGGTGCTCTATCAGAAATGACAAATCGCACTGCTGGTCTGATTAATAAAAAAAAAAGACTGAAAACCGTTTTTTTTTTTTTAGATTCCTTCCCTAGGAGCTTTTAACGCTGAGAGGGACAGAGTGATTGAAAAGCGTTGCACTGGGCCTGGGCCTGACTGAGGAGATTTGAAGTGTATATTAGAAAACGAATTGGCCTGTGAACCTGGGAACAGATCTGCCCAGACAACACCAACCAGGTACACAGCAACCGTCTCTTCGAAGGAGACCTTCCCTGTTAAGCTCGTTTTATTTTGTAAAAGTACGCCTGCCCTCCAGAAGCAGGTGGTTAGTGAAAAAAAAGCGTTGGTTACCTCAGATACCGTAAACGTTTGAGTGCACTCGAATGGCAGGCACCTTGTAAGAAATGCTAAGATGAAGAGCAGGGGGCAAGGAGCCTTTACACAGAAGCGAGCAGGACTTAAGGCTCAGCCCAGCTCTGTTTGACATGTGCATTAAAGGGGTTTGCAAACTCCGACTTCGCTGCTGGGGCTGAGGACAGCAGCCCCACCCAGCAGCAGTAATTATGTACTTTTGTTACAATCACAGCATTCGCGCGGGTGACGCGATTGTAACAAAAGTAATAAAAACGAAAAGAAGTTTTAATTACTTTTGTTACAATCGCGTCACCCGCGCGGGGGCTGTGATTACATCAAAAGTAAATAAATAGAAACATTTTTTTCCCAATTTCTTTACTTTTGATGCAATCGCGGCACCCACGTGGCTGACGCGATTGCAACAAAAGTAACGAAAACGAAAAGAAATGGTGGGCAACCACTTTTCAGCATGCAAAAAAATAGAAAAAAAATAGATTGGGAGCGAGAGAAGAAGGAGGCTGGGCAGAGCAGCAAACGGCTGCAGGAGGAGAAATGAAGCATTTCCCTCCCGTCATTGTGAAACTTATGTGAGAAAAGAGTGCTCGGAGGCTGTATGTCCTTAACAACGGAAGCAGAGTGGGTGCATATGTTTTGTCCTGCGTGCGCACAGACACGGAAGGAGAGAGGGAGCAACCGAGCAGACCCGTACACGTGCACATCTCCTGTCACCCGTACGCGCACATCTGCTGTGTCTTCAGCTAAGCTGTTAGACGTACGCGTGCACATGTCCTGTCTTTAACACGCGTGCACATATCCTGTCCCCCTTCGCCCACCAAACCGACAACAATAGATCTCGCCATGGCGAGGAGCGCATGCGCTGAGTCGCTAGGCGAGACCTAAAAACTGGGTAAATGAGGTTTTTTTTGCACAATGCACACCTGAACTCAAATGAAAGAGTACAGGGGAGGTGGAGTGCAAACTGTGTGCTCCTGGAAGTGGTAGATTAGGCAGCTTTGGCCTGAAACTCATCTCAGCAACGTGAGCTTCTCACTATGCAGTTGAGCATGCAGAGTGATGTACAATGTTTGGGGTCGGAAGCGTAAAAGACAGCAATAGACAATCACCGTAATCTAATTACACCTACTGCATTTTGCCAGGCAGAAGTAAAATTTGAGCAGTGATTTTAGTCTCAGTTGTGGTCCTAAATGATCACATAGGCAGTCCTTGGCCAGTAATACATAGGAATACGAGTATGACCACAATTGGGAATACATGATTAGGCTTTCACAAAGACTTACAACCTATTTCCCCCTCAGAACCAGTACCCTATCTGACACCATCCAGTACCAACATCTGCCCTCCCTTTACTGCGTGGAGCTATTGACATAGTGCATCCAGCACCCTTGGGTTTCGAGATATCCAACTGCAACAAGCCTGCCCTTATTGCATTTTCCATCACAATTTTATTGGTGATTATGGCCAACAAGTGGCAGTGAATACCATAGTAATTTTTTTGGCAGATGATCATCAGCCAAATTCGTTCCCATTGGATAATATAGGTCTTGGTTTAGTATGAAAGAGGATTTCGATCCTTGTATTTCGAAACACTTGATTGCGAACAGCACAGTGATCACTATAATTGTAGTGGACACAAGCTATATTTTTGAATGCAACTTGAGTACCCAGTTTTGCTACTCAGTATTCACTATTGACTCTTTGTTTATCTATTGTATTCCATGATATTTTGCGGTTTGGTTTACTGTGTATATATTTTTTAAGATTTATTAAGCATTTTTAATTAAGTAACTATGTTCAGTGAACCATAAGCACTTGTAAGATGGAAACTTTGTGCAATATGAAAGTGAGCACTGGTACTCAGAGGAGGGATATGGAAGAGTAAGACACTATTTTGATGAGACACCTTAGTGCGTAGCTAACAGACCCATAATGCGTGAAGGTAGGTGGGGCCATATGATGGGCACAGTAAGGCCTAGAGATTCTTCTTGCAGGTACCCTGAGCCGAGTTCCTGACATTGCTTTTCCAGGACATTTCTTTTCAACTTGCTACTGATGCAAACCTTCCCTGGTCTCCAGTTTTACCATTCCCTTCCCACTCCTCTTATTTTTCTATATCTGCCCCATTTTAGGCCTATGTACTGTGTAGTTTGCTAATGGGAGGTATTTTGTGTGTGTATGTTTGTTCTTGATTGTGCACCATTTTACCTGGTGCAATTACAACTAGTGTTTTACGCCCCACCTGTTTCCAATTTTCTCGGTTGCCACTGGGAATGACATAAGGTTAGAGGCTATGCTCCAGGGCATGGACAAACACAAGCTGGACAAAGTAAAGTATCGAATAAGAAGCAAGTAAATGAGAGTGACAATAAAGCCAGCCAATGGTAAGCAACTTGCATGCTTGAAGCCCACTGTAAATTCTTCGTGAGCTGACAACATGTCTTTTGCAAACAGGCAGTTTGCACTGACTGGTAGGCGCAACCTAAAAAGGCATTTTTATTAACATTATTAGAAATAACAAGAGATTACGGATCTCATGCCGTATTGAGACAGAATAAAGGATCGAAGGGGTACAACTGTCAGCGACATGTTTGGGGAGGCAGAGGGAGTCTGTTTTTTTTAATGATGCACCAGATGCAGATGTTGTCTCGGCCATTGAGCCACCAGAAGGGGGTGAGGAAATTCTTGGCCAACAAGACTGTTTTAAAATTAAAAGATGTCTCTGGGTTTTTGAGATGGTAAGAACAATGAAGAGGTAACAGCATTGCTTAGTTTGTTTAACTTATTTATTAAGAAAATAAGTGTAGGAGCCCAAATATTTTATTAGGAGCGCAACGGAGGGGCTGCCAAATGCTGGGCTTGCTGCATCCCAAGACAGCCAGTCTGCATTCAACCACCCACTTCCTTGACTCTTTATCGCAGTCTTGCAGGTGCGTTGTCATCCACGCTCTCTCTTGGCCAGTCTTTTCCCATCATCATAGTACTTCTTTCACCTTTTTTAGCCTTTGGCCCTCTTGCTCTGGGTCAAAGTATTGTGATGAAAAGGCCTTGATCCCAGCAATGAGTGCCAGTGCCCATTACCTGGAACCACCAACACAAATTAAGCAGTAGGTAGCAGAAGGGGCAGAAAGTTTGTAAGATGGAGGGACAACAAGAGGGACAAAGGTGATCACAAAGAAGGTGGATTGGCAGGAAGGGCAGAGAGGGTGCCAACGCAAACGAGGCAGCAGGAGAGAGGTTTTCAGGGCCATTGAAACAGCAGCATGATAAAGGAAGTTTCAAGACTGGTGATAGAGAATGGATGCAGGTGGGGCTGGGGAGGATGATCTCAGGGCTGGTGAGTCATTTGTCGATGAGTTAAGCGTGTCTTGTGTGTATTGAGCCAGCCTTGGTTGGCAGAAAAGTGCCTCTTGATAAACACAAAAAGAGCAATTGATGGACAGAATGCTGAACATTGTTAAACATTCATCCCAGTACAGATATCTGGGCCAAAATCCATCGTTTTTTTGCTCTCCATGCCATTCCAATTTAAACCCAGCCATATGAAAATCAGCCATGGCCCTGCTCCCTATGGGAACAGTCCAGCCCGAACTGCCAGACCAGGTCCTCCCTGGACCGGAAACAAGCATCCTGGGACCGGTTTAGGGGAATCACCCCATATCAGCCAGGCTAGCTTGACTCCACTGGCATGGAGAGCACAGGACCCAAGTTTGGGCCTGTCCTGGCAGTTCGGTTCTGGACTGTTCCCATGAGGAGCAGGGTCAAGACTGATTTGCATATGGCTGGGTCCAAACTTGGGTGGCATCATGAGCAAAAGAACAATGGATTAAACCAAGATCTTTTGGCTGGGGGTGAGTGAATGAAAAGTTTCATCACTCTGTCCATCATCTTGTTGTGTTTGCTCTTCATAAACATACAGCAGGACTTTTTGAAAAAGCATCGAACCCCCTTCCAATGTATGTACCTTCCAACCTGTGTTATTGTCACCCTCCTCATCTTCTTGTCTCACATGTGCCATGTCTCATTGATTCTGTATGAACAAGGGACCGGTTTTTATCTTAGCTTGTTAGTCCTGTTTTAGCTCTTTTAATTGCACATGCAGGTCCCACCCCTGTCTTTTATGTGTTAGGCCTCCACGGAGTATTCTGCACCAGCCTTCCCTAATCACCTTGTTAGCACTGCCTCCTGCTGTGTTCCTCAGGTCCACTGTTAGATTATAAGTAGTAAGCCATGTTGATTCATTTGACTTTCTCAGCCTCTGCATTTAAGGCGACTTGCTTCTCTTTTATAGTCTGTTTTTAGATGGCCCTCCTGCCGGGTAAGATTAATTCAACCATCCCTTAGAAGTAACAGTACCTGCAAATTAGAGCTAATTCTGCCACCCTGAAATGGAGAAACCACCTCAACATACACTCTGAGCTCCACTAAAGCGAGTGACTTTCAAAGACCTGCAACATGGCACTGAGCCGCAACTCGGATTTGTTGACTGAAAAGAGAGGAACAGACGTGGTGCAATTGCATGGACTTGTAGATGTATTTATATAGCGCTTCAAATTCATGCTGAGGGGCTGAAGCACTTACAGTGGACAGGCAGCACGATGCTCTCTTGGTCGCGTCTAGTTGAAAGTGTGCTTGTTTGTAGTGTGTGGCCTATGTAGGAAGTGTTTTAGTGCTGTGCCTGATGACCAGAGGGATGCTCTCATCTTGCCACATGCATCTGCGATTGAGCATAGACTCTGGCAAAGAGAAGTGAAACATAAAAATCATAAGCTTCCTTAGTATAGTTGTTAATGGGTGGAAGTGTGGGGTGCCTACAAGTGTGGCCCATGCTGGAAGTGTTTTGGGGCCCACATTGTGAGCTGCGGCATGCTCTAATCATGTTGCTGCAATCGTATATGTGCACTTATGCATGGAGCCAAGTAAAGGGGTCAGTGATCACTGTGCATGTGGTTATGCCTACCACCTTTCTTCAGGAGGTTGGTTTTGGTTCTTGGATGGAATACAATTCTGAATCATCTCTTCTACCTACCATCATTGTGTAGAACATATCTGTGGGTTCTTGGGTGAGGGTGAACCTGAATCATCAATGCCATTTAGACATTAATCCCTGGTTTTCCTCCTGCAAATTGCCCTAGTTATTGCCACACTTGGCAGCCTGTTCTCTCCTTTTTTAGGTCAAGCCTGGGCAGCGCATGCGCTGCTCTGCGAGGCATGTTGCATTAGAGTATGTATTTGTAACTCCGTCCACTCTCCGCCCATATTTTCCATTGGCTTGTGTCATTGTCCTTTGTAAATGCTGGCTTCTGATTGCTTAATAGGCTTGTTAGTCCCTCCCTAATACCGCCTTTTCTTTATTTGTAACCTCCCATGAGGACTGGTCCTTCTACTTCTGCTATTACACGGTACACTACTTTCATTAATGCGTTTCTCCTACTGCAGGCATGACATGTTTTCCTGCAACCTCTGCGAGCTCTCTAGTTATAGTCTTCACTGCTGTCTTCCATCAAAGTGCTGCACAACCCCCTTCCGATTCGCAGCTTCACCCGCCCTCCCCGTGCTGCTTATTTTAAGTTCGCAATCCACCCGAAGGTATTGGAGACTTTACATAAGCACCACTTACATTATACAAGGACATATTCCGTTTTTCTGGGCACCGGAAGATTAAGTGATTTGCCCAGAATCTCAGGATGTTGAGCAGACACCAAGACTCGAACCCGGTTCCCCATTTCCATAGTCGGCAGATGTTGTTGTTATGCTACACCCTCTACCTGTTCTACCATGTTTCTGTGGAGCGCATTAGGCATTCCAGTGCTTTAGATGGAGAAAAGACTGCATGGCACAAATTCCCCTAGCCTTACTTAACCAATTGTTGCTCGCCTACCATATTAAACGGGGAAACTTTACAGCAGAGGTGGAGCGCTACTGTCCTTTGCAGACGGAAGCCACAGCGCTTGCTGCTGTGTGCACTGAGGCGCACAGACCATTCCTGACATTATGAATATTAATGAAGCATGGAGCCTGCGCCTCAATGGGTGAAGCAATGGGTGAAGTAGGCACTGTGCGCAGCAGACCGATAGTATGTTCACTGTAGAACAGAGGGCACATCCGCTTGGAACTTATAACAACAAGCATTTGGAATGCAATATGTCTCGCATTTGCGAGAGTTTAAGCTATTAGCATTGTAATTGAGAATGCATTTTATTTATGTTTTAAAAACCAAAACATATATAAAAGGCATTGTCATTTACAATGCCAATAGCTCAAACTCGCGCAAATACGAGACCTATTGCATTGCAAATGCTTTTTTTCTTTGGTCAATGGTGGTGTCCGCAAAACTGTGGAAGCCAGGTTTTGTGGAGGAGGCGACCTTTGCCGGGCAGATGTCCTATTCTGGGACAGGCCTCCAGTCTAAAGACAGATGCCATGCAGGTACTGTAGTGTCCTGGTGCAGTACTTTCTCTCTAGTGCAGTTTCCCATCAATGTTTTGGAACTTACAGGTCGTGGAGGCCCAGGATTGAGGCGTTGTTCATTACAGTGCTGGCCACAGTGTTCCTATATTTATTCTGTTTCCAAAGGAGAAGGATAGAGGCTGAACTCTAATCACAGTGGAAGCATGGTTCATACTTCTGGTGTCCATGCCACTAGATGAGAGGAATGATTTGTAGGTTTGTGTTGGGCAGGCACAGGAGGAATAGGTTTGGTATGGAAAGCCAGCTATCTGAATTTGATTTGGGCTCTTACTGATGCAATAGCAGTCTTGTCTGAAAACACTGACAAAGGTCTTTGGTATTTTTTAAAAGGCAAGACAGATAGGGCAAACCTTTTAGGATGGAAGTTTCAAAGAAGTTGTAAATGTTTTAAGTAATTATTTCCTACCTATTCAGGATATGTATATTTTAGAAAACAGACAATAGTTTTCCCAATTACAATATTGGTTTAATATTTCCATATTGCATATATTGAAGCCTATGTACTGATACAATAAAAATAATGGATTGAATTAATAAACTTCCACTTTATAAGGAGACCCTACTGGGGTCACAGGGAATGTTGGCCCTCTGGTGAAAAAACAATGCATTTCTCTTGAACAACGGTTACAGGCATGCTAAAACCATGGTTAGTGCACAGATGAGAGTAAGAGTGCTGTAAAGGGGAATATATTGATTTTAATGAGGTCGGGGTTGAACAAACTCTACACCTGCAAGTAAACTGTCAGTAACGGCAACAGTAACCCAGAGACAGGTCACAGAGGTTACGACTTTATAGAAGAAAGTGCTCCTGAGGCACCAAAGTCTAGAACTCTGCCTAGTGAAACAGAAGAGCTGGTCCCAGGGTGGTTTCTAAGAACGAGGGGGAATCAAAAGCATTGCAGGGTGAGACATGTGCAACAGGCTGAGCCACACTTTCATCCTCGCCCCATATAATAGGAAGCTGGAAGCTCAATTTTGTTTGCTAATGTTTTTTTTCTTTGAGCATTAACCAATAGCGGGCACTTCCAGGTTATCACTAACAAAGGTGGTTTCTGGAATTGACAAACACACAGACAAGGAACAAGGCAACCTCTGTTGAACATACTTGTACATTGTTACAGGTATTATTTGCAGTGCTAGTTTTTGGAGACTAAAATCATCCTGGAAGTTGGCATGGGCACCACTCAGCGCAGCCGGAAGCGGGCCTGTGTGGCTTTGGCAGTACCATTTCGGATACCTAGTATGGCCTCCATGTCTGGATTCAAATGAGGCACAGTGTATGGTCTTTGACAGGTGAGGTGGTGCATCTGACTCAGTGAGGAATGGTTGCTTGTAGACCCAAGTTAGCCACTGCTTGTGGGTCAACTAAGGGGAGTGTGGTTGTGTTTAACCCTTTCCGTGCTCATGACGAGCTGAGCTCGTCATGCTGCGCGGTAGCGCTGTGCGCATGACGAGCTGAGCTCGTCACGACCCCACCCGCGATCGGAATGTCCAGCATACGAGCGGAATTCCGATCGCGGTCAAGGGGTTAAGGTCTTCAAGGACAATTATTGACACCCCGGAATTCACTGAGGTTTGTGGTGAGGAGGGTGCAAACAGGAGACCTCAATAACAAGGACAAATGAATAAATGTAGGTTGGTTGCATCCTGTTTTATGTCTAAGCTAATAAATAGCAATTGTTGTGTATTAATATCCGAGTTATATATGGTGCCTCCAAATTTGTGTGTTTGTGTAATGTGGTGCTACCTGGTCAGAAACTATTGGTAATAGTTGAATTTATGTTTGTTTGTGCTATTTTACATAACTCATCTTTCACCAACTTATAGGTGAATTATGCACTGTGCTATAACTGTGCTTATGTAACACTTAAGAGTAACTATATATAGCAATTCTGTTAGGACTTTACTATTGTATTAAACATATCGCCTGACACAAAAATCATCAAAAATGTTTTGGTGACAAGAACATTGTGGTACATAATACTGCAGATAGGAATATTATGTTGTATGTGTAGTATCTTTTTCTTTTTTAAATTTTATTACATTGTAAGTGGTTACATTATTTAATCAATATTTTTTAAAAAAAAAATATTTTTTTTCACTTGGTTAATTCAATTATTAGTCATGTACATTTTTAATGTATTAATTATTTAATGAGTTTTTGAATTGCTGTTTGGTATTTTAATTGGATAATTACGTTATTAATCATGTAAATTATTTGATTGATTAAATTAGTGTATTGCCTTTATTTTAATGCATGATGTTTTTTTAATTTACTATATTTTGTGATTTATTGAATTTTTGTATCATTTTTCATTTTTTGCAGATTGTTGGGATGTTAGTGAGTAGGATGGGAATTTATTTATTGTAATTTGTTAGTGTTTTTAATGTTTACATAATATTCAAATTGGTATTTTATGTAATGCATACATTTTATGTAAGCATATTTTAAGAGTTCTTGGCACTGTATATAAATTTGTACTTGTTTTTTTAAAAAAAACTAATATTCTATGACTTTTTTATTCAATATTTTTATAATAATTTTTAATGTGGCGTTTAAAAAACATATTGCATAATAATTATTGTATATTTTTCTAACCCTTTCCCCACAGTTGCTTACTTTGGAGTGGGAATACTCAATGTGACCTCTCCAAAGCCCAGCGTTTTCCCTACTATTGCTTAGGTTGAAGTGTGAATGTAAATCTGACCCCTCCAAAGTCCAGAGCTTACCCTACCGTTGCTTAGGCTAGAAGGGAAATTGTAAATCTCACCCTTCCCAAGTCCAGCTTTCCCTGCTGTTGCTTCCTTTGGAGTGGGACAACTAAATCTGACCTCTTAAAAGTCCAATGCTTCCCCTGCTGTTGGTTAGGTTGGAATGTGAATACTAAATCTAATCCTTCCAAAGTCCAGTACTTTCTCTAATGTTGCTTAGATTGGAGTGGGAATAGTAAATCTAACCCCCCAAATTCCAATCCTTTCTGTACTTTAGCTTAGTATGGAGTGAGAATAGTAGTTTAGACCCCCTTCAAAATCCAGTGCTTTCCCTACTGCTTCTTAGGTTGGAGTGGGGATAGTAATTCCGACCCTCCAAAGTCCAGCGCTTTTCCTATTGTTGCTTAGGTTGGAGAGGGCGTGGTAAATCTAACCCCTTCAACATCCGTCGCTTTCTTTAATGTTACTTAGGGTGGAGTGCGAATATTAAATCTGACTCCTAAAAAGTCTCAAGTTTTCCCTATGGTTGCTTAAATTGGAGTGGGAATATTAAATCTGACCCATAGTTTCCCTATTGCTGCTCAAGCTGGAGTGGGAGTAGTAAATTGGACCCCTCCAAAGTCCAACACATTCCTTTCTATTGTTTAGGTTGAAGTGGGAATAGTAAATTGTATCCTTCCAAAGGACAACACTTTCCTTACTATTTCTTAGGCTTAAGTGTGAGTGGAAACTTTTAGTTCTCCAAATTATTTATTTTTTACATTTATTTTGATGAATTTGGAATATTAATTTTTTTGTATTTATGTTTTCAGTTTATTTTTATTTTAATGAACTTTGTTTGATATTTCATTTATTTGTTGAAGCTATATCAATTTTTGTTAATTATAGTATTTTTACAGTAGTATTTTTGAATTTTAGTTGTTTTTATTTTAACTTTTATTTTTTTATTATTTTTTAATATTTGTTTGCAATTTTATTTGAGAATATATTTTTTCTAATGTTATATGTTTATTTTAAGTGACTTTTTTGAGGAATATGAATTTTACTATGTATTTTAATTATCTTATAATTATATTGTAAACAAAAATCCAAACTGTATTATACATTATTGTACTATATATATATATACATATATATATATATATATATCCACAATTTTCCAAGTAAACGCACTCTCAAAGTCTTGGATGCCAAGCAGGAAGCTCATTTATTGCTCGAGCAATAAATGAGCTTCCTGCTTGGCATCCAAGACTTTGAGAGTGCGTTTACTGGAAAATTGTGGATATTAATAGCTCGGTTTTGGGTTTTCCGGCAGAACGCACCACCTAACAATGGGCTCGTTCCCGGAATGACCCTTCTTCGTGGATCTAAATATATATATATATATATATATACTATAATCTAATTATAATTATGTGATTACCTTCAAATAGTAAAGATATTATGAAAACATTCGGACTGAGCAAGCTAGACTTCATTTTCTCACCTTAGGAACCAAGAGGTCATGCCCTGTGGGCAAAGTTAACATAAGCAAGAAACCGTGACTGAAGTGGGTTATGGTCATGCTTACACAAATTTACATTTTCACAGCACCTAGGGATTGAGTTAAAGTTTGGTGACTGCAGGACATCTGCAATAAAAGTCCACCCTATTTAGAGAGCATAGATATCAACCCGCTATAAACTGGATAGAACATTCGTCACTTTTAGGCAGAGGTTGTGCATCCGCTAAACTCTTAACCCGCACCTTAATCTGCCTGTAGCTAAAAATGTAAATATGATTTTTTAAACGGTTGATGTGTATTATAACTGTGTAATTCAAACATGTTAATACCCACTTGATGCACTTGAGCGATTCAAGCTATATAAATATCAATACATATATATTTATGAATTCAGAACCAAGAAGGTGGCTAGCAATAGGCTCTTTAAGCTTGTTTTGATCTCTTTTAGGGAGGCAGCAGTCAGGTGTACATTGGTTGATTCGTTTCAGTTTTTTAGAGAGTTGCCTCAGAAAGTGTGTTTCAATGTAGAACTCTTCTTGCAGTTAGGGAAATCAAGTCGTTGCCAGGTAAAAGAACATACTCGAGCAAGAGGAAGGCACCCCGCTTCACTGTCAACAATGTAGTTGAAATACACGAACAGGATAGCGACATGGATGATGATGAAGATGCTGAGCACACCGTTCACTCTGTATTCACGATAGGGACAGCGATGCAATCTCAATGACACTTACCACAATGTCAGATACAGGTGGGAGTAGACCCAGTGCTAGCCACCATAGACACCGAAGCATCTATCAACCCACTATCTGCCGAAGCCTATCAGATGCTACAACCTCCACCGGCTCTCCGAAAATGACGATCAAACCAAAGAGACAGAGGAATATGTACAGTACATAGCTGACTGTTCCTGCCCCTTGCTAACCTCAATGGAACAGATACGATAAGCCACCGCTCATGACGAATGCCTGCAAAGAGCGCTAGAAGCGGTCGGGAATAACCAGTGGTATTGATTCAAAGAGAAGTGGGCCCAGTGCACATTGGAGGCCTAATGCATCTTGGAGAGTCTCTACAATGTGCGTCACAAGCTAGTTGCTGACCCAGATGGCTGTCTACTGTGTGGGCATCGGCTTGTAATCCCCGCCAGCCTCACGAATCAAGTCGTGCAACTCACTCACGCTGGCCACAAGGGGATGGTCAAGACCAAGAATCAACTGTGCGCACGAAGTTGTGGTTCCCGCTCATGGATGAGCAGGTGGAGACCATGGTGCGATCCTGCCCCTGGTGCCAGCCCACCGGAAAAACACCTAGCCCCGGCCCCAGTGATAACTGAGAAAGGCCCTCAACAGCTGTTGGTGTGCGCCAGCTTTGACTTCGTAAGTCTGCCAGATGGAAGGTATGCAATGGTGATTATTGATGATTACTATAAATACCCGGAAGTGCAAACAATTGCGTCTCAAGGAGGTACTACTGAAGCAGGAGAAACCATGGCTACCAATGGTCTGCTACGAGAACTGAGAACTGACAATGGTCCGCCATTCCATGGACAAGAAGTAATGGATTATTTCAAGTCCTTGAACATCATCCATTGTTAGGTCACCCCTCACTAGCCGCAAGCGAACGGGAAGGTGGAACATTATGAGAACTTTAAACAAAGTCATTAGAATCGCACATGTCAATCAACAGCCCTATGAATGGGCAATATATTCCTTCCTTCGCGAGTACCACCAGATGTCTTACTCCGCCACAGGGTAGGCTCGGGGCACTTGCTCATGGGGTGGGTGGTGTAAGTCTCGATTCCCCATTATCCTGAGTGGTTCCCTAGCTCAGTGGACGATCAGCGTGTCCTGGCCAAACATTGAGTTTCCAATGCCAGAGCCAGTAGGTGTAGCCATACCAAACAGTCCCTTCTCAAGGTAGCTGATTTAGTGTTAGTGAAAGACCGATCCCCCGGCAGCAAATTCAGATTGCCCTTTGAACGCTCTCCGTGGACTATTACCCAAGTTCATGCACCAAAGTACCAGCTCAACAAGGCGATGAGGAAGTGTCAAGGACCATTTTGCAGTTCAAGCGATTCTACTTGCCAAGCTCTTCAAGTCCAGATGTGGATGTAGTGCACACTGACACAGGTGATGTCGAAGAAGCTTCCGTGACAGATGTGCCATTCAGTGGCCGTTCCGAGTCTGTGAGGGCAGGGAGAGATGAGAACACCCCAGGCGACAGTGCTGCAGAGCGGGTGAGTGGTAAGCCTCCTGGCACACCAGTGGGTCATGACACTCGCACGAGGTACAGCCTGAGGAGGAATCCAGCACCGTCCTCCTTGTTTGAAAGACCATGCTGTATAAGCGCTTGTCCTTGGGCTCCAGGTAACTTTAAACTTTCCATACTGGGTCATTGCCAGACTGGTGTCGTGTTGAATGCGATTTGATGACCTAGACATCAGTACCTGGTGACTGGAATACTGTTAATGTGTAGAAGTTCTGATTTTACGGTTACTTTAAAATAAGGGATGAATGTAGTGTTGCGCCAGTGACTCAACTGGTGCACGGGAGGAGATACCGCAGAATGTCCCACGGGGGTGGTACTAGTGGTTCCCCACTATACAGGTTTATGTGGTACGGCCCGGGTCATGTGGACATTGTTAATAAAGTTATGTACTGCAGCTTGTGTGTGTGTCCGCTTCATTCTACGCCTCAACACGTGGTCAGCGAAACAAGCAGTCAGGTACATCAATGACCGGGTGCCGGAGGGTTTATAGAGCACCCCCTGCCATAACAGCCCCCATTCCAAAGTTTTAGTCAGGTCTTTTGTTTACACCAAAATGAGCATGTGCCCTTTCATGGTAGCCAATGAAGACTTCGAATAACATAGAAGACAATCACAAGTTTCTCCATATCAGTGGTAAAAGTGGAGGGGATCTGAGGGGCACGACGTGCCCATACTTTTATTAATTTTAGAAAAATAGTTCACCTACTTTTTGTCAAATGTCAACCGTCCCAGGTCGGTTAATTCCAACAGCTGAAATGCATCAGCTGAAGTGTCATTCAGGGAGCGTCCTGTGCTGTGAAACAGAAGAAGGAGCAAACAGCTAAACAAGTCTTCTGGCCAGGGTGCCTGCTTACCTAAAAGAAGTGTAAATGTGCACAACTGGTCAATCTGCAAATGTAAAGGGTGCCACGAATCCAGTATTGGCGTTAATTGATGGAATCACTTGAAGCTTCCTGTTGACACACATTTATTCTTTTTGAGGGGTATTCTAAGGGAGCTACCGGCTAAGCTGTGAAATATGTGCTTTTAAAAAACAGTTATGAAAAAAAAAACTTCACTATGTACAGCCAGCAAAAAATATATATTTTGGAAACACTTTTTATTTTAAACCTTTTGTGCATTCTGTAGCAGCCTTTCTTACACTGTGTGTAATGCAAGTTTAAAATAATTACATACATGTTCACAGTGCTTTGTGTCACAGACTAGGACCTTGTAGCACTAAACATACACAAGTCACTATTCTCCACTGCACTAACCAGGATTTGGTGCGGTGCATTAATCAATAAAGGCTTCATTATGTACGATAGTGTATTTCCCACTGATTAACTTATTCATTTTCATTTAAGCTGTGTTATTTTATATGTGGTTACCAGAAAGTGAAAGACCGAAAAAAGTTACAGAATATTTTGTTTTTTAGCACACCTATATGCTCACTAACCCCGCCCCTTGTGCGCAGCATCACAGTTCACATACTTTTTTTAATGCAGTTCAACCACCACTCATGCCAACCCTCCCGATTCAGGTGGGAGACACCCGATTTCAAGGCTAGTCCCCCGCCTCCCAATTCCTGCATGCAGAAACCTGATTCCTCGGCAGTCTTCAGATGGCAGAGGCTGGTCTTGTGTGACTCGGATTATGCACTGCCAGTAACCTGCTCCGGCAAACAAGTGCACAACATTTTTGTCACGCTTTCTCTGCCTGCCATAGCGATTTCTCTGTGCTCCTGACAGGTACGGAAAACAATTATATTTTAATTTCTGACATCCGATCCTGCAGCAGCACACTTGAAATTCCCATACATGCCAATAAACCCACAAAATGGTCGTAAAATGGGAGGAATACATTCTCCTGATTATTTTTTTTCAAATCTCATACTTTCCTCTTCCAAAATATTGGCATGTAAGCATGGATGGGCCACTGCTCCTCCATACAGATTATTTTTTCACGATAACGCAAGGGTTTTCATTCTCTTCATGAACTTTCCAGACTTTCGCGGCCTGCTCTTTGCGCTATTAGCAGTGCCCCCAACACCCGCCACCAGACCACTCTCTCACTCTCTCCGCCGCGTGAGCTTCACCCACGGTTTCTGCTCGCTTTCCCGCTCATCATTAATGCTTCCTGCTATTCCCCTCGCGCGCTCGGCTCACAGAGTTGAAGCTCCCGGGCCCTTCCGGGGCACGCAGAGCTGGGAGGGAGCGTGAAAGGAAGGTTCAAGGGGGCGCCGAGTTCGCAACGGCACGCGGGTAAGAATAGCGCCCCGTAGTTTAATAGCAGGTTCAAGGTTGTTATGAGGCCCTGGGTTTGATGACAAAGGGCTGGGATTATGTTTGCCAGATGCATTCATCAAAATCTGCTGACACTAATGGAAGCAGCGGGAAGACCATTAATCAATTAAAGTGTAATGAAGCGAATCACTGTCTGCATCCCAGAGCAAACTAGGGTTCGCATCCATACGTCAGTAAAACAAGGAGGAGATTCGGCGAAAGAGGTTAAGATGGTTTTGAAGAATAAGTTCCTCAGCCTGGCGATCCAAAAGCTGCACACCAAATTGCAGAAATTTTGCACACGTCCAAAAAGAAAAAAAACAGGTAAAGCCCCAGACATATTCACCTCTTTTTGCTGCTTGTCATGCGGAAAGGGGCAAACAGATTTAGCTCCGGTCCGTATGACAAATATGTTCGCACTATTACAGAAATGGAACGGATTTTGAAAGGATGTGTAACAAATGCATTGTCTACAAAAAACAAACAAACATTAAAATGGATTATAGAACTGTAACTAAAACTCAGAGTGATGATTTTGCACAGTTTTCTACTATTTATGCCATAGAGAGCAAACTCATTTTGCTTCAAACATTATTTCATTTTCCACGTCTAAAAAGTGGATTCATGCATGTTTCCTCTTCCTGGTAAATAAAACGCAAAAAACAGAGCAAGAGACCAGTTTGTGGCAAGTTTACAGTGGGACATCTAACCATTTGCTCCATTTAATGTTTTTTTTTGTTTTTTTGCGCTAGTGCATAATTTATGTAATATGACCACATCAGCCAAAAACATGCCACGTTTTAGCAGGCTGTATAATTGTAGCACGAGAAGAGAGTGCACAGGTGTCCATGGTCAGCACTGGGTAAATAACCTTGCTGGGCTTTCTGGCCTCTTCTCTTTTGTGAAACCATAGATCCACACTTCTGTGAATTTCAGGCTGGCTCTTCATGTCACCCCCAGACCCCATCTCATTGAACCTGGCTGGGGTTTGGGCTATTGCAGATGATTCACAGGTAGAGTTTCCACCTGGCCACCTTTTACCAGCATGACCAGTGTTTTAATGTCCCAGGCGGTACAAAAATTAGGAAAATACCTTAAAGCTGGTATTTTTACCTTTTATCAATAAAACCTTAAAACTGTAACCATGAGAAGAAAGCACTTTAAAATGTGTTCTACAGCTCCTTGAACATCCCAGAGTAATAATTAAAGTAAATAAAGACAGGCCACATTAAAACTGAATACAGGTGAATTTCCATAAAGTTGTTTTTAAGTATCATGTCCTGGCAGACTCTTGAAAAGTAAACAAATGACTAGTATTTTTCTGTGGGAAAAGTGACAACCCTGTTCACAGGGCTGCACCATGTGTGGGTTTCTCCCACTCTCCACCTTCCTTGTCAGGGTTCAAGCACTGCTCCCTTGAATCAGTTTATTAAGTGATATATTTTGTAGTTTGCTATAGCATGTATCAGACCTGGAACGGATAATAGAACATGTTACAATAAGGTGAGAGAGCGGAAAAAAAACAAATACAAGAGCGGGATGTATGCACAACACTAAGACCTGATAGGTGGGAAATGATGAAGTGTAATGAACAAGATGATTGTATACCAAGTAAATTAGCAATGGAAGTCAACACAAACAAGTCATCCGGATGCTGTTAGCTGCGTTCGTTAGCGTAATCTGAGGCATCACCTTGAACGGTGCTGGTAGGTTCGTTGGAGGAGTTAGAGGGATCAGTGCTGTTGAAATAGAAGGATCTTCAACTCACTTTGAAATACATCTTAGTCCGGGTTGGTTCTGATAGGGGTGGAGTTCCTTACCTCAAAAGATTTGTTTGAGAATTTTTTTTTTGCTTGATGTAAGGGGGTTTGCAGACCAGTTTAAAAAGGCTTCTGGCTTCTTAGGGAAGCAGGTTGAGGGAGATCGGAACTACATGATGTTCTCAGACCTTCTAGGTCCTGAAACACATCTTGCAACAACATGGAGGGGAGCTTCAGGGAAGCAAGGTGGAGTTTGGGTATACCAAACAGTAGGCAGTTGCCATAGATATAGGGTTGCCACCGTTTTCAGGAAAAATGCCATCCATTTGCTCATGTTTTAAAATTCTGTAAGGATGGGGATGTGATATCAAATATGAATTTATATAAAATTCTCTGTATTTATTTCTAACATGGCTTTTCTGTCTCTGTTTAGTTTAATGATCCATCAGAGACCATTAGTCATCGCTAGGACACTTTTTAAAGTGTTTTCTTCTTTCATTTGCTGTTTTTTAAAATTTATTTTTATTGGAGCAAATAATAAGTACATGAAAGATAAGCATATCTCGTCAAACTATAACAAAATAGGGAAAGATAAAGGAGCCCGGGGTACACTAAGATCCGGAAGCAATGAAGACAATGCAATACAATGCAGGGTGCAACTGATCATTAAGTACTGCAACAAAATTGGAAGAAGAAAAAAAACCTATAATTAGATGAACGGTTACAGATAGTCATGACCAACCCTGGTCAGTCCGAAAACCGCTCAACATCCGCCTCATTGGGTCTCAGATGCTCTTCAGCCTGCCCCTATGCTCATCATTGTCAATTAAGGATATTTCCAGGGAGCCAGTATTTACAAATTCATGCCACCAAAGCACGGGATTAGGAGCCGCCTTAAACATCAGTGCCCGGCCAGCACTATCTTGCCAGAGATAGCACAAAAAATATATCCCTCCTAAGTGTGATGGGATAACTTGAGAATGTCCTAATACTATTAACCTAGAATCCCAGGACACGTTAATCTGAAAGGTTCGGTTCAGTTTCACAATGACTGACTCCCAGAAAGGCTTGATTGACGGGCAAGAAGCAAAGATGTGGACCGCTTCTGCTGGCTTGGCCATACAGCAAAAGAATTTAACATCATGTCTGACCATCATAATCTGAAGATGATAGGGTGTAAAATAAAAGTCATTAATAAACTTGAAATTATGAACTTTGACTCTTGACACATTTAAGACACTCTGTGCAAGCTTATTAGTATACCTGAGATCGTCTACAGTGATCTCTGACCAAAGGTGCCGGGTCCACTTGTCCACTACAAACTGAAAAGGATCCACCCTACCTCTCACCACAGCCTCAGCTGAGGAAATCCTCCGGTACACCAGAGTAATATTTTCCTTAAGGGGACCTTTATAAGATAATCGAGAAAATTACTCAGAGTACAGCGTAAATGTTCTGGATTAATACTACCCAGGGAATGTCGTAGATGTAAATACTGAAAAAAATCCGGCACGGGAAAGAGAGAACCTTTGCTGCAAACTCTCATAAGAGAGAAAAATACCTTCCTCAAAAAATTGCCCTAGTATAAAAAGTTGAGAGCCTTCCCAGCATGTCAGGAAGCTCTCATGCACTTGCCGACGCCAGTTAGGATTAGGGCCCAAATACGTGTATGCATTATAAAGGGTAATTTCTGGTAGTATTTTTTTGAGATAAGATCAGATAAGGTGATAGACCTGTAAGATCTTAAACCTAGTCTTTCTGAAGTAGATCACGTCAATAATGCCCATACGGGGCACAATGGTCTCACCCCATGGGAGATACTCTGGGAACATATGCTCCAAAGGCCGCGATTCCCTACTGAGCACCATCATTACTCAGGACATAAATGCAGCGAAATAATAAACCAGCAGACCCGATAAGGAGAGACCTCCCTACATCCGTGGTAGTTGAATCAACTGTATATTAGATCTAGGATCCTGGTTACCCATATACATTTCTGCCAGAACGCCGCCACCCTTGAAAAGGCAATTTTAAGTGAGATAAAGAGGTATACATCTGAACAAATAAAGATAACGAGGTAAAATAATCATTTTAATGAGGTTACACTTCCCAATTATCCCCAGATGGAGTCTGTTCCACTTATCAAGTGTCTCCCCGTTCTCGTGAACTATTGGCCATAATTCAATTAAATTATCTCTTCCATTTCTAGTGACAACTCAACCCCCAGATATGTTTCAGAGCTTCTCCAGCTCCGATCTGGTCCTACAACGTTAGATGAAACCTGAGTCTTATCAATGAAATGAAATGAAGAGGTGTGGCGCAGCGGCCAGGGTGCCTGACTCCGGACCACGGGCTTCACGGTTCGATCCCCGGTGCCAGCGGCAAGTTAGCCCAGCACCATGTGACTCTGGGCAATAGCTTGCTTAATCTTCCCGAGGGCCCCCAGCGCCGGGACACCTCTCCGGAGGTAGCTGTGCGCTTTACAAATGCTGGTATTTCATTTCATTTCATATCCTTGACCTTCCTCAAAGCTTGGAGATAGAGTTCGATGTACATCACGAATATCTGGGGTGAGAAAGGGCAGCCCTTGTGCCTCTAGTGATACTGATAGGATCCAGCAGAATACTTGAGCACAAAACCCAAGCCTTTAGGCCCTTATAGCTGTTGAACCCAATTGGTAAACTGCGGACCAAAGCGAGCTGCTCCCATCACCGACCACAGAAATGACCAGGAAACCCAGTCAAATGCTTTTTCAGCATCAAGCATTATCATTCCAACCGGGCTCCCTTCAGCCGACCCAACTTCTGTAGCAGAGATGGCCGTATTCACATGGGCTGTGGTATCTCGCCCAGGTATGAACCCATGTTGATTCTCATCGACCAGGTGAACAATCACAGAAGATAGTCTGTTTGCAAGAATCCAAGTGTAGATTTTGGAATCCGCATTGATCAGTGAAATCGCTTGATATGACCCACATAACTTCCCCTTTTTAGGAAAGATGACAATATTAGTTTCCGACCAAGTAATGGGAGACCTGCCCAGACAACTCAAATGAGTTGAAAAGATCACATAGGAGGGACGCAAGGACCTCAGAGAAGGTTGCATAAAATTCAAGAGGAATTTGATCCGGGCCAGATGCTTTCCCCCTGGCTGTCTTACTGCGTTCTAAACTTCCAGCAGGGTAATTGGGTCCTCCAAGCAAGACCGCTGTGGATCAGTCAATGTGCAATGAAACTGCTGGGAAATAAATCGGTAATGGTATCTATTGGCGCTGCTCCATCCTCGTGATAGAGCTTTTGAAAGTACCTAGAGAATCTTTTGTGAATATGGTTTGATCGTTAATCAACTCATGCCTTTAGTTTATGAGTGCCTGGATATTATTCGTGCTCATTCCATCCTTGACCCGATAAGACAATATGCAACCCATCTCTTCATTATTTTCGAAGGTATTTATTTGCTTAGCTCGGATCATCTTTACCAACCTATCCCAAAGCCTCTCCCTGAGTGTGGCCTGAGCAATTGTGAATTGATCCACGAAAGAGGTGAAAGTCCCCGCAATCTTGGTTTAGTATGCTACGTGCTAAATGACATTCTGTGGCACTGATAGAAGACCTTATAAAAACCTCCTCCTTAATCTGCTTCTTTCTTTGCAAATCTGAATATTTCAACGTATAACCTCTACAACAGGCCTTAAGCTTGTCCCATACCACTGTAGCAGTTGTCTATTGAAAGTCCAGTTACGAAACGGGCCGGTCTGAGTGGGTTGTTCCATTAAAAGGAATAAAGATAGACAATTGTGATCAGAGATCACCCTGGGGTTCAGCTGGACACTGAGATAGGACAATAATTAATAGCTCACAAGAAACATATAAGTTTGTGAGAGTAATTTATTGGGGGCGGAATAAAAGGTATATCCAGGTTCATTGGGACGACAACACCACCATACATCCACCAGTGCATAGGACACCATTACCTGTCTCAAAGCCTCCCTAAGATGTTGTTTGGTTCTAGGGGCTCCGCTCAGCCTGCCAAAGCGCATGGAGTCCAGACCAGGGTACAGAGTTACATTAAAATCCCCGCAAGTATCATTAGCTCAGCCCAGAAATGCAGTCCCGCCAACAGCCGGTTGAAGACCGTAGGATCATCCTTGTTAAGTCTGTATACTACACACACTGTAAGTATTACTTTCTTCCGGGTGATAGTCGCATTTGCTGTTTTCACCACGTACTGATAAGAGTAAAAAATACAGGCTTTAGGTCATTTCTCTCATTATTTACTTGACTGTAGAGAAAAATACTGGTCATGACGGTAAAAAAATGGCCAAGTGACAACCCTACATAGATAGCATTACGGTTTGTGTCATGGATTTAAACTCAGCCTCAGGAATGTAGAGTTTAACTCACCCTTGAGCCTGTATTGTACTTGGCTAGGGACTTAATGTGAGCATGGAGGTTCCGATTTTTGCCAAGCACCAGTCTAAGACATTTGGCACACTCAATCATTGATGACTTGCAGTCTTAAGTTGATGAAATTGAACCACGTTTCAACTGGAATGGGGCTGTTGGAAATCAAGCGTCTCCTGCATAGATTTGGAGAGCATGAGACTGTACGTTGTGGTAGACTGCTTGGAAACTCACACTATGGGCCTCATTACGATGTCGGTCGGAAAGGGTCCGAACGGCATTCGGATTCCCCTAACCCGTGTCGGAACCCATGTTTCTGACCGACTCGGAAACCTTTCCGACCGACCGATTACGATAGAAGGTAACCGTTCGGTCTTTCCGACTCGAAGACTCCGCGTTGGTTGGAGCTGAATCGTACAGCTCTATGGACCGCGCTTCCGACCGACATATTACAATGTCGGTTTCGGACAGCCTTTCGGAATCGGTCTGTCCGACACAGAACGACTGTCGGAAAATGACTTTGGGGGCCTGTAGCAGGCCCCCCTTCACCCTGAGGCCTCCGGTTGGGGCCCGTGGGGTAACCCAAGGGACACCCCTTTTAAACCATGCACATTGTGGCAGGCACCATGGGGTGCCTGCGACAGGGTGCGAGGTTTTCCGCTACCATCCCTTTTTTCAGTGGGAGCCTGTGTTGTCGGTCGGAACCCAGGCTCCCATTGTAATCAATGGGAGTCCAACCGAACGGTATTCGGAAATATCGAAATCGGTCGGTCGGACTCGCCGAACAGGAGTTGGTCAGAACCGATTCCAACAAGGAGTCGGTGGGAATGCTTTCTGACCGACATCGTAACGAGGCCCTATGTCTCTGCAAGCTTTTGATTTTCACTCCAGCGAACATGACAATTGTGTGTGTTGACCTAGGGCTTCCCACGTAATGGTTTGAGACTTCAGGGCATGGATCTAAAGTAAAGAGGGGTACACAAAGTGCACTCCATTTGGAGAGTGACGACTTTCCTCTTACCAGACTGATGGAGACTGACAGTGTTCGCAGTGAATTATTATTGTACGAAGGATAGTCCCTTTTTTGCCTGTCCCCTTCACAGGAGAGATACCTACTGCCCTTTTCTAGTCAAAGGTCTACCCAGTGCTGTCAGCAAAGTCCTTTGCTCCATCTTTGTATGGAGAGTGCATGTATAAAATAGATTGAGCATTAGGTGTGTGTGATGCTTTCGGAGATAGCCAAAGATTTCTGGCATGTTTGCCTGAAAAACAGAATTTCAGTGATTACTGAGTACATCCTGGGACAGAGCAGCTTAGTTCAGATTGGAATTCCAGATTACTCATGGTCTTGAGCTTCTGGAAACTTCAGCCTCAAGATTTCCGCATAGTCCAAGATCTTCTGGGGCCTCTTTGCTTCCTGCTTGAACACCCACCTGGGTGATTTCTACAGTTGGAGGCCAGATCCAGCGGCTAAGGCCACGCATAATTTTCTCCAGGACCAGTCAGTAGGACTGAATTATGCTTTTTCTCTGTTCTCCATGAGTGCAAGAGTGGCGGCGCAAGTGAGGTGACAGAAGGTGACTTTGGTGCTGATAACCCCAATCTGGAAGACTCAACCTTGGTTTCCGGCTCTTCTGGAAATGGCTGTGGATTTCCCGATAGTCCTCCTTGTGTTTCCGGAACTTCTCCAGGATCCCTTGGGGGTTTTGCATCCCCTTTGACTTCAACAAGCAACTGATGATCTGGAAAATATCAAGAGATGTTACCAAGTGCCTGGCATTTTGGATGCAGCTGCGAAACTCATTCAGCAAGCATGGGCTCCATCCACCTACAAAAGGCTGTTTGGGTTGGTGCCTGGAACAACATTTGGATCCTGTGGAGGCCGAATTGAAAGATGTCCTTAATTTCCTTCCGGAAATGGCTAATGCTAATTTGTGTTACAGGTTAGTAATGACGTTTGATCAGCTTTTTCGGCAGGTCATGCACATGTAGCAGGTAAGCCTGTGGGTATGCATCCTTTGGTCTGTAGATTGCTAAAAGGTATCAAGGCTTCCAATCCTACTAACCCTAGATATTCTCATTTATGCAATGTGGCAGTTGTTTTGCCTTTTTGGAGAGTTGGATGGACAACTCTCTTTTGTCACGTAAGTAGTTGTCAGCTATGTTTGGTGTCTTACCAAAGACTCTCGGACACAACAACCTTTGATTTAGCATTTAGAGTATTCACTCTGAAAGGAGTAACTTCCTCCATCTGTAGATGTACGAAACCTTTTTCTAGATGCATTTATTATCCTGCATTTCCACATAATGACAAGCTGTGTGTGGTGAAATGTCATCCTAGGAGTTTTGTTCAACTCATTACTTGTTGGACTTGTATTGGAAAGAAAGAGGCAGCAAGATGGTGTCTCTTGGTTTTGATGGTCTAAGGTGTTAGTGATTGGGGGATGATGACAAGGGGGTGTGGTCTTAGGGCCATTGTGTTCTTGGGGTTTGTAATTTATTTTGTCATAATTCTGTGTTTTTATTGGCTGTTGTTTGAGTCAGTAAAGAAAGAGGAGCATAATCCTCACCTCCATGTCCTCAATAGAATCGAAAATTCTTGTGAAAGCGAAAACCTTTTTTATTGTTGTGGTCATAGTTTTGACAAATGGAGTGGCAGAGTAGGAGTAATTCTAGATTTCCTCCTGATTGCTCTGCAGCAAGTGCTTTTAAATCCATAAGTTATTTCTAAAAAAGGAGCCCCATTCTACCAGCTTAGTGTCGGGTGCGGATGCTCTGGTCACACCACCCTAAAGCCAACCCTGTTGGTGTGCCTTGCATGGACCCCACAGTGCTATATTCCCCACAATGCACTGCAAACCTCAAACCTTTAAAAAAAACATGCATTTTCCTCACATTTCTCCTAATGAAAGTTCCAGAATCTGTGGGGATCACACATTTTCTACCATCCAGCTTTCCACCGATTAGTCCTGATAAAAAAGTACACCATGTGTGTGACTGACCCTATCACTCACAACACAAAAGGCCCCAAAACGAAACATGGAGAAATCAGCAATAGGGGTAGTGGCGGTATTTGGGCCCGGGCTGGACGGCCACCCAGGAAACCTACCAAACTCAGATATTTCTGAGAACTAGACACCCGTTGGATTCCATGGTGGTGTGTCTTGCGTGGATCTCAAAATGGTTCCTTACCCACAATGCCCTGCAAACCTCAAATTTTGCCTAAAATCTCACATTTTCCTTGCATTTCTGTGATGTAAATTCTAGACTCTGCAGGGATTAAAAAACTTCCTACCACCGATCGTTCGCCTATTTGTTCTGATAAAAATGTTACCACACTTGTGTGGCTGGACCAGGTGCCCACAACAGGAACAGATCAAACCAGGGTTAACGGGAGTCCATGCAGGGTAAACAAATGGAGGAACGCTGGGTGGTTGGAATTTTGTGAATCCCTGAAGATTATAGAAGTTTACATCACAGAACTGCAAGGAAAATGTGCAATTTTAGCCAAAGTTTGAGGTTTGCAAGGAATTGGGGTTCATTATAGGATCCACCTTGTGAGAGCCATGGAAGTCTCACCACCCTGGGCAGCCTTGGGTGTCTAGATTTCAGAAATGTGCAGGTTTGATAGGTTTCCCTGGGTACCTGCTAAGCTAGGGCCCAGATTCCGCAGCCACCAACATTGCAGCAAATGGTTGGTTTTGGGTTCGAAAAACTTGATCTGTCCATGTTGTATTTTGAGCCTTTTTCTATCCTGGCCACTAGGCCCAGCCACACAAGTGAGGTACCATTTTTTTCAGGAGACTTAGGAAAATACTGGGTGGTTGAAAATTTGTGGCTCCCCACATTTTCCAGAACTCTCTGTCACAGAAATGTAAAAAAAAATGTTTGCAAGGGCTTCTGGGTAAAAAAAACAAACTGGTGAGAGCCACATGAATCTTTTCACTCTGGATAACGCAGGGTGTCTAGTTTTCAGAAATGTGCAGGTTTAATAGGTTTCCCTGGGTGCCGGCTGAGCTAGGGCCCACATTTTACCCCTGCCAACATTGAAGAAAAGGGTCGGTTTCTGTGTGGAAAAATGTGATCTGTCCGTGTTGCCTTTTGGGCCTGAACCTGTTGCAGACGCTAGGCCCACCCACACAAGTGAAGTACTATTTTTATCCAGAGACTTGGGGGAATGCTGGGTGGTAGTAAATGTGTGGCTCCCCACAGATTCCAGAACTTTCTGTCACAGAAATGTGAGGAAAATGTGTATTTCTAGGCACAGTTTGAGGTTTGCAAGGGTTCTGGTTAATAAAAATCTTGTTAGAACCACACAAGGCACGCCACCCTGGCAACTACCAGGTGTCTAGTTTTCAGAAATGTCTTGGTATGGTAGATTTTCTTGGGTAGCAGCTAAGCCAGGGCCCAAAATCCACAACTACTCACTTTGTAAAAAATAAAGCATTGATTCTGCTGAGTACAATATGAAGTCTCTAGGTTGAGTTTTGGGGTGTATTATGTCGCAGGCGCTAGGCCAAGCCACACAAGTGAGGCACCATTTTTATCGGAAGATGTGTGGGAAGACAAAATAGAACATTTTTTATTACGATTCAATTTCTCTGCATTTTTGCCTTCCAAATGTAAGCCAATGTGCTAGAAAGAAGACATTTTGCAAAATGCTCTCTCAACCACATGCTAGTATGGGTACTTATAAATTTAGATATGTACAAATAACTACTGCTCCCAAATACATAATCTGGTGTACATTTCAGAAATACATAGATTTTCTTCATATCAAATTTTCACCCTTTATATTTTACCATATGAATTGCTCTATACTCAGTACAGAGTGAAAAGCCATTGCAAGGTGCAGGTCAGTTGTTGGCTCTGTGTAGCTCGGTTTCTTGGAGAACCTGCGAACCCTACATATCCTCATGACCAGAATGGTGTAGCGGACACAACAGTATATTTTTTTTGTAAACTGGCCATTGTGACAAGACGTTACAGATGAAAATGTCACAAATGATTGTTTTTTCCTACTCATTTTCTGTATTTTATTGTATCAACAGTTAGTTTATTTGGGAAAACCTTAAGGGATCTACACCAATGACCCATTGGTAAATTTTGAATGTTGCCTTCTTTTCAGAAATGTATCGCTTTCTGGTATCACCTATGGGTTTCACACCAGTTTCCCCACAAACTGGAAGTAGGTTGAAAGCACAAAAATTAAGAAAAATGGACTACCTCTTAGAAAAATGCCAAAACTGTGGTAAAAAAAAAGATTTTTGATACAGCTCAGCATGTTCCTGAAAGCTGGGAAGATAGTGAATTAACCACAGGAAACCTTTTGTTGATGCCACTGTAGGAAAGGAAAACAGACACTTTATTGAGGAGCACTTATTTCCCATTTGTTCCCCAAAAAACAAAAATGTAGCTATATTTTGGCCATTTTCTCAATCCTCTCCCAGGGAATCGTCCAATTCTGGGTACCTTTAGAATTTCCATGATGTTGGGAAAAAAGATGCAATTTTGGCATGGATACCTTATGTGGAAAAAAAGTTAAGGAGGTGGAAGTGTGAAGTAGCCCAAACAGCCCAAAAAGCGCTCAGCACTGGCGTGGGAAAGCCTCAACACTTAAGGGGTTAATCGTTTTCCCTGTACCTTCCCACAATGAGATCTCCCCCACGTGTCAGAGATCTTCACCTATATATGAAAAGTTTCATGTAAGTCTACCCTAAGGTGTAAGTCTACATTTGAAAATGGTGAATAGCACAAAAGTGTAGATTTACACCTTTGTGCAGAGCAACTTTATAGATAAGTAAATTTACATGGATAAATTTACTTTTGTGAATAGGCCTGACATCTCTACTGCTGACACAGTGGTGTCAAGGGGCGACAGTACTGGTGTTTAAAGCGACCACAAATAAAATTGTAAGTTATGGAGTACCTTAACTGCATTTACCATAATGCACCGGAGAGGACTGGGACAGACCTGTGGCCAATGTGCAATGCAACCCCTTAGCAAAGTATGTAGTAGCTCCTGATGTGGAAAACGTGTAATATTTTACTTGGCATAAGCTGCAGCCATTTTTGCTGTGGTGTCCATTTAAGTTTCCTTCGTAATTCTTTCGTCTTTTCACTCTGCCTGTGCTATCTATTTTAGTTGACTTTCTGACTCAGCTAAAAGCAATGTACATGCTGAGAGTTTGTAGCTGCCAGTACACCTGTTAACTGTCAATCATTTACTGCTGCCATAAGCACTCCTGCTCCCCCTCCCACTTTGCTGACCAAGTGGTTATTCATCTGCCCTTGTTTGCTGAAAACTATTTCTAAAATTGATCTCCCTATTTCTGGTTACATGCTTACACTACAGAAAAACTGTATAAAAGCCCTGTGTTCTGTGACTTCAGTGTACTACCTCCTCCAACACTTGAGAGTGCTGTGTGGACGTGGTCCCACTCATGAGTGATTAATAAAACTTGTTATTTATTCCAACTCCAGTGCTGATCTCTATTTTGTTGGTCTTTGAACCCTTGGACAAGAGGGTGACCTTGCACCAGTGTACCCCTAAAAGGTACATTTCCACAATTGTCGCCCGACTCGTGGGGCCCCATTGGAGACGCGGCCGTCCGAAGGAGTGGTCTTGATGGAGAATTGAAATCTTACTGAGGAAGCGCACTGCATGAGGAGACCTTTGTCTTTGCAGGCCGACGTGAATTTTCCGGTTTTCCTGATTTGACCCTCCAGGTGGTGGCCGGTCTCAACTGGGGTTTTCTTTGGCGAACTTTTGCAGTGACCATTAGGTCGACCAGAGATCAGCAGGTGGGAGTTGGAGTCTTCTGTTTGGTAAGGTCGCTAAAGCGGCACTCTTGATTTGTTAAGCCTGGGCTTTTTGTTTGAATTTGTGATTCACTTTTTGCAAAAATTGAAGGCAGGTAATGTGGAGATTTTTCTCCTTTTGAAATATTTGGAGTAGTAATATTTTACTAAAATTTGTAAAGCATGCCTGTTCTCAGCACACTCCGTAGGTGGTGTTGCTGCTCTGGTGGTACCAAAAAGTATGCTTGAATAAAAAAAAGTCAGCCGGCTCACCTAGAGGGGACACTTAATAGAGACATGTATGTCAAATATGGTATTTCTTCCATAATGTACGGTCCACTATGGAACAAATACACAAAGAAAGATTCCGATCTGCAATGGCCAGTGAATGGGTCATTCGATTTTAAAAAGGTTCAATATGTAGAGCAGTGTTTATTAAAAAGAAAAAGTAGACAGGATATGTTTGATTGTGTGCGTATGTGGGAGAAAGAAGTGCGAGAGAGAGCGAAAAGAGCAGAAGCTATAGCAGAAAAAGAACAACGAAAAACAATATATAAAATAGCGCTAGAATTAAAAAATAAAGAAAAGAAGGGAAAAAAAATAGAAAAAGAAGATAGGGAACGTCGATTAGAGGTAAATGGCCAGTACCCTATTAGGCGCCCTATTTATCCCATACTTAATAAACCTCAGGATGACTGCATCCTATTAGATCAACCCCCACCCCCGTATAAATTCCCCACTCCAAGTGCCCCTGAGGATGAGGTTTTTGATGAGGAGCATTTGTCTTCAGAAGAATAAGATAAAGATAAGCAAATTGGGCGGCAGACTCGCTCTACTTTATCTAGGGAAGAGAAAGATAACTTGCGGGATATTGCTAGAGAGGAAGCACATCGGACTACTACAGCAACGGCCCTCACAGTTACAGTTCAGACTTGGGAAGACGCCAAACAGTTTTATTTTTGTAGAAAAATTCACTAGGGAGGTAATATATGGTTGGCGGCATATTTCTAATGCAACAGAACCAGATGATATAAGTACTGATTATAAACAGTTAGGAGATGGGACTTTCCTTTTTTCGAACCTACCTGATATGATTAGACGGGTGGTCAAATTACGAGATGACACATTGCGTTTGCGAAAGGAGCAAGAATTAGCTAGGAAAAATAAAGTTGCAGAAACAGTTCAATCTCAGGCAAAGAAAGTAGATGCTTTGGTGGATGCGAATAAACCTAGTAGTAGTGAGTCTGCTATGAAACCTATGTGTGAAGCTGCACCCCTCTATGTTCCTCCTAAGGGTGCGGGAACAAATTATGATAAATCTTCGAATGATGCAAAGGGATATTCTATATATAATTGGGTTTACACTTCTTGGAGTAGAATAGATGTGATGGCTCTTAAAGCTGCTTTGCCCGACCTCCGGAAAAATCCTGCCGCCTTCTATGAGGAGGTGGAAGGAGCCATTAGCTCCTGCACTATGACTTTGCCAGATATTGATATGTTCTTTGGGCTTATTTTGCCCCCTGATATGTGGAGGACGATACGTAAAATAGATGACAATGTAGCATATGGTGATATTTGGGAACATTTAGAACAAATAGATGCGGAAAGGGAGCCTGCGCAGAAACCTCAGAAGGAGATATTAGATCTTCCTAAAGCTATTGTGACTAAGTTAAAGACTCTCATATCCCCTAAGAAAATAGATTGGACTATGTTAGCATCCTGTAAACAGAAAAAGGATGAGTTGGTTTCTGATTTCTTTTCAAGGTTTGAAGAGACATTCCATGATTTTAGTGGTCAGTCATTGGCCAATGATACGGGTAAGCATTTGTTTGTCGACAAATTTGTCGCTAATATGTTACCAGAAATAGCTAGTCGCTTAAAGGCCAGCGAGAGTTCTTGGACCACGTCTTCCTCAGTTTCCCTCTTGACTATGGCCCAATATTATGAACAACAGGAACAGGAAGCAAAAGGCAGGGAGGATAAGAAGGTTAAGGAGTTAAAGACAAAAGTTATGTTGGCTCAAATATATGGTCCACCGTTTAGGGGAGGTGGAAGAGGCAGACGTGCAATGTATACACCTGGAGTGCCCCCTCTCCCTTGAGCAAATTTGTCCCCTGATCAGTGTGCTTATTGTAAAGAGACTGGACATTGGCGTTCTGAGTGCCCTCTTTTGCGAGGTCAGCAGTATCAGCGGGGAAGGGGAAGTATGAGAGGACGCCCGAGGAATTCAGGAAACAGGGGAGGTACAGGAGCTCGTCCCAGGTTTGAGGCAGTTGAACAAGGACCAAATTACTCTAATACTTTTGATAGACGAAATCAATACCAAATGTCTGATTATTCTGCTGATGCACTTGCAGATTCCGATCATGCATAGGGATGCCTAGGATGGGGTAAGGAACTGGTTGAGGTGCCGGTAGATCAAATGGGTCCTTATGTTGATGCAAGCGTCTTGGGATCTACTGATCGGTTTTTGGTTGATATAGGGGCTACCCGTAATGCTCTGTCTAAAAAACTGGTTCCTAGGGCTCCCCTGTCTGCACAATGATAACATCGATAGGGTTCGATGGAACACCTACACCTAGCCTGCTTTCACAGCCACTTGAATTTGGACTTGATAAATTCACTGCAGCATGTCCATTTTTG
Source organism: Calotriton arnoldi (assembly GCA_963921515.1). NCBI lineage: Eukaryota > Metazoa > Chordata > Amphibia > Caudata > Salamandridae > Calotriton > Calotriton arnoldi. The sequence continues at coordinate 4,185,706 of CAWUFW010000368.1, forward strand.
CTTTCCCCTAACACGCCAGACAACAGTTTAGGTATCGATATGTTCAAATATTTTCGTGCCACAATACGTTGTTCTCCAGAAGGTGTGCATGTTATTTTAAATAACAATTCTCCAATGGTTGAGAGATCCTGTCTTATCAATGAGGATGCCGCTCTGGCATCCTTACCAAGTGTGTGAAGAAGGAACACTGTTATTGTTATCATTTCTTGCCTCCCATCATCACAAAGTCTCGCGAAAGAAATTGCAATTTTGTAGACAGCAGGTTACCTATTTAGGTCACCTCCTGTCTAAGGGGGGACGTGCACTCACACCAGACCGCATTCAGAACATTTTAGACACTCCTGTACCCCGCACTCCAAAGGATGTCCGTGCACTGATTGGCCTTACTTCTTTTTTTAGGCAGTGGATCCTTAGTGTTTCACACATTATTAAACCTTTGTTGGCCCTTTTGACTAAAGACACTCCGATGCCCCTCCCATGGACTGCTGAGTGCCAGAGCGCCTTCCAACAGTTACGCCAAGCCCTTTGTTCTGCACCAGTATTAGGTACCCCAGACATGTCAATGAGTGACTATTTGTCCCAGTTAACTGACAGCTTGTCTTCTATTTATCAGCAGGTGCTGGAAGCTCTTCCTTTGTGAGCCCTGCTGTGCTGACAGATCATCGCGACATTTTGGTCACCGAGAGAGGACGAGCTGTGTCACCTGAAAGACCTGAGGAAGTCTTCCCGGACCACACGATCTCTGGTACATCTAGATATCTGCTTCGATCCAGGAAGAAAGACATTTCATCGCAGAAAGAGACTGTTTGAGCCACTGTCCTGGGTGGCTAAAGACTGACTACAAAGGGGGGTAGCCTATTAGTGACTACTCGTCTCAACGTTAGTGAAGAAACCAACGCCTGCCCATGACCTTAGGGCATCATCTATTTTGTTGTTTGCCGATGAAAATGAGCTCGCCTAAGAAGAAGGAGATCACTGCGACAATATGCAACGGCTGTACAATCTGCATCCTTGGTCTGACTTTGACTACTGCCATCATCGCTACTGTAATGTGAGTAGTGGAGGAAGTAATGCCTGGAGCCTCCTTACCTAACATTACTGTTACATCACTTGCTGCAAAAGAGCACCATCATTTTGATTTGCCGCAACATGAACTGGGATACTGGCAAAATCTAAGAAACAATTCATTTCTTCAAATGTGGCATCAGACACACCAGCTAAGCAATGCTATTAACTGTTGGGTTTGTGGCAAGATTCCTCCTCATCAGAACATAAAAGGAATCCCGTTGTCACCACTGCCATTTTCTCACAGTGGCTCATGCCCAGCTTGGTTCAAACTTCTATATGCCTCTAATGAACAAAGTCGGTTACCCCAACGAAGATGGGGACCCACAAACAAAAGGGACTGCTTTAGAAATGGAAGAATATAGTAAAGGAAGTGCAGCAACAAAGTATGTGTATCCAAATTCTAGGTCGGCTAAAGGAAATGGACCCCTTGGTATCTCTCTTGCCATGACCACTGGCCCCTTTGTGTACAAAGTACAGGCGATGTGCCAGTGGGCCACAGTAACTGTACTACAGTGTTGCAGATGTCTACGAGAGGCCGAAGCAGCTTCCTTGCATCACGTCACACTTATTTTGTTTGTGGAACTAAGGCATACTACTTCCTACCTCCAGGCTGGTCTGGTACCTGTTACATAGCCTTCCTTCTACCACCTCTGTTTTTAGTTCCCCCAACCTGCCATCAAGATTTGCAATTGTTCGATCGCCATGCTGGTAGTAGGGGAAAATGTGCAATCGATGTCTCTGTAGTCGACCAGACAGAGACCACATGGGAACAATATAGACTGGAGCATGCTGTATCATCGGATCCAGCTGTTGTGTCTTCACACCGGACAATTCACCTTCTGTATATGCGGTCATCTCCAAACTACACAAAATAGCTACTGAGATACATCAAGACTCAGGAACATGTACTTGGGCTGGATGGTTCTGGAGCGTATTTTCTGTATGGGGCTTAAAAATATTTTCGGCCTTATCAGAATTATTACAGTTCTCTTTTCTTGTTGTTTATGTATCCAATGCGGGCAATGCTTTGTTCCCTCTGTATTTCTACTTGTACTACTTGTCTACCATTTAAAACGAATGTCCAAAATGTAAATGCCCGTTTAGCAATAGACCGAGAAGTCAGCAATATAATGTTTATTGATATACATGATATTTATCGTACCCCTTTTAAAGTATAAGAAAATGTCTTACCTTATGCCAAAAGGGCCGTCTGTGGAAAACGTGTAATATTTTGCTTGGCATAAGCTGCAGCCATTTTTGCTGTGGTGTCCATTTAAGTTTCCTTCGTAATTCTTTCGTCTTTTCACTCTGCCTGTGCTATCTATTTTAGTTGACTTTCTGACTCAGCTAAAAGCAATGTACATGCTGAGAGTTTGTAGCTGCCAGTACACCTGTTAACTGTCAATCATTTATTGCTGCCATAAGCACTCCTGCTCCCCCTCCCACTTTGCTGACCAAGTGGTTATTCATCTGCCCTTGTTTGCTGAAAACTATTTCTAAAATTGATCTCCCTATTTCTGGTTACATGCTTACACTGCAGAAAAACTGTATAAAAGCCCTGTGTTCTGTGACTTCAGTGTACTACCTCCTCCAGCACTTGAGAGTGCTGTGTGGACGTGGTCCCACTCATGAGTGATCAATAAAACTTGTTATTTATTCCAACTCCAGTGCTGATCTCTATTTTGTTGGTCTTTGAACCCGTGCACAAGAGGGTGACCCCGCACCAGTGTACCCCTAAAAGGTACATTTCCACACTGACCCCATTGGAGGAGCTGGTGATTGCTTTCCAGATCCAAGAGCCTGCCCCTCGGAGCTGTTCATTCATTCAAGGTCACTAAGCAGCAGTTCATGTTACTGCCAACAGACTATTTGCCCTTCTGAAAAGTTCAGAAGAACGAAACACTGATGTTTTGGGGACGTTTTTATGACTGATTCTTCGTACGCCCCATACTTTTCTATGTGCTGATATTTTCTTAATTGTTTTCTCAGCCATTCACCAAGTATTCGTCCCTTTCTGACCTTGGAGCCTGAGGGCCCATCAGTATCAGTCTTTCTCCACCGCCTGCACAGGTGGACACAGGGTAATTTATATGCCCCCTTTTTAATTCAATTTGTTTTCGTTTCATTTTGGTTCCATCACCTTAACATAATGAGGGTCCCTCTCAATTATCCGTAGGTGCCCCCCACGGTCCTGATGAAGACCCTACTGTAAGGACTACAATTACCTACACTCGACCCCTGGGTCGAAACGCCAACAGCTTTAATTTCATTTACCTTATATGGATGACAGTGATAGATTCACTGTGTCCCTTTAAACATTATGGTTTTGTAAATAGGTTAGCCTTGGATAAGGCTGGATAGGCCATTTATGTTTCAGATGTATACATTGTTCACTGCCCTCCCTCTCTCACTTACCCTCACACTCGCACATTGCTGCACTTCTCCATCCCTTCCCTTTTTGGGGCACCTCTTTACAAATGTATTGACAAATGTGATGTTTTTGAACATGAGAACACATGTTCAACATGATTAAATATGTTTGATATGAAGAATACTGTTTGCAATTGATTCAATAGGTGAAACTGTTGTTCATGTTATAGTTTAAGTTTGTTTCCACTGGGACCATTCCCTTCTGTACCGATCGTTACCCAGGTCCTAGTGACGTTTCTGGGGTACCCCCTTGCTTTGTAACAAAACACTGATGTCAGCACAGGCTGCATTTCTACACCCAAGCAACCACAAGAAAAACTAAGTTGTGGACTACCTTGTACTGCATTTACCATAAAGCTCTGGGGACAGACCTGTGATCAGTGTGTGACTCCCCCCCCCCCCCCCCAGCAGTATATATATAAGCTCCTGCCCCTTGGGGGAGCTAGTGGTTGGTTTTCTGAGCTAGGAGTCTGCACCTGGGAGCTATTTAGCACTTTTACTTATCTAAACAGCATTGGTTAAATTCCAAAACACACCTGATATGATGCTCACATTGATCTCTTTCTAGGCACTTGTCTCACACAACTCAACCATGCACACCAAATAGACATTAATACAACCCACTAACTGCAATGTTGCTTGTTAAAATAGAGTCCTTGTTAAAATAGAGTCCATAAAAGCAAGTGAGTGCAGGCTACATCCCCCCATACCATAGATTTCACAAATACAGTGAAATGAAAGTTGATGCACACTAAATAAATGACGTACTCAATGTGACCCCCCAACCCTGAAGATCTATCTGTAATTCATCACCCAAATAACAATGTTAAATAAAGCTATTCACACCCCCCCTCTGTATGTCACATAAACTATCCCCTCACAATATCCCTCCTTATAACACACATGGTAAAGAGAATGAACTACATCTCCCACAATGCGTCTTGCGCATGTCGCGTCAGAAAAATGAAGATGGTGAGGCTGCTTGTGCTAAAAAACAGCGGAAGTGGCACATTGCGTTGTGCAAGCGCGCTGCCACTTTTGTTTAATGCCTGCTCCTGCCTAACCATCCCCTCATGTTTCTTCTTCCGTGGGCCCTATCTAACTCAGTCCACCCCATTCTGCTCCACCTGTTACCCTTTTTAATAATCTTTTACTTTTTTATTCGTTTCCTACACCCATGTGTGTTTATTAAATTTTTTCCCCTGAGTTCGGCTCTTATTTGTACCCCTCCCACCAAACCCCTGGAGATGGTGGAGGCAGGCGGCACTGCCAGCTCCAGCAGCCCCTGTGGCAGACAGCGGCGCGAGGAGATGATGCCCGCCACTTGTTTATGAAGACAGAAGTGGCGGCTTTAGTTTTTTATGTGCAGCGCCACCTCCACCTAATGCTGGCAGCAGGCCCAGGCAGCACTACAGCCAAGCGGAGCATCGGCTGAGTTGGGGGAAAGTGTAGCGCTGCATGCACCACCATACCGGGGCCTCCCGCACCCAGCAACAAGTGATGCACCACTGGGCAGACATAATTGATCAGGAGCAGGACCTGCTGCAACATCTGGGAGTGGAAGTGGCAGTGCTAGGTAAGTAATGTTCTGTAAAAAAAATAGTTTTTGAATATTTTGTTATTTATGAGTTTTCTGGTAGCATTACATCACGAAGACCCGTTTGGGTTGAAACGTGTTGCCATTGAAAATATTGGAACCGACATGCTCTGTACAGGCTTTTTAATCTTGTTCATCCATACAAGGTGTACCCTTTGACATGAGCGGGGGTCACCCGCTGATCTGCACTCTCCCGGACATGCGGATGTGGTCCGTATTCGTGTAAGGAACTTGGGTATATATATATATCACCTACTGGCGGTCGGCAGTAGGTAGTTATAGTTAGGAGCTAGTTTCCATAGGAAAAGCATTTTTTGACTTGCCTATAACTTTGGCGTCGTTTGACCAATCTTCATGAAATTTTCACAAAAAAAAGTGTCAAAGTAGGTTCTGTGTGTCATGGAAAGTTTGGGGGTGATCCGTACAGTGGGGACCGTGAAATAGGGGCACGGAAAAAAGGTGCGTTTGTAATGTTACTTCCCATAGGTACGCGTTGTCGAACCTACAGCCCGAACCGCTGGATGGATTTACACCAAGTTTGGCAGAAAGGTAGATGTTGTTACGCAGATTGTGCTTTATGTTATTTGGAGCAAATCTGTCCAGTAGTTTTTGAGAAATTTAAGCCAAAAATATCTCTGGCCGTGGATATTTCGCAACGATTTTGCAATGTATCACGAATGCACACGCCAACAGGAATGCTCTGATTGGCTGGACGCAGCCTGAATAGAAAGTTGCAGCCGCTATTTTATCGTCCTGGAACGGTTCCCGGGGCTGAAAATTTGTGTGAAATCTAACATAAGGGGTCAGGGTGGAGATACTCTGACCCCATGTTTGAGAAATGCATGTGTTAGTGACACAAGTTATGTGTCCAAAATTTATTTTTTACATCGTGCGCGATATTTGCAACGACGCCGCGACCACCAGCGTGGCCCCCCATTTACCATCACGGAGACGTTGCGACTACCGACGTCATCGCGAATATTGGGAAAAATCTTTTTAAAATACATACATATTTGTACACACTCGCCAGTCACTGTCACAGACTCATGTACGCACTCACAAACTCACTCAGACACTTATACGCCCATCACATATCCACTCACACACTTATACATACAGTCACATACGCACTCAGATACTGATGTACTCACTCACATACCCATTCAGGTACTTATGAACCCACTTACAGACTTACTCGGAGTGTGACACACCCATGTACAGACCCATTCAGAGACTCACGCACCCACTTACAGACAAACTCACACACCCACATATGTTCTCACAGACCCATTGAGACATTCATACATCCTCTCACAGATCCACTGACACTCGTACACCCCCACACACCCATTCAGACACCGACTTAGACACTCATGTATCCACTCACAGATCCAGTCAGTCAAATACTTTCTTGCAAATGTACAAAGGCACTCATGCACCTACTCACAGATTGAGTGAGAGACTTACGCAACCAATCACAGACTCATTGTGACACTGAAACACCCACTCATAGATGTACTGAGGCAATCACACATTTCGTTACAGAAGTATTGATAGACTGATGCATCGTCTCACAGATCCTGCCAAATACTTATTCAGTGAATGAGACACTTAGGGGCTCATTATGATGGCGGGAGGACCGCCACCGCCAGGCCGGCGGTGGCGATCCTCCCGCCATCAGAATGAGATTTACCCACCACCAAATTAGGATAGCGGTGGGAATCACAAAGGTTCCTTGGCGGACGGAAAGACTGTCCGCCGTGGTTCCGCAAGGCGGTCCTTTTCCGCCCGCCTCGCGGAACCAGGGCAAAATTGCAGCGGTGCCGTGCAGGCACCGCCGTAGTGATTATGATATGCCCTTCACCCTGTCTTTTTGCAGCGGATATCCCGCCGCAAAAAGACAGGCGAAGACTGGCTTTGGGGGCCTGTTGCGGGCCCTCTCTGGGGGGAGGGGGTGGGAGGGTGCACTGGGGGGGTACGCAGTTCCATGCACCGCGTGGTGCCTGCCACGTGGTGCAGGGAAATGCTGTGCATGCTCTTTTAGCATTGCGGACGGTGCTGCAGCCAGCAGCACCGTCCGCAATGTTAAAAGGCCAGGATGCGCCCGCCAGTATGGTGGGCGCATCCTAATTGCACTGGTGGGACCGCCGCATGTCTAGCGGGCGGTCCCATCACCGTTATGATGGCGGGCGGACTGATGTCCGCCCGCCATCGTAATGAGCCCCTTAGTGATACAGTGATGCATGCAGTCATAGATTACACTGAAAGAGTTATGCACTGTGTTATAGAGATATTAAGGAAGTTGTACATGCTATTATACAGTCGTTTAGATAGTTATGTGTTTAGTATGTTGGTTATAATCCATTTTGCAGTTGTAAGTTTTGAATGTGGTGGTGGCTATTGAATGCCTGCATTTGTTTTGCCATTTCGTGATGTATTCGCAGTGATTGCGGTTACCGACTATATCGTGATGCCCGGGGTCACTGCGAAAACAGAAAATCTGTTTAAATGGATGTTTTTATGCATACTCCCTACAAAAATATGACTTTAAACAGTGCAGTAATAAATCCCTAGTGTCTAAGATACTGTAAAATGTGTGCATATGTGTTTTGCACCCCCTAAAAAAGGTGCGATGGTCGCGGTTAGCGGAGTCGTCGCGACTCTCGGTGTAATCACGAAAACGGGAAGTAAGGTTTAAACAGTTTCTTAAAAAGCTTACTAGAAATATATGTGCACAAATATGTTTTTAAAGCAGTGATGTGATTAGTAATGTGTGTATTGTAATAGTTAGAATGAATTTTTTAAGTAAACTTTTTTAATGTGGTAGTGGTCGTTGAATGTCTGCTTTTGTTTTGTGATTTCACAACGTGATCGCGATAATTGTGACATCACTGCAAATTTCAAAAATTCCCCCCAAAAATTATTTGACAAGAAAACAAACAACATTTTGGCCTCTTGGGTGGCTCTGATTTAAAAAATGTCTTTAAATGTATTTTTTAGTATGTGAAATGCATTTGCTGATCACAGATTCTCCACAGTAAATGCGACAATGTTGTGCCGACTCAAAAAATTCTTAAAAATAAAACCAGTTAATAATGTACTTTCTGATAAACAGATACCAAATCAAAAAATGAGTGGTATATAATATTAATATAATATACAATATACAATTATAGAAAGAAAATACGAAAATCTTCGAATCTCACTTTAAACAAATGGACGTTACAATTAGGAAATAGAATTTTAAAAAACCATAGAAATTCACTGAAAAAAACAAAGGTTACAGGGACGTTATAGTTAGGAATTCGCATTTAAAAAGCCTTAGAAATTCACTGGAAAAAAAACAGATTACAGGGGCGTCATAGTTAGGAAATAGAATTTAAATAAACTTAGAAATTCACTGAAAAAAAACAAAGATTACAGGGACGTTATAGTTTCTGACATATTTCACTCGTAGAAAACCAGAGAAATTCAGCAGTTATAGTTAGCTGAGCTGACTATAACTCGCGCCCCTGCAATGCACTGCTTATGACCTCACATATTACATCACTCATGACATGGTCAGTGACATCACTGATGACATGACTCATGACATCTCAAATGACATCAACCACAGAATCTCTGACACACCCACTCACACACCAATATAAATATAACCTTTCATACACCCCTCCAACTTCCACACTACCATTCTCAAAACCATTGATACACCCATACCAGTACTTACACACCCATTCACTGATTCATAGGTCTATGCACACATCGACTCAGTCACCCATACAGCCACTCATACAATGACTAATTCACAAATACAGCCACTGATATATCCACTCATACAGCCACTCACACACTGTCAGTCACCCATAGAGCTACTCACACACCTACTCAGTCACCCATAGAGTCAATCACACAGCCACTTACTCACCTATACAGTTATACAAACACCCACTCACATATTCATACAGATACTAACACATACTTACTCACTTATACTGTCGGAGACACAAGCACACACTCACCCATACAGCTACTCTCACAATCACTCACTCACAGTTACTCATATATTCCAACACTCACCTATACTGCCTTCCACATATGCAGTTACTCACCCATATACCACTGACACATCCATTCACTCACCACTGACACAGCCATACACACACTCAGTCATCAATACAGCCCCTCACACAAGCACTCACAAACCCAAACAGCCACTGACTCACCCACTCACTCATCCATGCAAGCAGTCGCACACCCTCTCACTCACCCACACAGACATTCATTCACCCATACAGGTACTCAGACAACCAATCAATCACCCATACAGCCATTCATGTACCCACTCACCAACCCATACAGCCACTTAGACACCAACTGACAGACTGATACAGACATTCACACAACCTAGTCCCTCATTCATACATTCACTGACACTTCTAATCACTGAGTTATACAGGCAGTCACACACCCACTGAATCATCCATTCAGGCACTCATACACCCACTGATTCATCAATACACCTTGGTATATATATTTGACGCTCAAACTTTTTTAAAACACTCACAGTCACTGGATGATGTCATCAGTGATGTAAATTGAGATGTCATCAGTGATATAATCAGTGATTTCACTGACTATGTCATCAGTGATGTAATATGTGAGGTCATAAGCAGTGCATTGCGGGGGCGCAAGTTATAGTTAGCTCAGCTAACTATAACTGCTGAATTTCTCTTGTTTTTTATGAGTGAAATGTCAGCCTAACTAGAACGTCCCTGTAACCTTTGTGTTTTTTCAGCGAATATATATATATATATTCGCTGAAAAAAACAAAGGTTACAGGCACGCATATTAATATACATTTAAAAAATACCTTAGAAATTCACTGAAAAAACAAAGGTTAAAGTGTCATATTTAGGCAAAACTTGCTGTGCCTACAAACCTGGCAATCCAAAACTAAAATATAACTAAAATAAATCAAAATTACATAATGCACATTAATTAATTATCAATTAAATAATTAGTAAATAATTAATTGTTAATGAAGTATTACTTAACAGCCCACACCTAAAATCTAAAATATAACTAAGAGTTAAAGTTATTACACAAATCACATAATTAATAATCAATTAAATAATTAATAATACATTATTATTACATTTTTAATTAATTATAACTTAATTAACTTCCCAGCCTATACCCCTACAAATCCAGCAGCCCTCAACTAAAATAAAACTAAAAATATAATTATTACACAGTTTACATAATTAGTAATCAATTACATAATGAATAATAAATTAATAAATACTTGTTATATGTTAACTAACTTCCCACCCTATACCCCTACAAACCCAGCAGCCCACAGTTGAAAAATAGCTAAAAATGTAATTATTACACAATTTACATGATTAATAGTCAATTAAAGTATTAATATTACATTAATAATTAATTATTATTTATGAATTAACTTCCCACTCTATACCCCTACAAATCTAGCAACCCACTATAAATTACTATTAGCAATTAAATAAAAAAATTGAAATCACTTAAAATTACCAACTATATTTACAAATATTATCAACAATTATACAAACAATAATACATAAAATCAATATATGAACTAAAACACATTAAGATAATTTATAAACCGTACTTTTTACAACTATATTATTGAAAACGATATTAACAGCAACATTATTCTTAATAATGATATTACCTGGAAAAAACAATATTCTTGACAACGATATTTCTGCATCCCAATATTTTTGTATCACTATATTTTTTTCTGATATTTCTGTCTCCCAATATTTACAACTTGATATTTTATCCGAATACCCACAAAACGCTTAAATCATGTAAAAGAGATAGGATGTTTATAAACATGAAAAAATTAAATTGGAATCTTTAGTGAAAGATCAAAGATTAAACACAACAAAAAGCAGTTAGATATTTGTTGGAAAAAGATATTAGAATCAGGTTAATGCAAGTCATATTTAAAAAACATTGTAGCCTAGAATGTGTTGAAACATGCAGAGACATTCTAGTTTATAGGTCGAGCCTAGGCAACGTGCATGCAATGTCTGCAAGACCTGCTGTACTCAAAAAGGACTTTGCTTCCACCTGCTGGCTTCCCAATGGTTCGGTGCAGTGTTGCTCTTTTTAGCTGCTTCCTAAATGGCTCATTTCACGAGACATGTCATTTCCGTTTTCCCGCACAGAAGCACCGCCCAAGTACAGTTTCCTTCCACTTCCATTGGTCTTGTGTTATTTTGGAGAACTCTTTTGTATAATTGTTGCAGCGCGGCATGCTGAGATGTATCTTTAAGTATGGCGGCTGCACCTTTCTTTTGTTTGCATGGCGCAGCTCACATACCTCCATTTTTTTAACCTCCCGCTCCATTAGTTCCACCCCCTCCTCGGCCTCCCTCCCGCCCTGCCCGTCACTTCGCTCTTCTGCCCATTACTTTCCTCCATCATTGCTCTGCAAGAGAAAGCGAAAGTAAGTGCAGGTGCATCGGTTGAACAAAGAGTTGCATCCCATGCTACTGTGGTCCCAGCGGCGGCCAACCCAAAGTGTGCCAGCCCGGGACCCCTCACCGCAGCTCAGTTGACTCTCAGCTGCTTTTTGGCCGTTGCTGCAAATTGAAATAAGTGTGTGCCCAAGGCAAGCCCTGGACACATAAACTAATTTGTTGAAGTTGCGGGGGCAAATGTTGTGCTTGCCTTAATTTGGAGCCTCTGCCTGCTAGCAGTGCCCTCAGTTAGTTTTCACAGCCATGGTTCTGTTTCTTATGTGCTGCAATGCTTGTAGTAGTTATTTTTCTTGTACCGCGGCTAAAGTATTCATCATTCATTACTTGTTTGCAATCAACAAATGATTGGTTGATCATGAACAGCTTCATTATTTACCTTTTTCTAGGCAGTCCCAGTTTTCAAAAGCCGTTGAGTACTGCTGCACAGGGCGGTGAAGTATTTTTGTGGAGACCGCAGAGTATGATTAAAGTGAGAAGTTGCCAGACTTTTCTGGATGTAAAGTGAACAATTTAACTTCTTGACCACCTCTCTCGCTACCTAATCTCCCCATGCGGTGCCCTCCCCTCCACCACCTCCCGTCCATGTTTTGTTTCGTTGTTCTATTACATGACATCCTAGCTTCCTTCTTTTCTAAGCACACTGCAGGCTCATCTTTGGCTTGTTACCTGATCCACCATGTTTTACTGTACAAAGTACACCACATCTAGCTAGCCACAACACTCTAAACAAAAACACATAGGTAAAACACATTTCCATTTACAACACCAATAGCTCTAACTCTCGCAAATGCGGGACCTATTGCATTGCAAATGCTTGTTTCTATAATTACTTAAAATATGGAAAAAACATATTCCCATAAATATCATTTTTGCTTAATACTGTTCATCTAGAAAAACAGAGCCGAAGAAAGAAAAGACATGTTTTTTTCGTTTTTGAAACTGCAGCTTTAATTATGCTCTGTGATCTGTCGTTCCGCTCGGTGGCTGGGTCTGGCAGCAGGCATTGTGACCTCAGAACTCAACTGTAATAAGTTATTGTAGTTGAGTGGGTACGTCATTTCTTCAGTGGTTCACAAGTCACCTGTAATAAAGAAATTAGACACAGGCTTTTTATACAGGTATTGCACGGTCCCATGCATTTTATAATTAAATATATAGATATATATTTTAACAATTATAAATAATTATATGTATATTAACAAATGTACAAGTAATTACATTTATTGGAACCAGGTGATTGATGGATGACAACTTATGATTGAGGAAGCGTGCAAATAGGTCAGAGAACATGAGCTTTGGGAGTTTGACTCTTGATTTCCACTAAATCAGTGGAGATGGCTGCCTTCTCAAGATTTTTGAAAAGCAAACCTCAATCAGAAATCCATCTAACCAGGTTAGTGTTAAGGAGGAGCCAATAGAAATAGAGAATTGAAAGAGATAGTGGTCTTATGGCCGAGACCTACAGAGCGGTGTGGGCCAAGCCAAGGTTAAGACTAGGTAAAGTGCTATGTCTTCAGTTTCTTGTGAAATTAAAGAACTGAGGAGGGGACTCTGATCTGCAGGGGTATGTCATTCCAGGCTTTGGGAGCAAGGTAGGAGAAGTTCTGGCTGCTGGATCTGGTTCTGCATATGCAGGGAATGAGTTCAAGTAGGAGTCCGACTGAGCGAAGGTGTCAGGTAGGTATGTGGAAGTTAATGTGATTATTGAAGTAGGTGGGACCGATGTTGTGCAAGGCTCTGTATGTGTGTGTGAGGAGTTTGAAAAGTGCCTGTTTGTGGATGGGGAGCCATCCAATCAGGATGAATGTTGAGAATATGAGATTAAGAGTGTGGCCAGCTGAATGAGCAGCAATTGACATGTGTTAGAATTGGGGGTCTCTAGTTGGCACAGGTAGGTACTTGTGACAAATAGGGACCCTCGCCTCTAGTCAGGGTAAAGGGGTACACTCCTAAAATAACCCCTGCTCACCCCTTGGTAGCTTGGCACGAGCAGACAGGCTTATCTCAGAGGCAGTGTGTAAAGCATTTGTGAACACATACAGTAATCTAGTGACGCACTACAGATGGACACCACACAAGGTTTATATCAAAAATAAGTATTCTTTATATAGTTTTAACACAAGACCATAACGACAAAAATCCACAATACTGTACTTAAAAGGGTAGGTTTAGCTTAGTTCAGTTCAGTTCTTAAGATGCGACACTTTAAGTCAATGTACCTTACGATGCGGGACGCTTCCACAACAAGCAATGTTGCAGCGATGGAAATGCGACAAAGTTCTGGTGCAAAGAAATAAAGACGTCAAGTTCTTCCTGATGCGGCACGCTTCTCCGAGGTTGCGAGAAGTCTCGACTCGATGCGTCAGCTACAGCGGCGACACCCTTGTTCAGCGATGCGACGACAGCGGCTTTGGCGGCGACCCTCTTCTCCGACGTGGCGAGACGCTTCCGCTCGATGCGACAACTGCAGCGGCGACACCCTTGTTTCGTGATGCGACGGCAGCAGCTCCGACGGCGGCACGCTTCTCCGTGGATGCGAGGCGCTTCTCTTGATGCGGTGCAATGCGACAGCTACAGCGGCGACACCCTCCTTCGGAGTTGCGACGGCAGCGGCTGCGACGGCGACACGCTTCTTCCTCGATGCGAGACTCTTCTCTTGATGCGGTGCAATGCGACAGCTACAGCGGCGACACCCTCCTTCGGAGTTGCGACGGCAGCAGCAGCGACGGCGACACGCTTCCTCTTCGTTGCGGGACGCTTCTCTCGATGCGGTGCAATACGACAGCTACAGCGGCGACACCCTCCTTCGGAGTTGCGACGGCAGCAGCAGCGACGGCGACACGCTTCTTCCTCTTGAGTCGCGCTTTCAGCTCCTTGCGACACGCAGTCCCTTCAGAAGGCCCAAAACAGCAGCAGGCACTTCCAAAGGATTCTTGGGGAGCTGGTGGTTGAAGTCTGTTGTCCCTGAGACTTCAGCAGGAGGCAAGCTCTTTTCTCAAGCCCTTGGAGATACTTTACAAGTTGAATAAAAGTGCACACAAAGTCCTTTCTCCTTCCTTTGGCAGTCAGGCAACCACTGCAGGCAGATCCCTCTAGCTTAGGGATAGTCTTCTCCTCAGTTCCTTCTTGGTTCCGCTCCTCAGCAAAGGTTTCTTCTTGTTTTCCCAAAGTGATCTAGTTTCCTAGGGGTCTGGGTCCCCTTTTTATACACAGTTTTCCTTTGTTCTCTGAAGGCAGAGAGGCCTCTGCCTAGTCAAAACCAGTTCTGGTCAGTCCTGGAGCACTTTGTTTTTCTGACTCCTTCTTTCCTTTCAGAATGTGGGGCAGGGTGCTCAGCCGCCCGGCAGGAGGTGGAGCCAGCATTGTGGAAGGCAGGCACAGCCCTATTCAGACCCAGGTGCAACTCCTCCCTCCACTCTGGATGCAGATCTTTCTATTCAGCCCTGTGCTGACTCACCCTGTCTCCTGTAGCCACCCCCAGCCCCTGTCACTCAATCTCCAGACAAGGAATACACAACCTAGCAGAGGCAGGCTTGGAAGTTTAGGCAAGAAAATACCCACTTTCTAAAGTGGTATTTTCAAACACAGAATGTTAAAACCAACTTCACTAAAAGATGTATTTTATCATTCTGAGTTCAGGCATACTAAATTCGTTTTTCTACCATGTTCCCTGGGTCAGTTCTGACTATAAGGTGTAATAGTCAGTCTGCCCATTCTGGCCTATGGGGAGCAGGTAGCCTTGCAATAGTGAAAAACGAAAATGGCTGTAATTCACTATTAGGACATGCCACACACACCAGGGCATGTCCTACCTTATACTTACAATGCACCCTGCCCTAGGGCCTACTTTAGGGGTGACCAACATGCAGTAAAGGGAAGGTTTAGGGACTGGTAAGTGGGTGCACTCACCAAGTCGACATGGCAGCCCTAGGCTGCACACAGGCTCTGCGATGGCAGGCCTGAGACACATTTTACAAGCCGCTTCTGTGGGTGGCACAACCAGTGCTGCAAGCCCACCAGCGGCATTGGATTTACAAGCCCTGGGCACACTCAGTGCACTGTACTAGGGACTGACAAGTAAACCAATCATCCAATCGTGGAGTCACTAATCCATAACACAATTTACAATGGGGCGAGCATATGCACTTTAGCACTGATCAGCAGTGGTAAAGTGCCCAGAGTCATAAAACAGCCAACAACAGGTCAGAAAAAATATAGGAGGAAGGCAAAAAGTTTAGGGATGACCCTGCAAAAAGGGCCAAGTCCAACACAACCCCCTTCCAGCCAAAAACGCAGGGGAGACCAATCACTACCCTGATGGGCTTCCCTGCTTTAGGCGATAGAACCTGGACCCTGGCCCACAACAGCAGGGGCATATTCCAGTTCTACGCCAATCTGAACCTATTGGAATCACTCTGTCCATACTCTCAGGGCCCACCAAGCTAACCCATGGGGAACCCTTCTCCTCAACTGTGGACACCACCTGTGCAGCACCTAACCTTAGCTTGCTCACAGGTGTGTCCCAACAGACAGACAGTACCCACATGGCCAACACAGAGGTGTGGCCTAGTCCACCCCGGGGTGTGACTTCTGTCCCCTCCCAGGGGCAACTCTGTCCACCAGGACAGCAAGCCACAGTGGCCACTGACAGCCGTCAGTGATGAGAGCCAGGCCCCAGGCCTTTCATGGCTCTCCAACCTCTGTGGTGTCAGAGAGCGGGGGCAGTAGCCCCAGGTGCCTGGCACCCTTTGTCCACTCTCCCAACCGTCAGGTCAGGTATGACATCCTGACACTGACCCACCAGCCCCGGGCCTGTAACCGGCGGCTGGACAGGAGACTGGGGTGGGCTCTCCCACACCCGGTCCTCCTCCTTGGGGCTCTGTACCCTCCCACCTGGAGCGGTACCCCCTTCTAGAATTGTCAGGGCACCTGTGGTAGGGGTCCTGCACAGTCCGCCCACCAGTTCAGGGGTTCTATCCTGCAACTGGGAACCCAGCTTAGGGTCTGTACCCTTAGACTGGGCAGAGGTCAGGGGTGAGGCTGTCCTCTCCCTGCCTCCCTCAGTGGGGCCCTGCACCCTCCCACCTGGAGTGGTGCCCCCAGAAGACAAACTGGTAGGGGCACTGTTAGCAGCTGCCCCTTCCTCCAGGTCAGGGGGACACCCTGAACCTGGCCCTCCAACCCAGGGTCTGAACCCTTAGGCTGGACCTGTGCCTGGCAACCCAGGACTTCCGGGAGGGTACACCAACCCCCCAAGGGAAACACACTCCTCTAGAGTTGTGTAATAATCTGCCTGGCGCACCAGGACTTCCTGGGGAGCACGCATGCCCCCAGAGGGTAACACATCTCTCATGTGTTGTGTGACAGTCCGCCTGGCGCAGATCTCCCGACCCCTGTCCATCTGACAGCGCGGAAGATCCCCAGGACAGAAGTGGTGTTACCATGGTCATTCACTGGTGACTCAGCCCTTCTGGCTGGTCCCTGACCCACTGGTTCTTCCACTGGGGACTCTCTCCCCCTCTCACCCCTCACTCTGGACTTCTGCACCCTCCCAACTGGAGCGGCACTGCCAGACACCAGAAACACTGGAGCTCCATTTACAGACGCTCCAGGTTCTCTAGACACTAGGAGATCCTCCTCAACAGGCGGCCCATCAGGACAGCCTAGGCTCCCTACCTGGTGTTCCCTTGAAGAACCATCCAGGCTCTGAGACTGGGTTTCGGGCACCTTGGGACACGCAGCCCCACACTCACTCCTTCTCCACTGAGACAGGACGTGAGTCCCTACACCCCTCCCATTACCACGGGACCTAGCTGGGCTACACTGAACCTCTCCCACCACTCTGGGTTGGAAGACACCTGAGCCACTCCTCTTAGGGTCACTCCCCAATGCCTCTTCAGACCCTCTGGAATCCACCAAAAGGTCTGCCTCCAATGTGAGCTCCCTGAGGTCAGAGAACTCACACTCCAACAGGTGTTGGCATAGCTCTGGAAAACAGGGACTTACAATATGCTCTCCCCAAATTGGATCACACAGTCCCCCACAGGGGTTAACCAAACTATCCTTCACCTCACCATCCAGTGCCTCACACACGTACTCCACACCACTCTCCTGAGACTGGCAAGACAGTATCTGACTGTCTCTGTCACTCAACCCACACTCTTCTGGGCGGTCTTCACACTCACATACCAGGACTTCAACCATGGGGAACCCCTCTCCCTGCCCCTCTCATCTAGAGTCAGTAGAGTGTCCCTCCCACCACTAGGACCATGAATCCCTGTGTCAGTTTCCCTATTCCTCTCAGGGACACTGCGCACTACTGGAGCTACCTCATGTCCTTGAACCTCCTGGTGTATGTTAACCCCCTCCAAGTCAGGCGCCACATCTCTGGGTGTGTGCACTACTCTCTCAGCACTGAATAACTTAATTTTGCTGCCACCATCTGAGCTGGACTCCACCTCCAACTCAGCAAAGCTCACTTCCTGAGCTGCCCAAATTTCTTCTTCTTGGGCTAAGGCCCTCTGAGCCTCATCAATCTCTCTCAGTTCTTCATCAATCTCTTTCAGCTTCTGCTCATGAGCCAGAAGCCAGCTATCTTTTTCTGTTTCTCCCTCACTTTTAGAGAATTCCTCCTCCTCAGACTCAACTGGTAGTGTTGCCTTCCAGCGGGGTAACTCATACTGAAATAGGGATGCCTCTAGATCCTCCCTGGACCTTCTCTTCACAGGCAGCCCTCTTTCCTTGCAAAACACACGTAGCTCCTTCATTGTGTAGATAAACATGTGCCAGAAGTTGAGTTCCATTTTGCAACAACTAACCAGAGTCATGGTATCAAAAATACCTCCAGGAGGACACCATAAAACAGAAAAACAGTATGTGGTCGCGTTTGGTCTGCACTCACTAGTAGTGTTCACCAATCACTGTACATGAGTCACAAATGCAAGTCCAGAATCCTCACCGCTGACCACCAATGTTAGAATTGGGGGTCTCTAGTTGGCACAGGTAGGTACTTGTGACAAATAGGGACCCTCGCCTCTAGTCAGGGTAAAGGGGTACACTCCTAAAATAACCCCTGCTCACCCCTTGGTAGCTTAGCACGAGCAGACAGGCTTATCTCAGAGGCAGTGTGTAAAGCATTTGTGAACACATACAGTAATCTAGTGACGCACTCACAGATGGACACCACACAAGGTTTATATCAAAAATAAGTATTCTTTATATAGTTTTAACACAAGACCATAACGACAAAAATCCACAATACTGTACTTAAAAGGGTAGGTTTAGCTTAGTTCAGTTCAGTTCTTAAGATGCGACACTTTAAGTCAATGTACCTTACGATGCGGGACGCTTCCACAACAAGCAATGTTGCAGCGATGGAAATGCGACAAAGTTCTGGTGCAAAGAAATAAAGACGTCAAGTTCTTCCTGATGCGGCACGCTTCTCCGAGGTTGCGAAGTCTCGACTCGATGCGTCAGCTACAGCGGCGACACCCTTGTTCAGCGATGCGGCGACAGCGGCTTTGGCGGCGACCCTCTTCTCCGACGTGGCGAGACGCTTCCGCTCGATGCGACAACTGCAGCGGCGACACCCTTGTTTCGTGATGCGACGGCAGCAGCTCCGACGGCGGCACGCTTCTCCGTGGATGCGAGGCGCTTCTCTTGATGCGGTGCAATGCGACAGCTACAGCGGCGACACCCTCCTTCGGAGTTGCGGCGGCAGCGGCTGCGACGGCGACACGCTTCTTCCTCGATGCGAGACTCTTCTCTTGATGCGGTGCAATGCGACAGCTACAGCGGCGACACCCTCCTTCGGAGTTGCGACGGCAGCAGCAGCGACGGCGACACGCTTCCTCTTCGTTGCGGGACGCTTCTCTCGATGCGGTGCAATACGACAGCTACAGCGGCGACACCCTCCTTCGGAGTTGCGACGGCAGCAGCAGCGACGGCGACACGCTTCTTCCTCTTGAGTCGCGCTTTCAGCTCCTTGCGACACGCAGTCCCTTCAGAAGGCCCAAAACAGCAGCAGGCACTTCCAAAGGATTCTTGGGGAGCTGGTGGTTGAAGTCTGTTGTCCCTGAGACTTCAGCAGGAGGCAAGCTCTTTTCTCAAGCCCTTGGAGATACTTTACAAGTTGAATAAAAGTGCACACAAAGTCCTTTCTCCTTCCTTTGGCAGTCAGGCAACCACTGCAGGCAGATCCCTCTAGCTTAGGGATAGTCTTCTCCTCAGTTCCTTCTTGGTTCCGCTCCTCAGCAAAGGTTTCTTCTTGTTTTCCCAAAGTGATCTAGTTTCCTAGGGTCTGGGTCCCCTTTTTATACACAGTTTTCCTTTGTTCTCTGAAGGCAGAGAGGCCTCTGCCTAGTCAAAACCAGTTCTGGTCAGTCCTGGAGCACTTTGTTTTTCTGACTCCTTCTTTCCTTTCAGAATGTGGGGCAGGGTGCTCAGCCGCCCGGCAGGAGGTGGAGCCAGCATTGTGGAAGGCAGGCACAGCCCTATTCAGACCCAGGTGCAACTCCTCCCTCCACTCTGGATGCAGATCTTTCTATTCAGCCCTGTGCTGACTCACCCTGTCTCCTGTAGCCACCCCCAGCCCCTGTCACTCAATCTCCAGACAAGGAATACACAACCTAGCAGAGGCAGGCTTGGAAGTTTAGGCAAGAAAATACCCACTTTCTAAAAGTGGTATTTTCAAACACAGAATGTTAAAACCAACTTCACTAAAAGATGTATTTTATCATTCTGAGTTCAGGCATACTAAATTCGTTTTTCTACCATGTTCCCTGGGTCAGTTCTGACTATAAGGTGTAATAGTCAGTCTGCCCATTCTGGCCTATGGGGAGCAGGTAGCCTTGCAATAGTGAAAACGAAAATGGCTGTAATTCACTATTAGGACATGCCACACACACCAGGGCATGTCCTACCTTATACTTACAATGCACCCTGCCCTAGGGCCTACTTTAGGGGTGACCAACATGCAGTAAAGGGAAGGTTTAGGGACTGGTAAGTGGGTGCACTCACCAAGTCGACATGGCAGCCCTAGGCTGCACACAGGCTCTGCGATGGCAGGCCTGAGACACATTTTACAAGCCGCTTCTGTGGGTGGCACAACCAGTGCTGCAAGCCCACCAGCGGCATTGGATTTACAAGCCCTGGGCACACTCAGTGCACTGTACTAGGGACTGACAAGTAAACCAATCATCCAATCGTGGAGTCACTAATCCATAACACAATTTACAATGGGGCGAGCATATGCACTTTAGCACTGATCAGCAGTGGTAAAGTGCCCAGAGTCATAAAACAGCCAACAACAGGTCAGAAAAAATATAGGAGGAAGGCAAAAAGTTTAGGGATGACCCTGCAAAAAGGGCCAAGTCCAACAACATGCATTGAGAGCATCCATAGATGTCAAGGGTAAAGATTACATTAATTGGCGAAGAAAGTTATGAGCTGTCCAAACAAATATTTAAGACATTGTGACCCAAAGTATGGAAGACAACTTTATTGACTACGTTGTGAGATTTGATTTGATCCAGGAAGTCTGTCCACCATGATAAAATTAAAAAGAGAGCCATATCAAAGTTCCAGCAAATGGTGGCTTGTATTTTAGGCTATTGGTACTCTGCCTCCTAATTTTAAGCCCGTTAACATGTTTTAACCAAGCCTGCATACACCCTTTAGTGTCATTCAATCAGCCGCGGTCCGTGCAGGTAACAGCGGTGGGGCCGGGTAAGGGAGAATTTCGAGGAACGATGCCGAGGGAAAATTAAATAAATAATTAATTTTCCCTCCGCATCGTCCCTTGAAATCCCCCCTAACCCGGCTCCACCGCCCCACCGCTGTTACCTGCACGGACCGCGGCTACATTCAATACAATCGGACGCTAGCCCTTTGGGTCCATGGGTGAAGAGCCTGGTTTTTCCTGTACTGCTGGACTTGCAGCACTAGTGTTGCTTATACATGACATGGAGCCTGGATCCCTAACTCAAGCTCTGCTACACTTCCTGCATCCCCAGCCCCTAAGACTGGATTGATTCCAGACAGTGGCATTGTGAACCCCCACTTTTGCAGCTGAAGCAGGTTGGTGTTAACACTCACAGTTATTTATGAGCCTTTCCTCTTTGCAGCTCTGCAGACAAAAGCTCTTAGAAATACCAGACACTGATAACAGAGGTCAAGCAAGGCAAAGTTAATTACAACAAAGAAATGAAGAGGAAAAGACAGGGAAAGAAAGAGAGGGAGAAGATGGAAGGAAGAGTGAAATGAAGGGCATATGAAAATAAGGAAGAAACTGTGACAAGAAAGAAGGGTAAAAAGGATGAAAGGATGGATTCATGGGCGAATGGACTGATGGATGTAAGGATAAAACTATATTTGCATGAGTGAGAGAAAGAAAGTGGCTGTAATGATGAAAGTCTGGATGAATGTGTGAATGGTCTCCTGGATGTAGGTGTGGAAGGATGGATTGCTGGATTGATAAAAGGAAGGTGAATTGGTGGATAGATGAAGAATGGATGGGTAAAAGGATGTATGAATATTTGGAAGTGTGAGTGGATGGATGGATGGAAAACTAATAATGAAAGCGTGGATGGATGGCATGGCAAAAAGATGGATGAAAGTATGAAAAGATGAATAGACGGATGTATACATGAAAGACTTGAAGATGAAAGGAAGGGGTTAATAAAGGACGTCATCTAGAGTCAGTGGGGCTTACTCGCTTTGCCCACCCAATGGCATTCGAGGTGTGGATCAGAGCGGGGGTTATTTTAATTTGCTGGCTACTCCCTTGATTCCAGAGTCTTGCTAGTGGTAGTTAAATCATTGCATTTGATAACAAGCATTTGCAATGCAATAGGTCTCGCATTATTAAAGTTTGAGCTATTGGCATTGCTAATAATAATGCAACACCAATAGCTCAAACATTCAGTAATGCGAGACCTATTGCTTTGCAAATGCTTGTTCAAAAACTGCTACTGAATTTGTCAGTATGTCAGAACCAATCTTTTCTAAAGTGTTCTGAGAAGACTTAGTCCTTCGTCGCGTTCCATGAAAGCCAATAAATTAAACCCGTTCTATTAAATCAAAGCAGAGCGTTGTGGAAGCAAAAGCCAAAGGGGCGTCATCGAGGTAAACAAGCACTGAATATGCATTGACACTGATCTTTCTCCACCACATATTAAATTTTGTCAGCAACAGATCTAAATATTAAGAGGACATGAAACTAGACCATGCTGAATTTTTATTATATGATTGTAATCTTGTATAGATACCATCTCCTGGGCTACTTGTAACTCACATCATTTCCTGTTTTCATCACGCTTATGCTACTGCATGGCTTTCACTCATGATTGTTGGTTCTAGCAAAAAGTCTCATGGACTTTCATGAGGGAAAGGTACACAAGATCATTTATTCTGGCAAACAGATGTTGAAAATGGTTATCTCACAATGAAGAGCATGGTGAAAGTCACTATTTGTCCTGTGGACAGCCTCCTCGTGTAGCATGCATTAAAATGTGCATTTCCTGTGATAATTACATACTCTATGTGAGCAAAAATACACCCACCCCAGATGAAGCCTGTATCAGACCTTAAAAAAAGCCCCAAAACAGCCCATACACTGTCCTGTCAGAGCCGCCCTTCCCCCATCGCCAGACTGCCCAATAGGCCAGCCCAACCCTGAAGACACCGAAGCGGGCAGAAATGGGCAATACAGGCCCTGTGGTGGGGTGAAGGGTCACGGGAAACGCAGAAAGGAGTGGTACACAAGGGTAGTGGACGTGGTGACCGCATACAGACCTCGTGGACGACGAGGGCTGGGACCGACTGAAGGGGCCGAATACATGCCGTGTGTACGGAAGACTGATACAGGCCTTGTGGAGGTGTGAACGCCCAGGGTCACCGGGTGAGGCAGAGAGGCCTCGCAGGCAGAGACGTTTTAATGCATGGGCGAAGTGGGCTCTGGCCCAGGGCCCCAGTCATCCAGGGTTCCCCTGATAGAGCCAGCTTTGTTCTGCAGAGTCTTGCCCTGATGACCATGCATCATTCTTAAACAGCTTGTTTAAAATACTTTTTCGCCTTTAACTAATGTCTAATGTGAGTGAGTCTATTACTGACATTTTTCAGAGAAATGTAGCGTTTATGTTGCATGCAACATCCATAAATAAGTTTCCTTTAGATCAAAACAGGACCTCACATATGAGAAATGGCAGGGTGTCACAGATTATTTGCAGTGATATTAGTGAGCTGCTGCTGTGTTAAAATATTGAAACACAAGTAACTGTCCCCGAATATTAGATGGAGCAACGGTTGAATGCCCCCTGCTATGTTTGTAACTTTGCCAAAGAGGGCATGGAAGATCTGAAATTGGATTAAATTCCAAACAGGGGCCTCCAAATACATTCGGTCCAAGCCCCCAAAACCCTTAAGATGTCCCTGCTCGCAGGGTCACCATGCGAGGCAAAAATATCCGGCATACAAGCATTGTGGGCGTTGGTGAATGGGAGGGACAGGCAAAGGTGCCCGGATACAGGCCTTGTGGAAGTGTGAAGGGACCAGGGTCACACGGTGAGGCAGAAAGGGGTGGCATAGTCACCATGAGAGGCAGAAAGTCATCGCAGGGTCACCAGGGAGGGCAGAAAGGACCCGCATACAAGCATTGTGGGCGTCGGTGACTGGGACAGGCAGATGAGTCCGGTTAACGAACTCATTGGCATAAGGCTGACCCTGACAAGCACTAGGTGCCCGCAAACAGGTCTTGTGGGCATCTGGGTGACTGGCACAGGCAAGAGGTCGGACACAGGCCTAGCGGGTCAGAGGCACTAAGAAAGATAGAAGGTGCCCGGATTCATTGAGGGGCATTGGGGTGGTGTCCGAACTACGGCTGGGGCAGTGTGGGATGCCAAGTATCAGCAGTGAGGCCAGTGGGCTCTGCAGAACATGGGACATTCATGACAGCGTGCATTGTTTGCAGGTTTATAATCAAACTCAACCCAGCGCAAAGGTATCGGGGCACCTTACACGAGCAGCAGCCACATTACACAAGGTCACGGTATTTTTTAGGCACGGTGAGATTAAGTGAGTTGCCCAAAATCACAGGATGTGAAGCCGACGTGGAGACTCGAACCTGGCCCCCAGTTCCAAAGTCGGCAGCTCTGACCCTAACGCCACTTCTTAACCCTTCATAACGCAAATATTAGTGTCCTAAGAAGGCAGTTAGTTGATATGAATCTTTCTTGAAACATTCTCAAAATACTCTCGAACATTAATTGCACAGAATTGTCCCGGTAACGCGGAGGTGTAGGCGCTGTGCTGCTGTTCAAAGACTGGCAACCTGGCCAGCCTCCTGCGCGCCCTCAAAGAAGTAGAGGCCCCCGAGGAGGCTAGTGACGGAGCCGCCCCCGGTGCCACAGAGTTGGTATTCGGACCGCCCCAACGCCGTCCTTCACAGGAGCAAGTACCACCGAAGATAGGGGTCGGGTTTGTAGGGCCCCAAAGCCCCGTCACAGATGCCCAGGGCCCTGAAACGAGGGGAGGGGTAACCCTCTCTGACGTCTTCACTTTCAGATTCTTAGTCAATCACCTACCCCAAGTTATGAATGTAAATCCCGATTGCACACCTGAACGTGTACACTTTCGGAAACCCTCCTTTCCTAAATGTGTGCAGTTCCAAACACCTGCGCCATGCTACCTGATACGCTCTGAAACACCCGGCTTCCTAAAAAACAGCTAAATTGCGCGTCATAGTGTAAAAACCCTTTTCATAAAAAAACAAAAAAACACTGCACTGCTAGGTAGTTTGAAAAAACAGACTCGCTCCTCTATTGTTAAAGTTTAATACCTCGGCCTAATTACTGAATTCTATGACGAATTTTAAAAAATCAGCCCGACTCCTGAGTTTGTGAGGATTAGAAAATCTACTACACTTCTAAATTTGTGGAAATCAACAAAGAGTAAAGCAAATGGCCTCGCTACTGAAATGTGTGAATTTTCTAAAAGCGGCCTTCCTCCCGAATTTGTAAAATGTACAATAATGCTCTCATTCCGAATCTAACTTTTAAAAACTTGCCATGTTCCTGGTTTGGCAGAATAACTCTTGCCTCCCAGAACGGGCGAAGTTCTAAACCATCGACCCACGAACCAAATCAGCCAACTTTCGAAAACTCGTCTCACTCCCGGATTGTTCAACTTTCAAGAACATCGGCCACTCTCGAAACGGGGTATTTAAAAGAAACTACCTGCTCTTCCGTAGGCTTTTTTGAGAGATGGCAGCAATTATGACATGGGTAAATTTTCATAAACATGTATTG
Source organism: Calotriton arnoldi (assembly GCA_963921515.1). NCBI lineage: Eukaryota > Metazoa > Chordata > Amphibia > Caudata > Salamandridae > Calotriton > Calotriton arnoldi. The sequence goes on from CAWUFW010000368.1 coordinate 4,211,634, forward strand.
CTCCCGAAATGCTAGACTTTTAAACCAGTGGTGCGCGCGCACCACAGAGGAGCGGGGGGAGGGAGCGCGGCAGCGGCAGCGAGGCGAACGCGCGCTGCTGCGCGTGCTAGCCACCGTCGGGAATGGGCGGAGCAAAGGCGGGACATGCGCCCGCCTTGCCCAATTGCGTGCTGGCTTTTTTAAAAAGCACGCGAAAGCCAATGGCAGCTGCGGAAAGCAAAACCACACGCACGAGCGTGTGGTTAGCTTTCTAAAGCCCTTTCTAGAGGTCTCGCGCTGCGCGAGCAGTTCTGCGCACTGCAACGCTAGGCGCGAGACCTAAAAACGTAGAGAAAAAATAATATAGAACTATTTGATGCTCCATCGAGGCAGCGGTAATCGCTGTTTTTGGATAATAAACTTAAATTACTTTGTAAGGTGTTCTCAATAAGTGTGAGATTCAATGCATCTGCGGGCATAACAAATATCACGTCTCTACACAACGCCTTCATGAATGTATCGCTATGCAGCGGCTTACCGCTGTAAACAAGGCATAAGCAGCTCAAATGTGTAAATAAATGTGACCCCTGCCCCCAAACCCTTAGCAGAGCACAGATCCCCGTGCAGGGCACAACTGTGCTAGCCGCTGACCAAAGAAGACCAGCGCTTCTGTGGCAGGTGACCCAGTATTGTACTTCTCACCCAGCTCCTCTTTGGACCATGTCCAATCATCCCTCTTTATCCGTTACCCCTCCTTCAACATTCCGCTATGATCTGAACCTTCCACTGCCTCCCAGCAGTCTCTGGTCCTGTTGCTGGAGTAACACACATCCTCTGCCCAGTCAGTTCTGCGGTGCCTCCTCCCCTCTCCGATTAGCAGTGCTCTGTAGAGGATGCTCTCCCTCAGGAGTCCCACCCAGGCCCCCTGCATGCTCTGCCTACAAATTAATACATTGTCATTTTGCTTCGCTTCCGTCCTGGGTCAGAGTACAGCTGCACATTGCAGCCACTTTAGAGACAGACACACTTACAGCACAGATATACTGAGAAGCCCTCCCCCCCCTTTCTTGTTTGGAAGAATGACCCCGGCACCGCGGAGCTGCAGGGGTGCCCCTTACGGAACTGGAATAGGTTTGTAATACAGCACCCGGTAAATGCTGCATGTCATGCCGCATCCGGATCCGTAGAGTTTGTAATCTGTCGTAATACCGCACCAGTGTTAAATACCGCACCCTCCGCTATCGATATTTACCGGGATGCGTTATTGCTGCACAATACCATGGCACTGAAAACGAGGCCCTTAGGACCAGATGTATGAAGATTAGGAATAGCGATTTCCTAATTGCGCTTTCCGCGAATTGCAATTAGGAAATCGCTATTGTATGTACGAAACCTTTTTAATTTTCATTAGCAATTCCTAATGGGCCGTAAATAGACCTACCTCATGCATATTAATGAGGTAGGTAGCAATTTGTGACCTACTAGAATTCGCTTCTATCACAGGGATGGTGGCCTACTGGGGTCTGCGGACCAACATGTCTGTGATTGCTTTTGAATAAAGCAATCTTTTTTTTATGTAACCCATTTTCCTTAAAGGGAAATGGGGTGAGTTTAAAGTAGACAGAGGTCCGTGGGACCATTGCTTGGTCTTAAAAAAAAAAATCAACATTCTCAAAGGGAAAGGGATCCAAAGGGACCCCTTGCCATTTGAAAATGGGTTACCACCACTTTTAAAATGGTGGTAAAGTATTACTGTTTTACAACCGAAATTTGGTTGCAAAACAGTAATACACACTATACCGATTCGGTATTTGGAAGGGACGCCCAAAACATGCCCCTTCCAAATGCCAAATAGCAAATGCAAATTGCGATTCAGTAACAAGTTACTGAATTGGATTTTGCAGATCAAAAAAAAGCATTTTTTCGATCAGCGAATCTAGCCATGTGCAACAGGAAAAATTCTTTGTAAATTTAGTAAAAGGAACGTCATATAGTTACAGTGCTTAGCAGTGTGGTCTGAAGCACTATATAAAAAGATGTGTTTCTCATTACTATATTCACGGTTCAGGAGGGCCACCCCACCTCCAGTGGGTTGCAGCGTGTTTGGTCTGCAAGGGAAGGGCATGTGCTCAGTCCCATGTCAGCAGCAGCAGATTAAGCCATAGTACTTGAGAAGGGACACTTCTGGAAGCAGATACAGCGCCCTGCCTGTGGGCCTGGAGTCTGTGCTCTACACAGAGATTAGGCGAGCTGTCAGCTGCCTTGTTCACACCTCTCCTGATCCAAAAACCACTGCAGCGAGGGATGGACCACTTCACATTCTCTGAAATCATTAGCTGCCCAGTCCTGACCCACACCTCGCACACATTCCGCGCCCTTGTCAGCCACCGCCTGCCTGAGAAAGAGCCTTCAGTCACAAAGTTGTATTTAGGGCGGTGCAATGGGCACCAATGGCTAGCAAGGGTGATAGCGACAAGAATTTTTACTTTATTTTTTTTATGTTGCGCTTCATACCACACTTGCCGTTTCTAAGTACTGTATATATAGCAGCCTTTACTAAGACTCAGTTTAAAGATACTCGATTAACCAACCTCAGAAGGATGATAGACTGATTTAGTCTTCTCAGGATTCAGAGTCATTACCTGGAGATCACTGAGGAAAATCAGACCTAATCGTGCGTGTCATGACCACACGCGCCTTTACTATTTGGATATTACAACGCATTGTAATCCAGCACATAGTTATGCGACGCATACCTTTACAACTTATTTCAGTGGTGCCATCTGGTTAATTCTTTCAGCACAAAAAAAAAGCAATTCTGTAATCGCTCTCGGAGTGCCAGTCTCTTTCTTTATATCAAGGAAAGGGAGTGAAGCACTAAAAATATATATATATATATATATATATATATATATAGGTAGTTCTAGTTAGGACCAACTTTTCCCATAGATAAAGCGCTTTTTGTTTTGCTAATAACTTTGACGCTGTTTGACGAATCTTCACAAAATTTTCAAAACTACTATACAAGTTAGTCCAACGGCTGTCTGTAAAGTTTCGGGATTTTAGACATGACTACAGCCCGAAGCGCTGAACGGGATTACACCAAATTTGGCAGAAAAGCTAGATCTTGGTGCTCAGATTGTGGTATTTGTGATTTGGGGTGAATCTGTTGAGTAGTTTTTTAGTTTTTAAGGGAAGAAAAATATAAATATCCAGGGACGCCAATCCTTTGACGATCTGCGGGTACCCATGGATCCGGGCGAAAAGCAAGGCCCTGATTAGCTGTCCGCAACCTAAAAGGAAAGTTATGGCCGCCATTTTGTTTCTTGGCTGGGCCCCCGGTGAGAAAACATAAATACAAACACACATAAGGGGTCAGGTTTGAGGTATACTAAGCCCATAAGACACATGGAGTGGTCTCTGAGGGACCCCACATGGGCAGAAAATGGCCCCTTTATTTTTTTAGGTGGATCCGCGGATCCACCGCAGTGCACAGCACGACACCCACTGTATATCCGGAGCCCAATGGAAAAAAAACCCTCACCCACTCAGGACAAAGCCCGTGTGCAGCGTGGGGTTGGGTGCATGCGGGGGGTAGGGGGCGTTGGCCGCAGGGCCTGGCCATGCAGTTGAAGGCCATGCGCGGCGGTGGTTGTATTAACGTACAGTACTTATATACTACTTTACATTAAAAAAACATAGAAATTCACGTTATAGTTAGGATTGAGTTTTACCCACACAAAACCATAGAAATTCAGCAGTTATAGTTATACTTATCTGAAGAAACTATAACTCGTGTCCTAAAGTTACTTAACGGCACAAGTTAAAGTTTATTAACAAGCTCCTAATAAGAGTCCATCATATGTTACAACCTAAATACTTATTTCTGGAGAGTCTTTGAATCTTGTACTTTTGACACCTAAAGGAACTGTGATCCAAAAGGTACATAGCTGCTCTACAAGGTCTGGAGTTTGGGAAGCTTCCTAAGCTTTTCAGATGGCGGAGGTCCTGGACAATGGTCCGCTTCCCTTCAGGGCCTCAATGCGAAGCATCGAGAACCCAATGGGGAAAGGCTTAAAATAGTTACGGTCTTCAAAATGGCTGCTGAGACTTCCGGGTCTCGTGAAAGCCGGTAATCTTGTGAGATCTCGGTCTTTGGGCCAAACAGTCAGCAGAAGCTAGATTTCTGAATTATCTGGTGCAGTTGTCAATGGCAGCTCGCCAGGGGTGTGATTCACCCAAGATGTCTGGGGGTAAATTGTATTAAGGAAAGCACCAGTGCGGTCCAGTAAAGGCATCACATGGAGTTTGAGGTTAATCTCTTGCCACAGGTTTCTCCAGGAGAGGCGGAGAAGTGAGGCAAGTTAAGCAACTAGCTGACTCTCTATATATATTGCTGGGTAGATGATCAGTGGATTGTGCTTCCTGAGATCACCCCCCTATCTAGAACCGGTCTCAGGGCCGGGACCCGGTTTGCATGAGTATTGGCGATGGAACCATTGTACCAATTGTGGGGCATGGACATTATGGGCTGGTTCCTGGGGTCTAAGGGCCACATGCATCAAAGAATGGAATTGCGATTCCTAAATAGCGATTTTTAGGGAATCGCTATTTAGGAATCGCAATTCCTTATGCATGTAGAAATTGCAAAAAATTTGTGATTCCTACAAATTCCTTAATAGCGACTCGCAATTTGCGACTCGCTATTAAGGAATGCCTTTCCATTCATTCCTATGGGCCTAGAGGCCCATAGGAATGAATAGGAAGTCATTCGCAATTTGCGAGTACCAAATAGGTACTCGCAAATTGCGAATGCAATTTGAAGAGTGCTAGGGGCCAAAGGCCACCCTGCTGCACCCCAAAATTGGCATGTGTGCACATGTGGCGCACACATATGCCTTAAGGGCATATGTGTGTGCCACATGGCACTTAGTAAATGCAATTTCATGCATTTTTCTAAGAAATTGCAAATTACCATCAACTTGAAGTTGATGGTAATTTGCAATTCCAAATTGCGAAACGCAATTTGCGAATGCATGATGCATCGCAGTTAGGGAATCGCAATTTGCGATTCCCTAACTGCATTCGCAATTAAGGAAATTGCAAAGATTGCGATTTCCTTAATTGCGAATGCCTTCTGGGCTTGATGCATCGAAAATAGCATTTTATCGGTCGCAAACGGGCCGATTCTGAGAATCGGCCCGTTTGCGACCGGTAAAATGCTTGATGCATGTGCCCCTAAATCCCTTCCAGTTGATGAGATACCAAAACTGATCTTTAACACTGTGCGAGTCTGTGATGGCATGAATTTCATACTTGGGGTCCCCTTGGACTATAACCATGGACAGAGTCCTTGCTAGGCATGTCCCTGGGATGGTGGGTTTCAACAGGGATATGTGAAAGCTTGGATATATTTTTATTTTGGGGACAGAAGTAACCGGATAGTGTTGGGCCCAAAAAATGTGGTCAATTTGAAAGGGGCCAATGACTCGAAGTTGGAATTTTTATTCCCCACTAATATTAGGTGTTTGGTTGCTAACCAGACCCTATTTCTGACCTGGTAGTGAGGGGGTTGTCTAATTTTCCTATCCGCGTGCTGCTTCATACTGCTTGTACAAGGTCTTTGCCATGGTGAGATGTTTCTGGAGAGACTCGATTGTTAGCTTAATAAAGGCAGGTCTTTCTTGTAAGATGGATGTTCATGATCTTCTGTTATTAAAGATGGGGTAGAGCAAGGGGTGAACTGATAAAGTGCTAGAAGAGAGAAAACTTGCTTGAGGCACTTGTTGTGGCAAAACTCGCCAACCACAAGTTGTCTACCCATGACTCCTGTCCTTTGGTGAAACAACGTAGATACTTTTCGAGTTCCTGATTGTGATGTTCTGTTTGCCTGTCAGATTCTGGGTGACAGGCCGTTGACAGGCAAACCTGAATCCCTAACCTATTATAAAAGGCTTTCCAGAATCAGTACAAAAATTGCGAGCTGCGATCAGAAATAATTTGTGTGGGGAGGTCATGAAGGCGTACTATGTGTTGCAAGAATAAGGAGCCTAGTTCAGGTGCTGAAGGTGTCCCTCGTAAAGGGATATAGTGCCCCATCGTGGAGAGTGTGTCCACGACCACTAGCATGCTTCTGAATTTTTGATCTACAGGAGATCCACTATCAGGTCCAACGATAAGGTATACAGGGACTCCGGTGGGTTTTCAAGTGGTTGAGGGTAAACAGCTGGGTTAGAAGTTCCACCCTTAGGCACAGGTTTGAGCAAATGTTTTACAATCTCTGAACATGTGAGTCCCACCAATAAGACTGTGATATTAGGTTGTGACTCTGCTGTGATCACTGCTGCAACCCAGGGGGATTCTCTTTACTTTGTTTGGGTGGGGGGGGGCTTTTTTGGGGCAGAAGGAGCTCTAAGAGAGAAAATCCACCCAACGGTGATATGGGTGAGCAGAGGGAAGCATCCCCTAACGTGCTCACGCAGCCCTGCCTTCGCCAACCAGAGGCACAGACGTGAACTCACACTCCCTGCCGATGCACATCATGTACCTGGGTCTCAGATAAAGTCCTACAGCCGCACCCGTGAATTTTCTTTCCACCACAATTGCTTATTTACGACTTTTTGGAATTCTAAAACCTTTTTAGGATTACCTCTGGAAACTTGTCCCCAGTCTGATCATAGCTGTCCAAACACAGTCCCGGAAATGTTTGAGAATTCCATTTTCTCAAGGAAATGTACATACATACATTTTAAGATGAGAAAGAAAGGAAAAAATGCACTTTTACTAGCTAACTTTTTCAAATTGTTGTCTCCATAGGCAAAATATTTGGGGAGTGTTATAGATGGAATTTACTCCTCCCCTTCTTAGGAGTTAATCTCTGACTGCTTCTAGAATAGCAAGGGCTTGAGGAGGTTTTGGGGGTCCTGATTCACAAAGCTATTTTTGTGTGTAAGTTTGACATGCAAGTGTGTAGTATCCTGTCAATGTTAATGTTATTCCATTTTCACCACCTGCTCAGCCAGTGTGTTGTGCTGTGTGCTGCATGGAATGTTGGAGTGATGATGCGCTTCGGAATGTTGGGTGCCTGAGAGGTGAAGTGACAGTTGAAATGGGCTGAGCAGGAGGCAGGCTGCTCTTGGTGGGGTTGCTCTACAGAACTCAACTACCTGCTTCACAGGAACATATCTACTTGTAACTTACTTCAATAAATCTTCATAATCTACATCCTACCTGCGTGGACCTTCATTACTACAAAGTGCAAACAACTTCTTTTACTAAAGCAAAATGACTTTTGCCATCCCCAAAAGTCGTTTTCGCACTTTTGGATGAATTTACTTCGTTTATTTTTGCGTCTTCCTGGCGGGAGTGAAGAAGTACTCAAAATGCACAGGAGTTTATTTTCTATTTTCTCCGTCTGCTGAAGGTTTGCTCCCCAAATCAGAAAAGATTATGGTGGCAGGTGAAATTGCAGAGATAAGTTTCCAACAAGGAGCCTCCCTTCCAAGAAGACAATGCTGACATTGCCTGGCTCAGTTTGCGATCAAGCAGAGTACATGTTGACTCCAAGTACATGGACAGGTTGAACGTTTCATGACACTAAGCGAAATATTGACAATTGTACATGGGGGGGCAAAGGGACAGGGGAATGGCACCCATTCAGCCAGGTGTTTTGTAGCATTGGTAATGTTTGTAAGCCTGGTATCTACAACCATTCCAGCCCACACACCGTGGACACACTGGCATCAGAGATTGTAACAAGTGGAGGGTACATGAAGAATAACAAATGCAGAAGCAATCCATGGAAGGGTGACCAGACCACTGAATATGCAGATGGGGGACACTATTATAGTGCCCCCTCTGGCAACCTGGATTAGAATTTTTAGCCAAATCCCTTGAAAGTCAGGGCCATCAAGTGCACCATACCACCTGCCACAAGAGGAGATCAGTATTGTTAAGAAGAGCTCTTCATTTTTTTTTTTTAAATAAAATCAGATCGCCTACTATTGTGTAGCTGAGTCACAATTAATTGTTATAGACTAGAGTGGACGTAGCATCATCTACTCCTAAAGTGTAAGTGATACTAAAGCTTCACTGATTGTGCTAGAATTGGAAACTTTCCAAGTTGAACTGATGCCTTGTCCATCCTTCAAGGGTTCCAGAGAACCTGTGAGAAAGGGTTATGGATCAGGTCCTGAAATTCATGCACCACTCAAGAATACATATGGGCTGTGGACCCATTTCAGAAGCTGACATTTTGAGCTCATCACAAAAAAACACTTCATCAAGGCCACATCCATGCCTTATTTGAATGGATGCAATGATGGCCGAGTACTTCGTCGATAAGATGTAGTCTCCTTAGGGCCTTAGGGATCCATCCCCCAATCACCGCTACACCACACGAACATACCTGGTGATGTCTGTAACGTTCACCATGCTAATCAATGTGGAAGGGCCCACGCTTGTGGGAGCGTACTGCGCCTTGTGGTTCCCGAGCTAAGTTCCACTTAGTGCCTGAATTCCTCACTTAGTACACAACAAGGTGGATCATCTTCAGCCTTTGGGAACCTCTCAATAGTCCATGGCAGCGATTATTATCTGGGTCATGAATTTTCCTCTGGCGTAGCTTTCTTAATGCAGCAGGTGCAGTAGCACCAACTTCTAGGGTATAAGGGAGTTATGTTATGTTATTGTAACTTATTAGGCACACGAATACCCTGAGGTGTCTTGGCGCTGAAGCTCAGAAGAACACGACTGGAGGGGGGAGTCACTGCACGCAAGTTCTGGTTGTCATTTATTAAACACCAGGGGGAGAGGGCACCTTTTACTTGCTCTCATTGGGAACCTTTGCTATGTGTGGGACATATCCCAAAATCAACAAGCATTTGTAAAGCCAATAGGGCTGGCAGTCATTTTCTGTCCTGGCTAAAACAATAAAGGTCTGCTGCAGTGAAAAAAGAACAATAAAAAACTGCTTTCTACATACAATGCATCAATAAGATAAATAATTTAATGTGTGCTTTTGAGATGTAAAGTAGTTCGTCATGCATTCTGCTGCAGGCACTCCATAAGAGGTGGAATGATATACCGAACAGCTAATAGCATGAGGTGAGAGAGACAAGTACTCTTCGGGGTGCAGCCAAAGTCATTCTTTGTATGTTTTATATTCATAAAAGGATTGGTAGCAGTAGGTCCTGAAGGCAGCTGTACTATCAAGCCAGACCTAAAATTCGGCCTTTCCTCTAAGATCTCCCAAGAAAACCAAGTAAGGACTGACTAGTGGAAATTGGACATTCAGGGATGGGGAGCCTTCTCCATCTCAAGGGGGCCCTGCTCTAGAGTTGGCGTGAGGTGGGAACAAGACAAGAACAAAATGTTAAACTTGAAGAGGGCGCAGACCTGATTATTTTGCACTTGGTCGAACCCTTGCCGTGACCTATTAAAACAGCTAACTGCTTGGTGGTCCTGAGGGTCACTGACGTCACAGCTGTAGTGACTGGGGACACACAGCTGTCAAGAGAACCTTTTGACAGAAACTAGTACTTCACTGTTCTCCCTTTGTTTGGTTGAGGCGCAGATGGGACTTGAAGAGATGTCTCGCTCCCAGTTTTTCCTTTCAACTCTTGAACTGGGAAGAGTTCCATCGCTGGCCCTGTTTTGCCGTCCCATGTGCCCCTGAACCCAACAAAGAGGCCCTTCTCCGTCCCCCCTGCCAGGCCATGGGATCTGTCTTGGGCCGGCTAAGGTCAGGTCTTTCATTACCATATCCAACTAACAGATGTTTCCACCAAGAGCTGAGGCTTCTGATAAAGTCAGCAGAGATAAGGCTGCTGGCAAGATGGAGACTGTTTGCACTCAGAAAGAGATGGCTTCCGAGAAGTGGCGTGGGTAGGGGGAGAGGGGGGGCCTTTCCCTTGTGGAACTTAGGACACACTGGAAATTCCAAATATGTCTCATGTCCCTTACCTACAGACATCCTAACCAAACATATACAGGAAATTATCATTTTATTGGAACGAAATATGTAATGTATGAGAATCAAAGGTTCTCCCCTGAGCTGTTTTTTTGTGCGCCTTTGGTGCTGTTACATGTCACCTGCATTCCCAAATCTGCATATAGAAACCAGTGATAGACAGCTGGAGCTGCTGCAGGAAGTATTGAGGAGCACTGGCAGAGCTGTGAGTGGGCCCCAGTAAGAGTAAAGAAGAAACTGCTGCAGGTAGCATTTGGGGTGCATTGACAGAGCTGGGTGTGGGCCCCAGTAAGAGAAAAGAAAGAACTGCTGCAGGTAGCTGTTGGGGTGCATTGAGAGAGCTGTGTGTGGGCCCCAGTAAGACGAAAGAACAAACTGCCACAGATAGCATTTGGGGTGCATTGACAAAGCTATGTGTGGGTCCCAGTAAGTGTAAAAAAGGAACTGCTGCAGGTAGCGTTTGAGGTGCATTGGCAGAGCTGTGTGTGGGCCTCAATAGAGAACAGAAGAAAGTGCCGCAGATAGCATTTGGGGTGCATGGACAGAGCTGTGTGTGGGCCACAGTAAATGTAAAGAAGGAACTGCTGCAGGTAGCTTTTGGGGTGCATTGACAGAGCTGTGTGTGGGCCCCAGTAGAGTAAAGAAGAAACTGCTGCAGGTAGCTCTTGGGGTGCATTGGCAGAGCTGTGAGTGGGCCCCAGTAAGAGTAAAGAAGAAACTGCTGCAGGTAGCTGTTGGGGTGCATTGGCAGACCTGTGTGTGGGCCTCAATAAGAGAACAGAAGAAAGAGACGCAGATAGCATTTGGGGTGCCTGGACAGAGCTGTGTGTGGGCCACAGTAAGAGTAAAGAAGGAACTGCTGCAGGTAGCTTTTGGGGTGCATTGACAGAGCTGTGTGTGGGCCTCAATAAGAGAACAGAGAAACTGCTGCAGGTCCATTTACCGTGCATTGACAGAGCTGTGTGTGGGCCCCAGTGAGAGTAAGGAAAGAACAGCTGCAGGTAGATTTTGGGGTGCATTGAGAGAGCTGTGTGTGGACCCCAGTAAGAGTAAAGAAGGAACTGCTGCAGATATCTGTTGAGGTTTATTGACTGAGCTGCGTGTGGGCTTCCGTAAGAGGACAGAAGAAATTTCTCCAGTAAGGACTGAGATGCATTGTCAGAGCTGTGTGTGGGTACCATGAATAGAGCAACAGATGATGGTGCAAGATGATCGAGCTGAATTGACCGAGCAGGGTGTATCGGTCAGTTGCCAGCAGTAGAGCAGCACGTGCTGCTACAGGAAGGATTGAGGAGCATTCACAGAAGGTGTGCCAATCCCAGTAATAGAAGAGCAGGTCATGTGCATGGACAGAGCTGTGTGTGTTGGCTCTTAGTAGCAGAATAGCATGTGGTGTTGCAGGAGAGATTGGGATGCAATGACGTAGAAAAGCAGGCAATGGTAAGGGACGTGTTACGGTGTAATGACAGTGTTCTGATCTAAGTAACAGAACAGCTGGTGATGCTGGAGGAAGGATTGAGGTGCACTGAGAGAGCTCTTGGTGCGGACCGGTAATAGAACAGCAGTTGTTGCCGGGCAGATGACCAGTGGATTGTGCTACCTGACATCACCTCCATCTAGGTCCTGTCTTAGGGCCGGAGACCCGGTTTAGATATGTGTGTGGGTCCTAGCCATAGACTAATAGGACGAACCTTAAAAAGGATTGCAGTGCATTGATAGCGCTCTGTGTCGGGTTCCTATACTGAAACAGTAGAAAGGTCTCCAAGTGAGATTGGAGGCCACCTGATAAAGTTCGGGTTGTTAGGCCCAGTACTAGAGTAACCAGGAAAGGGGGGCACTAAATGTCTTAATTAATGAGTTTCTTTGGAAGAGAGATATCTGGGTCCCAGTACCAACATAGCAGAGGATGCTGCTATTTGACTCATCTGTCGGTGGGCTCTATCGAAGTAGGTGGGTAGGGTTATGGAGTTGGGGAGCAACAGTGCTGGAAATCGGTAGTCCAGGCCTTAGCAATAGCAGTCCATTTTGGTGCAGTAGACTTCCTTGATGATCAAGGAGTCTATATTCATCACTGCCTTTCATGGAACTGGGCAGTGCATGAATAATTCGACCTGGAAGTCCCAGGTCTACACGAGTACAATTGACCCAGTGTGAGCCCTTTGCACAGTTTATACTCTGAGTCATATCTTTCTTTTATTGACTTACTCCTAGTTTGCTGAGCATTCCAGTAGTTGGTTCAGGGCTGTAGCTGCAGGGATGGTGGGTGTTTGGGGTGTGACCTCTCCCCCAAATAAATGCATTATTGAGTTGATAGTTAGATCTGGGGGCCCTGAGTTGGGTCTGCTATGTCTTTAATGTTTTTTCTTATTGTCCTGATTTCACTAAGAGGTTTTAACTTGTTCATTTTTTTGGATAAGGAACTTAAATATACATTGTGACAAGTTTACCAAAAAAGTAGTAAATCTGTACCCATATAAGTACTCCTTGAATGGATGCAAATCTACTACTTTTTGAAATTCACAAACATTGCCAGTAGTAGGCTTGGAAAGCTGTACAAGTCTCAGGTTTCCAGACATACTACTGGCAATCAAACACCCAAAAGGTGATGGGACGAATGCTTGCAAATAGTCGAACCACTGGCAATCGTTCGGAGTTGCATTCCAAACATTTGTTTTTCACCCACTGTGCCACTCTAGACAGACCTTCAAGGGATTTTGTTCAACACACTCTGTTAAATAATTGTAATCAACTACTACAAATAATATACCATAGGACATGAATCTGAAAACAGTAGAAAGCAAGTCCTAAACACAAAAAAGTGCTATGGAATCAGATGAGTTTGTCTGCTGTTTTCAGATTCATGTCCTGTGGTATATTATTTGGAATAGATGTTCACACTTATGATTTGCAGGTTAATTTTCTGTACAACATGCATACCCTCTATCATAGTGTTTTGTTATAACCTTATGTACCCCTTCATGATTAGTTCACATTAAATTTGTTTACATTTTGAAAAGTACATTCCCGTGTTGTGAAATTGTTCATTTTGGATTAATCATTTTTGAAGAAATGTTTTGATGTCTAGATTATTCAATAGTCAGTCACCATTAGGGACTTGACCAACAAGTAGTTGATTAAAATTATTTAACAGAGTGTGTTGAACAAAATCCCTTGAAGGCACAGTTACTCGCTACTAATTGTTTTGCCCAAGCCTCCAAGGGTATATTGGGTTTCCCACTTTCTTGTCACTCTAGACAGAGGGCCTGATTTAGGGTTTGGCAGACAGAGTAAAGGCACACATGGTGGTGGAGGACTTTACGTCACCCACACTCTGCCTGCAAAATGTAGAGCTGTCCGCCTGTCCAGTGGACATCTTTATACACTGGCAGAAACTGTTGTTGTGGTGGTACCTGTCAATGTAGGAAAGTTTGATGGATGGCTCTGTCGAATATGACAGCCAGCTGTCAAACTTTTCCAAAGTTTTTTATTTTTCAAAAACAAACTCTTAGGGGCAGATTTACAAGCCTCTTACGCTGCCAGTACGTCACTTTTTGTGACGCACTGGCAGCGCATTTCTCTGCCCCATATTTATAAGGACAGGAAAAGCCACCCTGCGTGGCTTTTCTTGTCATTGTAAATACGGCCCCTTTACACGCAGCACTTTGCGTGAAAGGGGTGTTCCATGGGTGTTGCTGTGGGTGTTCCCACGCAGCACCCATGAAACCTGACACATTTCCAGATTTACGAGGATTCGTAAACCTGGAAATGCGTCAGTATGCTACGCCACCCTAGGGGTGGCGTAGCGAGGCGCAATGAGGAGAAACGTTTTCATTTCTCCTCGTTTTCTTCCTCTTTCAATGCGTGCTGCATTCTACAGCATGCATTGAAAGAGGAAAATGCCTGTAGTGATTGTTTTTGTGCAGGAAGGTGCCCCTTCCTGCACAAAAACAATCTCCCCATGACGCAGGCATCCTTGCACCATGGTGCGAGGGTTCCTGCGCTCGCGCATGGCAGCTGTTTGTGTGCCAGCGCAGGGGAAAGCACAGGAATGCGACATATCTTTGTAAATATGTCGCATTCCTGTGCTCTGAAAGTGCTGCAGCGTGGCACAGCCAAAGGACTTGCGGTGCCACGCTGAGGCACCTTCTTGTAAATCTGCCCCTTAGAGTGAAAGTTTGTTTTTGAAAATTGCAAAACTAATGTCCCCCACATCATGGGACTTTGTGATTTTACTCCCTTGATGTCTAGCTCATTTTGCTTTTTTTTTTTTACTGTCCCTCACTGCCAGTATATACCTGGCACTAACCGAGAGTTCAAAAGAAATCCATCCGACCGTCCACTCTAAATCGGGTACTCAGTCAGACGGCTTTACCTCTGACGGCCCATACTCCATTGTGCCATTGGAGGAACTTTTATCACGACACAATACATTTTACTCCATCAGCATAAAGCTTGTGATTTGCCTGACTCAAAATCAGGTGGGTTGACCTTACATTTGGCAGGTGGACCTTAAGTTTGTCACTGGTGTGACAAAGTACGCTGCCCCCAAACTCTAAATCAGCCCCAGAGACCCACCTAATGCAAATCAGTCCTGACACTCCTCTTCGTGGAACAGTCCATGATGAACTGTGGCCATTCACCTTGCGGCCCACTGCTTTTTTAGTTGGGAAATTCCCACCCCTAAATTTCAAAGACCTGGCTATGCCCATGTCCAGGCTGCAAGCATCTCTGTGCCCCGCAGTATGTGGACGAGCAGGATCCTTCCTCTTTTGACATTTCTGCTGCCCCTTTACCTTGCAAGCCCAAGAATATGATGCGTGGGTCTGCAGGAAACAGGAATCCTTATGCCTTTTTATGTGGCTTTGGGCCTCTTTCCTAAATATGGTTATGGTGTCACACTTCCACTATATGTGAATGATTGACCCTTGTTGCATCTCCAGCACATTGCAGAAGCATTGGGATTCATCAGTCATAGCCGGTGTGACATGAGATACCAGTGAAGTATTCAAGTGTATGCTGATTACCTTTGTAATACACTTTGGAGAATTTTGGAAATGCCTGTCAACAAGCTTTCCCAATCTTTTTCCCAATCTTTTTCCCCATCACCCTTCCCTGTTTCTGCAACCATTCACCACTACCTAGAGAAAGCCTTGCCTGCCCCATCAAGCTTCTACTGGAGAGTCAAGTAAACAAAGGGAGCCAGGGCCATCTTTTGTCAGTGCAAATACATCTACAACCCTGGGACACTGGTGACAAATGCCAATACCCCAAAGGGTGGTGGCCAGTGGTTCGTATCTGCCACAGGATCTGAAGAAAAGTCCTGACACTAAGTAGGTACATAACATTTAATGCCAAGAAAAGCTCATGTGCAAGTGCTTGCAGCTACACTCCCGGCAACCAGTGTTTTACAAGGGGGTCTAAAAGTCTCCTTGAGGTACAACGGAGAGCAAGTAGCAGATTCTCAACAGGACTGACCTCCCTTGTCCAGTTTTTGAGTCACACGTACAGTGCAATTATCTCTATCTACAAAGTAAGTTTTTGAAACATTGGGTGTGCCAAAGACATCAAAAGTTAGTGATTGATAACTCTAATTGAAGTATTCCAAAAGTAATGGATGAACGGAATGACCAATGCTGTTCCTATTGGGGCAGGGTCAATACTGATTTGCATATGCCTGTGTCCAAGCTGAGGTGGCATTGTGTGCAAAATAACGATGGACTGGGATGTGGCCCATATGATTACCATTGGATGGGATTAATACAAGAATTCCACCTATCACTTTTTTGTATACTTTAGTGTGTGGTGCTAGTGGGGCGGGTGTGCCCAGACGTCGGTCATGTGCACACTGTGTTACTGGAACCAAGCTGTACCTGGCTGATGAGGCCTACCTAGGGTGTAACAGGTCCTAGGTTATTTGTGTTCCAGTTCAGGGAGGACCGGGCCTGGCAGTTCGGGCTGGACTGTCCCATTGGAGAGGGTCATGACTGATTTGTATACTGTTGGGTCCTAGCTGAAGTGGCATGGTGTGCAAAATATGATGGACTGGGATGCGGCCCGAGTGATTATCTGTGGCTGAAATTAATTCAAGCATTCCACCCATCAATTTTGTAATACTTTAGTGTGTCACTCTACGTGGAACGGTTATGCCCAGACGTGAGTCCCCTGCACAATGGAACTAAGCTATTCCTGGCTGATGAGCCGTAACTAGGGAAAAACTGGTCCAAGGCTCCATGTGTTCCAGTTCAGGGATGAATGGTTTGGGCTGGACTAATCCCATTGGAGCAGGGTCAAGACTGGTTTGCATATGTCTGGGTCCAAGCTGAAGAGGCATGGTGTGCAAACTAACAATGGAGTGGGATGTGGCCCAAGTGATTACCGGTGGATGAGTTTAATGCCAGCATTCCCCCCATTTTTTTTTTATACTTTAGAGCAGAGTTCTTCAATCTGTGGGGCGCGCCCCCCGGGGGGGGGGCGACACCCTCTCAGGGGGGGCGCGCACTCCACCCTAAACTCTTACCTTTGTTTTCCACTGTCCCTACGGAGCAGCAGCCAATCAGCCCGGGGGTTCGGCGGTAACGGAGGGCTGTAGGGGGGAGGGAGGGGAAATCGATGGGGCACAACGTGCCCATGCTTTTGTATATTTTGAAGAGCTAATCGTCCCAAAACGGTGTTAATTCCTAGAGCTGAAATGCTTCAGCTGCAGTGGGATTCAAGGAGTCTCCTCTGTTATGAAACCGAAAGCAACGAACATTTCAGCTCTAGGAATTAACCCCGTCCAGGGACGGTTAGCTCTTCCCAGAACGGAGTCAACGTTTCTCTTAAAATTACACAGGCATCTCCTGTGGTATCAATGCCCCTGTTTATAGCCTCATTCCAGGGCTGAGGTAACTTCTGAATCTGCAGAAAACAGTGTTCGTGCCCATTTTAGAATTACCAATTCTGCGCTAAGAGAGCTTGGACCTCAGATTTTAACCACTTAAATTCCAGCAGGGCACTTTACATAAACCACACCCTGGAGTTCCACTGATTATACTGCAATGCATGTCCTCTGCTTCCACCTTCGACACGCCATGCACGGTTTGCCTGCTATGAATGTCTACATTTACCTAGTTCCATCTCAGTTTGCATTTTTTTGTATTCTAGCATTATCTTGAAGTGCTTCAAAGTGCCAAAAGGTGACAAGATACCATCACTGAAATACAATACGTAAATAGGGAGATAACATCTGCGGAGGCGTCCACTGTGCTACACCTGCGCCACCCGAAACCCAGGGGTTTCAAAATTTATCAGAACGTTAAATCAATTGCCTTCTCTACAGGAATAATTAGACAATCACAGAGATCCCTTTCCTTTCCACTGCTTCTGGCTGAGGTTTCTATAACCTTTTCTATTTATTCTACCTGTACAACTTTCATACTTAAGTATGTCATCCAATAAAGTGCGACGGGCACCTACCCTGAACCAGAAGGATGAATGTCCTCTCGGCTACACCCGCCTGGCTGGAGGCAATGCAGGTGTAATTACCAGCATCGAAGGTCTGCACCTGAGAAATACTGTGAGAAAAGGGGAGGAGAGTAAAAGTGACACAGTTGGTTTATGTCTTGCTTTCAGTTACTGCACATCTTCCTTCAGTATAGGACAGAGGGGCTGCAACACCCATGGACTCTTGTTGTAAAATGTGCCCTAAACATTGGTTTACATGCCATTCCCACAATGCATTGCACATTCGAAGGTGATGTCCTACATGTGTGATGTTGTCTGCGCTTCTGGCTCAGTGCCCCCCCACCCTTCGACCTGTGCTGTCTCTTGGAGCAGTAGGACACCATCAGGCGCGCAACGCCCATAGGGCAAAAAGGGCTTCAGCCCCCCACCTCATCGTGTCTCAGCCCGGGCTTCTGCAGCTCAAGCAGCTGTGGGATCGGCTGGGCAGTGTCTGGAGTCTTCTCTCCGGCACGCTCCAGTTTTTCACAGGTCTTTAAAAGACTATTTGCATATTTACATACCTTTGGAAACTGGTTACAGCGGCTTACTTTTTTTCTGGTTCCAGTACCCCTGGGCCCCCACTCTGCCTATTCCTTACATTGTATTTTACATTTACTGCTGTAGTGTGAGAATGCATTTCATGAAAAGGAATATAAAGGAGGGTTGTGAAAAGAAAAATACCAGCCATTTGTTGTTTAAAGAGCCTGCAAAGGCCTCATCTTGACAATGATAGGGGTATAAACAAAATAGTATGTATTCATTTGTAAAGTCTTTGTTCCCTTTAATTATCAGTCATGGATCATTCAGGCAGCCCTAGAACACAATTAAAAATGCTTTCTATTTATATTTGCTTTTCCAAGTATGCACAGATAAGTGCTGAAAATACTGCTTTAGGTGACTGTTTATTTTTGTACAGCCAGGAACATAGATTTAATGAGCTGGCAACCCTAATCACAAGACTGGAAGTTTGTTGCAAGAACAGCACATTATTTATTTCCTCCACCTGCACTCACAATGCACTTGCGCTGGTCACCCTGTCCCTCACCCTGCAGTCACACGAGCACACTACTCAACCTGCACTCATGTGACACTTCACTCACCTGTCCCCCTCACTGCTCAATCTGCAATCTCACTCAAATAATCCCATCACTAACCATACATTCATTCGTCCCACTCTGCACTTACATCTGCACCCAAATACATATGGTCACCTCACTCATCTTGCAGTCACTCCTCTTGCCCTACTCTCACACTGTCGCATCCCTCACCGTGCACTCACATGGGCACTCCTGCCACCCGCGCAGAGGGTTAATGTGCCTGCTACAACGAATGTGTACCATGCAGATCAAAGAACTGAGTGTGAGTAAACTATGAGTAGCGCTATAAAAAAAATGCAATGTTTGTCAGAAAGGTGCTATTGAGAGATGAGGTGCATTGTTGGTGAGTAGTAGTGAGGGAATTCATGGAGAAGGAGGAAATGGGGGAGGTGGCACCAAAAAAGACTGTTGCACTGTGTGCGACCAGTGCTAGGGCCAGCCCTGGCTGGGAGTGTTAGCCCCCCCCCCGAAGTTCAGGTCTAGTTGCGCCCCTGTACACAAGTATTGGCATGTTGTGCCCCATCAAGGTTTTCGTCCTAAATTATAAAAGTACACATTTACATGCACTGCAATCCAGCCTTTCAGGGGGCCCCTTGATAGTGACAGCTCTGTTTATGCCCTGATGGCCTGGAATAATTCCTAAACAGATTCTTGTAAATACAGTTTTTTTCATTTCTTTTTAATGTGATTGATGTGAGAGAGTCTATTACTATTTGCAGAGAAATGTGTTTGTTTGATGCAACAACCATAAAAAAAGTTTATTTTAGATCAAAACGGGTCCTCACATATGAGAAATTGGAGGATGTCACAGATATTATTCGCTGTAAAATTAGTGGGCTGCTGCGGTGTTACAACAGTGAAAACACACATCACTATCTCAGAATATTAGATGTAAACACTTTTAGAATTTCTGGATGTGGAGCAAATCTGAGGATGGCAGTAGCAAAGATCCATCCACAGACTGACCGTCTCTGTGGCGAAAAACAGACACACCTGTCACATTAATGTTGGTGGTGTTATTATCAATCTATGTCATGTGTAAAACAAAGCATCCTAGTAAAAACAATTTGTGCACATTTTATCTTGGAAAACTGTGTTTTGAGCTGAGTAATATGCCTCTGCCATTTAACCACACCCACTCACAAACCTGCAGTTTACTAAACACACTTATTGTGTTGAACATTATTTGCCGGATATGGCCTGGGATTTGCGGGTGGCGTTCGATTATTTAGTGTACCAGATTCCAGAAATTTGTCAGGTGGTGGGGGGGCCCGACATCTAAAACAATTCAGCTGGGGGGGCTCAACCTACAACAGTTTGAAGACCTCTGCTTTAGAGTGTCACCCTAAGTGGAACAGGTATGCCCAGACGTGGGTCCCGTCACGGGAACCAAGCTATATCTGACTGAAAAGTCCTGACTAAGACGAAACTGGTCCTAAGTTGCCTGTGTTCCAGTTCGGAGAGGACCTGGCGTGGTTTTTCAGGCTCGATTGTTCCCATTGGAGAAGGGTCAAGAGTACAACTGATTTTCATGTGTCTGGGTCCAAGCTGAGGTGGCATGGTGTGCAAAATAACAATGGACTGCGATGTGGCCCGAGTGATTACCAGTGGCTGAGTTTAGTTCAGGCATTCCACCCCTCACTTTTAAGTATACTTTGGTTACTCCTATTGCGTATTCAAGCCATACATTTTCCAGCCAGTAAAATCTGGCCCGGTATTTTCACACCCTGGAAAATCCAGGTGTTGGAACACCAGGCAAGTTATAACTGGGGATTTGGGATACAACACATCCCAATTTGTAAGAGGAGCAAGTGTTGAGTTTGATAGATCTTCCAGCAAAAGTAGTCAACACAGAATATCAACTATCACAAAATCTTGATGGTAGGTATTTATAGATGTATAGATTTATTATTCTTAACTCTATGTACTTTGGCAGTATATACATTTTCAAGGTAGATAGGTGTGAGTTAAGTATAGTAAATCATGATATTGTGGTAGTCAATATTCTGGATGCAATGTTACTGCAGAAGACTATTTTGTATCTTGATATTGTGGCATATATTATGCTGTAAATCAATTGACAATGCTATATTTCAGTAGACTGCTCTGTGTCTCCTAGATTCTGATCAAACCCATTCCTCGTTCTGCTCAAAGGGCACCGGGAAGCAGCTGCAAAACAGCTAACGTTGAGGAGGTGAAGGTGGGCAGAACATGGGCCATGTCAGAATAGAACATATATCACCAAGAGCTGGGGTCTTGCTGCTGAATCTTCCTTCAAAAGAGGACCCTTCTCCCATGATAGAGTGGACATGCTCGCAATAAGTCCCTCTTGGCCCTACCTACCCAAATTACCCACTCCTCCTGCTGCAGATCAGCTGTCTACACCGATATGCTGCTACACCATAATGCTTACGCTGTTCTCCAGAATCCCAAAACAAATCACATAATGGTCAAACTAAGATTAAGCAACCCTGGAACTCCATTGGTATAAAACAAAAGTGATCACCTACTGACCCCTTTTAACAATGGCTGATGGTGCACATCCATGCTCTATCACATTTATATCATTGCTTTAGGGGTAAACAGCACACTGTTTTTGGGCTGATGAATGTCCTAAGAAGGAAACCAAGGAGATAACAGGGGAGGGATGCGAGATGAAAGAAGTGTGATATTGTTGCACAAGCATGATGGAAGAAAGCATCTGCTGGTGCCCAACACTCTTAGTTGATGGATCATAAACCTGTGTCTGGTCTGTCCTAAAATCACCCATTTTTCGTTACTGGAGGATGTTAGTGGACAAAATGTGGCACACAAATACCCGGGAGAGATGGTGTTTAAATGGGGATTGGCTAAAGAGTTGATTTCATGGTCTTGGGCGATTCATATCCAGGCATCCTTCCATCATCCTTCGCTCTGTGAAAGATTCTGGCCAGATCATTTACCTTTGCTATGGACTGGAACAAGTTAAAAACCCAAGTGATGTCGTAACACAGATTTGCTGTCTTGTATTGCTGTTGTATACAAGTAAGAGGTGTAGGTAGCACATTGTGGGTGGAATATGTTTACCATTTATATGTGTGATCTGGTTAATTGAATCACAGATTTATATTTTGAATGAGAAAGGTGACTGGCCTCCAAATGGGTCACCTGATCAACCTGTTCTCATGAGCAATGGAGGTCTGGTTGAATTGCTGGATCTTCTACAAGATTCATCAACTCGTCAAACAAACAGATCTTTAACTTGGTCTGGCTTGGTATTCAATGCTATGGCTAGAGTGATCGGAGGAGCAGGGTCTTAGGTCAGGCAGGGTCTGAACCCTGAAGTCTAGGGTTTAGGATCAGGCAGGGTCTGGGATCTAGGATCTGAGGCCTGGGATCAGGCAAGGTCTGCAGTCTTGGGTCAGGGTAATGGCAGAGTCTGGGAACTAGAGTCTGTGATCTTGATCTAGTGTCTGAGTCCAGAGATTAGGCACGGTTTGCAGTTTGGGTCTAGGATATTGCAGGCTCTGGGGCTTGAGGCCTGGGATTATGCATGGTCTGGTGTCTAGGCATGGCTCAGGTGGGGTCTGAGAACAGGTGCAGCCCAGTGTCTAGGATCAGGCAGGGTTTGGGGCCTGAGGCTTGGGGTAAGGCAGCGTCTGGATTCTTGAATCTGGGTTCATATAGGGTCTTGGGCTGGAGGCCTACGGGATCTGGAATCTAGGGCCTGAGACCTGACATAAGGCATGGTCTGTGGTCAGGACATCTGGAAGGTTCTAGGCCGGACTCCCTGGGACTGGCAGGGTCTGGGACCTAGAGTCTTGTCCAATGTCTTGGGGTAAGGAAGGGGCTGGATTCTGAGGCTTGAGCACTGGGATCAGGCGCAGTCTGTCGTCTGGGTACAGACGTGGTCTGGGCTGGAAGCCTGGGGAGGTCTGTGATCCAGGGCCTGCTGCCTGAGGCATGAATTCAAGCATGGTCTGTGATCTAGGGTCTAGTCTCGGGCAGCAACAGGGCTGGACTCTTGGGGACTGGCAGGGTCTGGGGCCTGGGACCTGTGGCTTGCAGTCAGGTAGGGTCTAGGGACATAGGCCTGAGGACTGGGATCAGGCACAGTCTGTGGTCTTGGGTCTGGGCTCAGGTGGTGTCTGGGCCTGGGGTTTCACAGCATCTGGGTTCTAGGGGCTGGGGCCTGAGGCTTGCGGTCAGACACGGGCTGGGGTCTAGAGTCTGGGAATGAAGCTTGGGATCAGGCACGGTCTGCGATCTCAGGTCTGGGTTCAGGCTTTGTCTGGGCCTGAGGCCAGTGGTTTGACAGGGCCAGGTATCTAGGGATTGGGACCTGAGGCCTGGAATCAGGCACGTCCTGGGATCTAGACCCTGGGGCTGGGGTCAGGCAGGGTTTGGGGCCTGAGACTTGGGGTCATGCAGGGTCTGGGTCAATGGCCCGGAGTCAAGCATGAACTGGGGTGTGAGGTTAGAAGTCACGCACACTGAGGTGTAGAGTCTGAAATGGTACAGGGTGCCCAGAGTCAGTAGCTTACTATTTCATATGCACTGGATGTTGGGGTGCGTGGAATGCTACAGCGCCCCTAAAATAACCATGATGGAGTTCCCAAGGTGAAGGAGCAATAAAGAGGCCTTTGAAGTTTGATTTTATCTTGTCACATTTGCTGTGTGTTCAAAGACAGAGGTCAAATGTCAGGTTGGGTCTTTTGACAAATTGCTGCTTGTTCTTTTAACATGAAGATTGGTGTTTACTTTTTTTTTTTCTCCCGCTAAGTGAGAGGATTTTGTAAAGTGAAACCATGGGAGAATCTTGCTAGTGTGAAAGGAAATACTGCAAAATGACATATTTTAAACGGGCAATAAAATGTAAATACTATAAATGAACTGTACAAATATACAAAAAAATTAGGAAAGAGCTTTTTTTAATTCTGAAATGTGATGGGAACAAAGATTTACTAGGATCAAAACAAATGAAAACACCTTACTTGATGATGCTCAAATGACAAATATTCAATGAAACTTGATTCTCACACATTAGCGTTTGTGCGCTATACAGTTTTATCAGTAAAACTGCAAGCCTGTGCAAAATTAGTGGCAAAAACAATGTGCTGACTATAAATGAGTGTGCTTACTCCCACACAATGTCTTAGTATTCTATTTGTGACAGTGTGCTCCTAAATGCAACACAGCTACATACTACACCCTTACCTCTCTCTTTTGTAATGGGCATGGCTCACATGCTACACATACTCTCTAAGTAAGTAAGTAGGGGTTTTGTATAGCGCTCGATTGCCGAGGCGTCTTTGCGCTGGAGAACACACAGAAGAAAGGATAAGCCCGAAAAGATAAGATCAACTGCTAAGCTGGAAAGAGCCAGGTTTTTAGTGAGCCCCGGAATTTAGACCGAACCGGTTGAGATCTAATATCCAAGGGCAGCTTATTCCAGAGTTTGGGAGCCAGGTAGGAGAGGCATCTACCACCCCACCTAGCCTTCCTCCATTTCGGGACTTTAACCAAAGCCTGATTGGCAGACCTTAGTGGACGCCCTGGACAGTACCATTGGAATAGATTGCGGTACGCAATAGGACCGCCTCCATACAAGGTTTTATGGACCAGGCACAGAGCTTTCAATTCAATACGCTGCTTAACAGGGAGCCGGTGGAGACTCCTAATGGCCCCTGAAATGCGATTGAATTTAGGAATATTGAGTAATGTCCGGGCTGCGGTGTTCTGAAGAAATTGTAGCTTAGTTAATTGCCGTTTTTCAACCCCTATATAGAGGGCATTGCGGTAATCAATCCGAGATATCACAAGAGCTACCACCACAGTTTTTCTCAATCCCATTGGAAGAAATGGTAAGATCTTCCGTAGAATCTTTAGCGTAAAGTAACAGGCTGAAGTGACCTGATTAATCTGTGCAGAGAAATTAAGCTGTGTATCCCACACCACACCCAAATTTCTCATCTTAGTCACTGGTGACGGACAGCCTCCTGCCCCCGTTGGCCACCAGGCTGAATTCCAAATTGGAGGGCCATTACCAAACTCCATGATTTTGGTCTTCTGTGTATTTAGTTTCAGATAGTTGGTATGCATCCATTGTATGATGCGATCAAGGCAACTATGAAACCTAGCCGACGGCACCTCATTCACTGAAGATATGGAAACTATGATTTGAGTGTCGTCGGCGTATGACACAAGTGAGAAACCAAAGTCTCTAACTAGTTTGGCCAATGGGGTCACATATATATTAAAGAGTGTGGGTGAGAACGCCGACCCTTGTGGGACTCCACAAGGGAGATGAAATATGTCCGACTTGAGGTTGTCCCAGCAAACCTTATGTTCTCTGTTTGTCAGGAATGATGAAAGAAGAGCCAGCGCATTGTCCCGGATCCCACTTGCCTTCAGCCGTTGCGTAAGAATTAGATGATTCACAGTATCGAACGCGGCCGACAGGTCAAGTAGGATCAGGACCGCCCTACCACCACTGTCAATTTTCATGCAAAGTTCTTCCGTGGCCATAACTAGTGCCGACTCTGTAGAATGGTCTGCACGAAAGCCATGTTGTGAGATATCCAGAGTATTATTGGAGATAAGGAAATGATTTAATTCATGGTTAATAGCTTTCTCCAAGACCTTGGCCGCCAAAGGAAGGCAGGAGATAGGTCGATAACTCTTAACGTCCCTAGGGTCCAAGGAGGGCTTCTTTAAAATAGGTCTAATGCAGGCTTTCTTCCATGCTGTAGGAAAATCTCCAGACCTTATGATAGTGTTTAGAAGGGGGGTCAGTAGCGAACTAGTTAATCTTGAGGCCTCGTGAATTATGTTCGGTGGACAGGGATCATCTGGTGAACCAGACTTGATGGTCAGTAAGAGATCATTTACCAAGTCCCATGTCATTTGAGAAAAGCTAGATAGATGATCAGCAATTTCTAACCCCTCCTCACTATCCTGAGAAGATGGATTATGGGGGCCAGGGTCCGATCCTTCCAGTTCACTGTATATAGTTTGCACTTTTGACTGGAAGAACCAGGCCATTTGATCACATAAATTTTGATCAGGATAAAACGGATCTCCTTGCTGGAACTTGGATAGGGAGGAAACGGTCTTAAAGAACTCTCTAGTAGAGTTCTTTGCCTCCTCTATCTTGCCAGTATAAAATTCCGTTTTGGCTCTGAGAATGGCTTCCTTATACTCTGTAAGAGACTTATTATAGCTATTCTTGCCTTCAATACTGTAAAATACCCTCCATTCACGTTCGGCGCGCCTGCACTTTGATTTCAAATTTTTCAGCTCTGCAGTATACCAAGGGGCAGTAGGTTTGTGCCTACGTCGGGAAACAGATCTTAAAGGAGCTAGTTGGTCTAGTGCTGCTCTGATCCAATTATCATATTTATCTGCATCCGTGTTGGAATTGGATGCCAGCATTGGAACAGTATTGGTCAGCCGCTCAGTAAAGGCATCAGAATTGAAGTTACGCCAAGACCGTGCAAAGGTTGTGGGTGGATGCTGTGCAGGGGGGGCTGGGACAAACTCAACAGGGAGATTAAAAATGATTGCCCTGTGGTCTGTCCAGGTTAGTGGCAGAATCTTGTCAATCTGAATTGCGGAGTAATTTGTAAAAATTCCATCCAGTGTATGAAGTGCATTGTGGGTGGGGCCTACTACTAACTGAGATAAACCAAGAGCTTCCAAATTATCTAATAATGTCATAGTGTCAGTGAGGAGTTCAAGGTGAAAGTTAAAATCACTTAATACAGTAAAAGAGGAGGTATCCATACAGGACTCCATGAGATCAAGAAGGCCTTGTAGGAATGGAAGTTTAGGTCCTGGTTGCCTGTAGAGAAGCAAACCTGGAAAATCGCCCTTATGGTTTATTTTAATATTGAACGTCATAGCTTCAGCTCCGGTGAGGGGTATTGACTCAAATTTCATTTTGTATTCTGTTCTATAAATTATTGCTATTCCCCCTCCTATGTTTTTCCCTTTCTGGGGACCAGGGCAAGAGAGTAGCCCGGAGGCAAGGCCTCCACCCAGTCTGGTTCAGAGGTGGACGTTGTGTGATGATTGGATTTCACAGCCTCTGTGAGTTCACTGATGTAACATTGATGGCATCCGGCACCACTGCGCTATTTTATTCACAAAGACAGCAGGAAGGGACACTCTGCACTCTCGACGCATCCACATCTGATTTACACTTGAAAAACTCCTATTTATCCTCGCTCGGCTTTCATCTGCGGGTCCAGATGAAATGCTTCTCTCCAGGTACCGAGAGCAGCTCTCATACTCTCATACTCTCTCTCACCACTCTGCGGGGAGGCGGCGGGCGCTGACTTCAGGGACGCCGACTTCAGGGCCGCCGGGCGCTTCTCTCATCTGAAAGACGAGCCCCCAGAGGCCAAAGAGACCCCCAACAGAGAGGACTGACTCACAGGGGGGAGGACAGACCAAACACGAGAGATGACGTGCATCTCCCTACTCACAGCCCCCCTTCCTTCCATGAAGAGTTCAAGCCCCTACCCAGAGGACATGGCAACGCCGTAAGGAAGAGGAGAGATACCCCTCACCACCCCACACTCCCCAGTCTCAGAGGACAGAGATCACCTGGCGGGACGGATTACAGTCTGAGGTTGACACCCCCCTCCTATTACAAACTATAGACTATGGGCACTCGCACACATTTTCCCAGGGGCCATAATGTTTGGTCTGTGGTGTGACGCTGATGTCAGCAGGGTGATCATGTGGTGTTGGGGGTGTAAGGTAGGTGGGTGTAGGGGAAGTGAAGCATGTACATCTAGTAGCTGAATTGAATTGCACAATGTGGACCGAGAAAACCTGGGATCCATCCTGGCTTCTCCACTTGACCATTTGTGTGATCCTAGGCAATAGCTTCACTTTCCTTTTCTTTCCTTCATTATCACATATGAGAGGACCTCTAAATACATGACTTCAGGATGTGCACTGTATAAAACCTTCTCCTGTGTTTGATTTAATAAACTATAGTGCTGTTCATGTACAATAGGAACCCCGGCCATCGAAAGGGTGCACATAACAACTGACTGGCCTCTTAGTTCACTATACGCATTGCTTTCAGGGTAGGGGTGAAGAAAGAACGTTTCACTGGGCAAGGTGGCTGCACAGTACAGTTAGACACAGCAGGGCATTGAGGAGAGACCAGGAGAGCCCAGTGCAGCTCTAGTGCACCGACTTGAAGTCCCAGCTCAGAGACGGCGTGGACGCCGGTTCAGAGACGGTGAGGACCTTTCAACTTCAGTGGGGTAAAGACTTGGTGCAGCCTCCCCGCATGTGAAGTAGGAACTGGGGCAAGCGAAGTTTGGCGATGTCGGCATTGGTGACAGGGAGGTCCCCAGCACTAGTGGTGTGGCTGGAGTGTGAGAACGGGGTGAAGAAGCAGAAGAGCTGGACTGTGATGAATGTAAGGATGACTTTGAATTGGGTGCAATTTTCGACCAAGGTGCTCGAGTGTTGGGAGCAAATGAAGCTTGGCACTGGTGATCAGAGAATTTGAGCGCCCAGTGGGGGTGCAAGTATAATGAAGGGAGAGTTGGTGTTTTGCAGGACAGAACGGCGAAAAAACATCAGACACAGTGTCACCCATGTATCTATGGGCTACGTTGCGGGCTCCAGTCACACCTGTTGTTAAGTTTACAGTGCGGGGGTATAGATTGAAAGGCGTGCGTGTTCAAGGGAACACTGGATGATGGTAAGACTCGGCTGGTTAAAGACAGGTATGTGATGGACTGGTATGGGAGAGTCGCCAACTACAACAGATGATGGTAAAGTGTCAGAGAAGAGCAAGGAAGTCACGATAAAGAATTCCGATGGTGAAGTTGAGAGTAAAGACGTAAAATGCAAAAAATTTCACTATATGGGTATCACAAAGGAATAAGGAATGTATTTGATGACTGCAACTAAAGAAAAGATCTGGAAAGGAGAATATATTGAAGTATTTTAGCTCTTACATAAGGAGGCAAGAGTGAAAGAGGGCTCACAGGAAGAAGAACATGAGCTGTCCTAAAGGCCCAGTGTGCCAGTAACCATTGAAAATTGGACAACAGCATTTCTCACATATGCAAGTGTATACAGTAAAAAGTTCCCAAGCATAGTGTAGATTTGATTAAATACATCAACGTAATTCGCAAGGTTCAAATTATTTTGGGGGGTTTAGCTTGGGTTAGATATGATGTGAAGTTCAAGGCACATCTAGCATAGGATGCGGAAGGTAAGTGGGGAGTAACTTGACAATGATTTATGGCTGCATTCTACTGTGCTGTCTAGGCCTGCACCAACTACATTTATGGTGAGTGGTCTCTCTTATGTAAGCCATGTCTAGGGAAACCCACCCAGGAAGGTGTGGGTGCATCACGTAGAAGCCAGTCCATTCAGGCAGGGGCATGTTGGTCGTTTAATAAAGGCTTCTGTCCACATGAGAATCGCCATCTTTCCCCAGCATGACTGCTCCAAGTGTGGAGGAAAGCACCCACTTATGCAGTGTACCCTGCAGATGGCGGAGCAGGCAAAGCAACCCGAGCTGAGGGGGCTAAGCCGGACAGAGTGGCAATTAGCAGGGGTCAGGGGAAGAAGAAGAGGAGGAGGGCAAGGACATTTGGAAAAAGGCTCATATGCCGGTTAAGTTTTACTGAACTATTGACTGCAGTTTTATGATAAAGTGAATGAGGCGCAATTGTTAGCGGACCGTTTTAGTTTCGGTTTTAAGTTGCTCTTTGAGGACTTCAAGGGAAAACAGTTGGGCAGAAACTTTGAGGTCAGTGAATGCACATAAAGTGGTGCAGGCAAAGTTGTTGAAAGAAGTGAGGGAAGGGAGGATGGCAGGGCCATTTTACAAATTTCCCTCGGATCTTTGATTATATCCCGATTGGGGTTGTGTCAAAGGAGGAAGAGGGTGCGTTTTTCCTCATTCAGCATTTGTCTTGGCTGGAAGACCTACCAGTAAATTATTTTCTTGCTGAAGATGCGGCATCAGTCAAATACTCAACAGTAGATGATGCAATGCGACCAGTGAGGTTGATGGGACAAGGGGCATTGATGGTGAAAAGTGACATTAAATTTGCTTTTCACCCACAGGACTTTATGATGTTGGGAATTCAATTTGAAAGTCAAGTATTTATTGACAAGACACTCCCTACGGGCTGTTCATTGTCTTGGCCTTATTTGAGAAGTTTAGTTCCTTTTTACGGTGGCTATTTACGTTTATTTCAGGGGTGGACTCAGTAGTGCACTATATGGACGACTTCTATGTGGGGCTGCCAGCATCTGGTAGGTGTCAGCAGTACTTAGAAGTGTTTTGTCAGTTGATGAAGGGTGTTGGGGTACGCTTAGCAGCAGGAAAGACTGTGGGTCCGGTGCCAGTCCTGACATTCCCAAGTATGGAGATGGATCCCCTTAAGACGCAGGCAGGGTTGCCGGGTGACAAAAAGGAGAAAATGCTGGCTTTGCTTGGGATGATGTTGGACAAAAAGAAAGTATTTGTGAAGGATATTCAGGTGTTGTTGGGGCACCTGAACTTGGCTTGTAGGGTGGTCAGCTTAGGACGAACCTTTTGCAGGCAACTCGGGCAAGCACTGGCAGGATTGTGGTTACCGCATCACAGGGTGCGTTTGTCTGCTGGAGATCGCGCATATATTAGACTGTGGTCAGCCTTTCTGAAGAACTTCAACAGGGGTCTCTCTGTTGGGGCTAGATGATCAGGCAGAAAGGTCCATTCAATTGTTTTCTGATGCAGTGGGCAGTGATGGTTTTGGGCTCTACTGGCAGGGAAGGTGGTGAATTAAACAGTGGCTGGCGAGCCGGCAATCAGGGGGTAAGAGCATTGCATTTCTAGAATTCTTTCCTTTAATTGTGGCCTTTGTTTTGTGGGGTGGTTGTTTCAGGGACTAGAAAGTGGTGTTTAATGTTGATAGCAAGGTGGTGGTGAATATCTTCCATAGACAATCTATAAGGGATCTGCCCATGCTGCAACTGCTGGGACTGTTTGTGTTGGGATGCTTGAAGTTCAATATTGTTTTTCAGGCCCGGCATGTTCCCAGGGTGGCCAATGACATTGAGGGTGTGCTATCTTGTTCGCAGTAGCAGAGGTTCCCTAGGCTTGCACCGGAGGCATAACACAAGAAGACAGTGATGCCGGAGTAATTATGACAGCTAGGAAAATGAGAATGTTTCAGTATTTGGAGCGGTTATTAGCACCATCCAGTAGAAAGCCATGCGCATAAGCTTGGGCAGGGTTTTTAGCTTCAGGAGCTCAACACAGATCATTTGCATGAGGCTGTTTTTAGTGGCGGCAACAGGATGTACTAAAGTTTATCATGTTACAGACCGAGAGAGGTTTATCACTGGTTATGATAGGGTTAAGCTAGCAGGGACAGCATTTTTTTTATAAAGTTCTGGTAGGGTTCCGAGCCGACAGCGGGCGAGTTAGATAAACAGAGTTTGGAATTCTGAAATGGAGAAGATTGTTGGAGTGAGGCGGCCAATAACAGTTTTGCTGCTATGCTGAGTATTGTCTAGTTTTTTGAGGTGTGTGTCAGTGCGATAAAAACTTATGTGTTTTCACTCCTTATGGTGTGTTTTGTTTTTGGAGCAATTTGGGTTTCAGAGCTACTGGCAGTGGGTGGATCTGGAGGTTTGTGGAGAAGGGATGTGAGGGTGTTGAGCATGAGCATTGAGATCTGGTTGAGTAAGTCGAAGACAGACCAAAGGGGGAGAGGGAAGGTAGGATTGCTGTAGGACAACATTGGTTGGCAGCTGTCTGGGGAAGCAGCAGTGGGTTTTTGAGCATGTCATGTTTTAGTTACAATAGTGGGGAAAAAGAGAGATGAGGTGGGTGGAACTACTGAGCTGTTTAAAGTGCTGCTGGGTCGAGGAGAGGCCTGTGAGGAGCTGCGGTGACAGAACCAGTAGGGTGCTTTTGGGCTGAGGAGGTCCCTGAGACAAGCTGTTGTAGCAGGGCTGCCAGCTTGTTGCTAAGTGTGGCTGGGCTGAGGAGAGCCATAGGGCAGGCTGCCTGAGTGCTCCTGGGCTGAGGAGAGCCCTGTGCAGGGACGGCTCACCGCAATGACAGAGGAGCGTCGCCCCACTGGCTCCAAGCCAGCAAGTGAAAAATAAAACGAGATCTTAGTATTGTTTTATTTTTCATTTGCCAGCTCTGAACCAGCTTGTGCAGGGAGGGGTGGAGCTGGGGGCTGGGAGGGGGGAGGAGGAGGAGTACTACGTGCACTTTTAAGTGTGCATATGTGTTTGGCCGGCCATCTCAGGCCGGCCAAACACACATGCCCATTTAGGTTTCTCCAGCCCGGCTGCTTTGAGTAGCATTGGGAGTCTGATGCTTTCCCAGGGATTCCAGGAACTGCAGCAGAAGAGCGCTAAGCAGTCTGCAGCACAAGGTAAGTGTTTATTCTTATCATTAATCCCGTCTCCCTCTCCCCCGCATGCTTCCCGCTGACCCCCTGTCCCCCTCCGTGCTTCCTGCTGGCCCCCTTTCCCCCCGCGCCCCTTCCACCTGCCCCCCACCCCCAGTATTTTATCATGTGGGCCGCCACTGGCCGTGTGAGCAGCTGTAGTAACAGAAGTGCTAAGGTGGTTTTTGGGCAAAAGAGTGCCCTGTGATGAGCTGCAGTAGTAGGACTGCTACAGTGCCATTGGGTCGGGGAAAGCCATAGGATAGGCTGCCAAAGTATTCCTTGGCCCGTGTCAGACTGGCCTATAGGGCAATCTGGCAGTGCCAGAAGGGCTGGTCTGACAGATCTGCGTTTTTTGGGCTATTTGTGGGCCCGTTTTATGGTCTAGTGGGCCAGTTTAACTGTTGATTTTCCTGATATTAAAACAAACATTGCCTGCAACAAGCACAAATGCATGTAGTCTCCCATCCTTTGCAACACACCTATACAACATGTCTTCACAAGTTCAAAAACTGCTCCGATTTGCAAATGTGAGTCACGTTTATGACTATCTGATTCGCTAATGGGGGCCACTTTCATTTTGGTGCCTGCGTCTGTTTTCTGTCCCAGTCTGACTGAAGTTGAGGAGACTCATGTGACGTTCTGTGGTAGCAGGGCTGTTAGGGTAATGCTGGGAAGGGAATATCCATGTGACAAGGCTTTCAGGGTGCTGCTGGCCAGGAGAGCCCTGTAAAAGGCTCTTCGACTGCTGCTCTAAGGAGAGAGAACCTTGTCACGGTGTAGGACACTGTAATGGTTCTGCTGCTTCTTGGTTCCAAAGAGCACTGTAACAGGCTGTTGTGGGGCTGCACGGGTACTGCAGGAGAGTGACGAGCACTGTAACAGGCTGCGGTGGGACTGCTAGTGTGCAGCAGGGCTGTGAAGATACAAAAAGCACAAGAATCCAAGAGGCAACAAAAATAGTGAATAGCAAAACAACGGCAAAATTGCCAAACAAAGCAGATGAAATGAGAGGTTTGTATTTCTCAATTAAATCCTTTATTTCATGTTCCGTGAAACACTGTGAATACAAAGAAACAGTATACAGGAGTATAACCCGTTAACCCAGGTGAGACCGGGTAAAGTTTGTAACAAACGACAATGTCTCAACCGGAAGTCATTCAATTAGGACAATACAAAAAACGTTATATATCACAGCGGGAAGGGGATAAAGAAAGGGAGACCACAAAGGGGATGGTAAAGACAGGGGTTATCATTTGTACGTAGTTATATCAGCACTACAGTACAGGTAGATATACAGTGACCATTAACACACAAAGTGAGCACTGGATGTGCTAGTGATAGTGAGCGGCGCAGTGACACAAAGGTGAAGAATAACAGCGTAAACGGCGAACAACGTGACAATAATAATGTGGTCAGAATAATGTAATTAAGGATTTATATACAAGGTAGATATTCAGCATTTAAAGCAAATAAGGTGACCACAACAGCGCCAGTGTTTTTAGCTGGGTAGTCGACGGCGTTTCAACCTGATTAAGTACAGGTCATCATCAGGACAATGGTCAATGATTTTAGAGTAGTGCTCAGGTAGATGTAGAGTAACTCAATTAAACAAGGGTTGCCACGAGGGGGACGTCATCAGGCAATTGTGATGAAACTCAAGTCGATGAATCGGGGGGCGGGGGCGGACGTAAGGCCCGTGTTGTACTCCCGTACCTGCCAAGGAGTAATAATTTGCTGGAAATCGCGATGAGGGAACGAATCCGGGAGCTGTCCTGCAGCGTAGCGAGTGTTGGGCAGGGTACTGCACGAGGAGCGGTAGCCTTCGCGCTGTGACCTGGGCACGAGTGAATCGTCCAGGTCGTGGCAACCCTTGTTTAATTGAGTTTCTCTACATCTACCTGAGCACTACTCTAAAATCATTGACCATTGTCCTGATGATGACCTGTACTTAATCAGGTTGAAACGCCGTCGACTACCCAGCTAAAAACACTGGCGCTGTTGTGGTCACCTTATTTGCCTTAAATGCTGAATATCTACCTTGTATATAAATCCTTAATTACATTATTCTGACCACATTATTATTGTCACGTTGTTCGCCGTTTACGCTGTTATTCTTCACCTTTGTGTCACTGCGCCGCTCACTATCACTAGCACATCCAGTGCTCACTTTGTGTGTTAATGGTCACTGTATATCTACCTGTACTGTAGTGCTGATATAACTACGTGCAAATTATAACCCCTGTCTTTGCCATCCCCGTTGTGGTCTCCCTTTCTTTATCCCCTTCCCGCTGTGATATATAACGTTTTTTGTATTTGTCCTAATTGAATGGCTTCCGGTTGAGGCACTGTGAATACAGCCAACGCGTTTCGCCCGTATCTGGGCTTCTTCAGGGCATCCAAGAAAACAAGCTACTCAGTCTCATGGCTGGTCCCAGTGTGTTATCGTTTTGGAGACCATGGGGATGTATGGTTTAAGAAGTTTTACACATACAGGAATATTTTTAAATAGTAGTAGACGCTGAGAATTCTCAGTGAAGAGCTGTGCTATTAAGGTTCTTTGCACACATAGAATAGTAGAGAGCTGTAATCAGCATTGGTTATGTTGGAACCGTGTCAGGGTCCAGCAGCAGCATAACGAGGGTTTCAATTGGGCAGCGTCTGGGGAAGATCACTAATAGGCTGTGATGGGGCTGCTAGGGTGCTGCAGGGCAGTGAAGAGCACGTAACAGGCTGTTGCAGGGCTGCTAGAATGCCGCAGGGCTGTGAAGATCACAGTAATAGGCTGTGGCAGGGCTGCTAGGGTGCTGCAGGGCAGTGACAAGCGCTGTAACAGGCTGTGGCTTGGCTGCTAGCGCACAGCAGGGCTGTGAAGATCACTGTAATAGGCTGTGATGGGACTGCTAGGATGCTGCAGGGCTGAGGAGAGCACTATAGCAGGCTGTGACGGCACTGCTGGCATGCAGCAGGGCTGTGAAGATCACTGTTTATAGGCGGTGGTGAGGCTGCTAGGGTGCTGCAGGCAGTGGCGGCTGCCTCTGAACGGGGGTGGTGAGGCAGGGGGAGGGATGAAACGATGAAGAAAAAAATAAAATAAACGTACCTGCGTTGCCGCCGCTTCCACCGCACACCTCTCCTCCGTCTTCTTGTCTTCTACCCGGCTGCAGCCTGCACCGGAGGCACCCAGGCTTCCGGACTCTATGCCAGCCAATCACGACGCTGCAGGAGCAGCGTCGTGATTGGTCTGAGCGGCCTGTTTGGTCGCACAAGCAGTGCCTGTGGAGGCTGGGCATGTTCTCCACGGGGCTGTGCAACACAGCCCAATGGAGATCATGCCAACTACGCATGACTGTTTGGCTGACCCTAGAGGGCCGGCCAAAGCGTCATACGCATGTAGGGAGGGAGTGCAAACCACCCCTGCTCCCTCTGCGGCGAGCCAGCCCCGCCCCACCCGGAGTCGCAAAGGAAAATAAAATGATAATAACTTCTTGTTATCATTTTATTTTTATTTTCCACTGCTCAACGAGCAGTGGGGTGACGCTCTGCTGCCTTAGTGGAGAAGCCGCCACTGGCTGCAGGGCTGTGACAAGCTCTGTAACAGGCAGTGGCGGGGCTGCTAGAGCGCAGCAAGGCAGTGAAGATCACTGTAATAGGCTGTGGTGGGGCTGCTAGGATGTTGCAGAGCTGAGGAGAGCACTGTAGCAGGCTGTGGTGGGTTGCTAAGGTGCTGAGGGCTGTGAAGAGCACAGTGACAGGTTGAAGCAGGGCGGTTCAGATGTTGCAGCGCTAGGGAGAGCGCTGTAGCAGGCGGTAGCAGGGCTACTACGGTGCTGCAGGGATGTGAAGAGCACAGTGACAGGCTGTGGCAGGGCTACTAGCATGCAGCTGGGTTGAGGAGAGCGCTGTGACAGGCTTTATCAGGGTGCTATGTTGCTGGAGGCTGTTAAGAACAAAGGAACGGCCCGTGGCCGGGTTTCAGAGGTCTGCAGGACTGAGTAGGATGACCTTGCCTCACCACTTCCCCTCGTTCAGGATTAAGCATGTATCTTTATTCATGGGGATTTTGTTATTTTGTGAAGCAAGCGAGTCATCGTGAATGCACACCACCAACAAAAATAGAGTAGCATTAAATACGTCCACAAGCAACATTATGTTCTATCCAAAAGTTCAAAAATCTTACAAAGTAATCAAAAGGTAGATTCAAAGAATAACGTTGAAAGATGTAAAACAACCAACTTCCTTCTAGGATACGTACTTTTTGGAATAGTTTGTTAATGTGTGATGAAAATAAATATTTTCTGATCCCACTTTAAAAGCATTGTTAAACCTTGTAAGCTTTCATGTATTACAAAAACATCTATGTTTAGTATCTCATGGGAGAAAGAGTTTGCAGGGTTTACCAAGTTACGCCAAATCGACATTTATCTAGTCGAAACTATGCTTTTTGCCAAGCCACTTATTTCTGAAATTAGGGCTGATCATATCACTAAAATATGGGGCAAGTTGGGTGCATCATGCGCAAAGGTGCAGCCACATATGATAAGGTACAGATACATATGCTAAGGTGCAGCAGCATACAGCAAGATGCAGCAACATACACCAAGGTGCAGCTTGTACAGTAAGATACACTAACATATCTTGAGATGGAACCATATATGCTAAGGTGCAGTCAGTTATGTTAAATGTATTTCCATAACAAGATTAAAAAGAATGAAAGGGAGTTATTGATTAAAAAGCAGGTTTTAATATCTTTTCTGAACTTAATTATACTGGTTTATAAGCGAATGGCTTCTCAGTTTAGCTGCCAACATGGAGAAAGATCTGTTTCCATAGGAAACTGTTGTGACACAAAGGCCCTGATTATGGATCTGGCAGCCCACGGACCGCCAGACTCGCGGTGGCATGGCGGTCCAGCCACCGCCGCACCGGCGGTTTGACCTCCCCATTACAAGTTGGGCGGTTGGACTGCCATTCACCGCCACAACCACCAGGGATCAGACATCCCTGGCGGTTACGCGGCGGTCTTGAGGCCGCAATATGCTTGGCAGGACGGCTGTGGTCCTGCTAAGCATATTACGAGTTTCCTCTCCGCCACGGTTTTCATGGAAGTTTCTACTCCATATAAACGGTGGCGGAGAGGAAACAAATGGGGCCCTACAGGGCCCCTTGTTGCCTCTGGGCCCCTGGGTGCATGCAGGGGGGTACATGCTGTGCCCCTCTGTGTGCATGCACCCCAGTACCTGTATGGCATGGACTGTACCAGTCCATGCCATGCAGGTACTGGCTTTGATTTTCCCATTGCGGTGCCTAATTCATAGGCACCGCCATGGGAATGTCAAAGAACCGCTCGCCAGTGACTGAAAAAAGTCATCATCTGGCAGGTGGTGCCCACACAACTTTGGTGGTGCGGGAGCGTGGCGGTGGCGTACCGCCCGCACCACCAAAAGTCGTAATTGGGCCCACAGTATTGTCAATAGAAGCTGGTTAGAGGAACTTTGGGCCGATTACAACGTTGACAATTGAACCACTGTTTTTGTCGCCCCATTCACTCTCATCATAGTCTCTCTTAGCTCAGGCACATCACCACTATCTGTCTCACCCTATCCCCTCTAACAGGGTCTCTCTGACTCGGGCACCTCGCGACAGTCTATCTCACTCCATTCACCCTCACCATAGTCTCTCTTAATCCAGTCACCTCACCACTATCTACCTCACCCTATCCCCTCTCACAGGGGCTCTCTGACCCTGTCATCTCACTACAGAGTTTCTCTCTCCATTCACTCTCACCATAGTCTCTCTTAATCCAGTCACCTCACAACTGTCTGTCTCACTCGATCCTGTCTAACAGGGTCTCTGTGACCCAAGCACTTCACTGCAGAGAATCTCACTCCCATCTGTCTCACCATAGCCTCTCTAACACAGGCACCTTACCACTGTCTCCTGGGTATATCTGTCCCTTCTCTCTCACCATACTCTGTCTCACCGGGCACCTCAAGAGATTCTGTCCTCCTCCACCCTCTCTCACAGGTGTCTCTGACCCAGGCCACTTACCAGTGTCACCTTCTTTCTCACCACAGTCTGTCTGACCAGGCACCTCACAAGGGTCTGCCCCCTCCACCCTCTCTCACAGGTGTCTCTCTGACCCAGGCACCTCACCACAGTATATCTCTCCCAAACCAATCTCATGGTAGCCCCCAACCCAGGAGCCTCACCACAGTGCATCTCACTCCCACCCCTCTCACCAGGGTATCTCTCACCCAGGCACCTTACCACAGTCTGTCTCACCCCAACCCCAATCACTGTGGTCTCCCTGACCCAGGCACCTAACCGCAGCAGCCTTTCTCACCCCGGCCTCTCTCTCCCTCTCTCTCTCTCCGTAGCGTCTGTCACCACAGTCTGTCTCACCCCAACCCCACTCACTGTGGCCTCCTTGACCACGCCTCTCCCACCAGGGTCTCTCTCACCCCAGCACCTTACCACAGAGTAGCTCATCCCAACCCCACTCACTGTGGCCTCCTTGACCCCGCCTCTCCCACCAGGGGCTCTCTCACCCCAGCACCTTACCACAGAGTAGCTCATCCCAACCCCACTCACTGTGGCCTCTTTGACCCCGCCTCTCCCACCAGGGTCTCTCTCACCCCAGCACCTTACCACAGAGTAGCTCATCCCAACCCCACTCACTGTGGTCTCCCTGACCCAGGCACCTCACAGCAGCAGTCTTCCTCACCCCAGCCTCTGTCTCCCTCTCTCTCCGTAGCGTGTCACCCCGGCACCTTACCACAGTCTGTCTCACCCAAACCCCACTCACTACGGCCTCTTTGACCCCGCCTCTCCCACCAGGGTCTCCCTCATCCTGGCACCTCAGCACAGTGTATCTCGCCCTCCCACCTCACCCCTCTTCCTTTCCCAGCCCCTGTCCATCTCCCGCTTAACGCTTTCCACCCGCAGCTTCACTGGTCATTATTGTATCAGGACAGATAGCTGCGTGAAATGTGCCTCTGCGCTGGGAGTCACGTGGAGTGACTGAAGTGTGGAAGGCTCTCTCGGCCGCCTGTCATGTCACTGCTCGGAAATTCCTCGCATGACTGGACCCTTATTCACTGAAGACAGGTTTCTTCACTGTGTCGCCCCCCCCAGGAAAGAAGTACATTTTTCTCTCTGGTGTTGAAGTGTGAAGCTAAGTGGAAGTCATAACACGGCGTTGTAGCCTGTTGTGGGAAGTGATGGGGAGCGGGACGGGGGTCCAGCCGATAGCTGCCCTCCCCCCAGGGCTCCGAGGAAAGCGGATAACGGCGCCGCTGCTCTCAATGAGTGGTCAGTACAACCACAGCTCCGATGAAAGGGCAAAGCGCACCTCTAGCCCTGAACAAATGGAAATTACAGCATCCGCACCGAATAAAATGAGCAGCGAAACTCGAGCTCTGAATAAGGTGGACAATAGAGTAGCACTGGCTGCGTATATTGCAACTGGTGCTCATGTAAAGCGCTCTGATACCTCCAAGTCGAGTTCGCGCTATATAAAACTGCAAAAAAGAAAAGAAAAGAGGAACATTATAAAGTCAGGCATGAATAGAAGGGGGAGTGGAGCGCGAGCTCTAAATTATGACACAGTAGAACCGAGGTGTAACTAAGGGGGATCATGGGTTCTAGCTCTGGTTAGAGGGTACACTAATACCCATCTCTGAATCAAAGAACACTGGAACCTAAACTCTGAATATTGTTAATGGAGCCCTAGGTCTGAATACAGGGCAACAGAAGAGATAGTGGAACTCTATGCCCGAATAAAGGGGCGACTGATCCTTAGTTTTGACTGAAGAAGGAATAAAGGAAAGCCCCAATTCTAAATACAAGTGCCCTGAGGCTGCCACAGGGCAATATAAAGTGCTTAGTTAAATAAGCACTGGCAAAGCCAGTAGTTTTACTGTTTGGCTGCGGAACGTTTGGATTAGCCAGTGATTGTTTCCTTTAAAAAAAAACCTGTCTGTTCATGCATGTGCACACATGGCAGCCATTTTGAAATGTTTTATATTGTAAAGTTTTATGAAAACAATCGAAGATGAGCATAACACATGCACAGGAATGAGTGGCATTTTTCAATGTTCTTTGGAAAAGTCAAAAGCATTCAAATATGGCAACCAATACTTGCAAAAGCGTAAATATGTGCACGCCCTGGTTGTCATTTTGAATGTTTTTAAACCCTATTAAAAATGGGCTCCACTTGCAGTGCTCGGCAGGATGCTGTTCGTTGCATGGAGTGGCGAGGCCTGCAGCAATGCCTGGGGGGCATCCAGGCCCTTGCTAATTTTAGAAAAAAAGTTTTTAAAAAATGGGAAACAGACACTTTAGTCCACAAGTCCCTAGCACTTGAGGGGGCAATTTGGTGTGTGGGTCACAACATTATGCTTCTCAAAGAAGTGAAATAGCGGCTGCAGTGGGCTGCCTCATTGCTCCTTGCAGTAGGATGTAGTGGTTGGAATAAAAATGTGAAAGACACAATAGCAGACCAGTGGATGCACGGGGCAGGGTGACTGAAAGCCCCTGTATTTGAGTGTACATAAATATATAATTTTACTAATTTCTGAAGGTCTTGGATAGAGCAAGAAATAAACAACCCCAAATAAAATGAGATAAAGGAAAAGTACTGGTCTGGCCAAACTTGACACGAAAAACATTCCTGGTTGACTACATAGCTTCAGCAGGCGCTGCTTGCAAGATTGGAGGGATCAAGGCAACAGCATACAATGTTTATACAGGCATGCTGCATGATTTGCTGCTCCGGAGGTATGATAATCATTGGTAATGCATCAGACCCCGAAGAAATGGAATGTTTCATATGCAAGTTTCATGTGACGTTTTGGCCAATATATTGTAAAATTGTATACATTGGTAAATTGTTCTGTGCATTATTCGTTAGATCCCTTTAAAAAAAAAAAAAAAAAAAAACTTTGTTTGGAGGGTCTTTAATGCCCTCCACAGGAGAGCCAAGTTTACACTTATCACTTGCTCGTTTTTAAAACTATAATTGTATATAATATCATTTACGTTAATATAGTTGTAGAACATATTGTTTTTAAAATTAATTTAATATGTATTAGTTATCCTAATTCTAGGTATTAGTGTTAATAATGCAATTGGTATAATTTTATAGTATAGTTTGTTATTTTCAATGTAGAAATATTTTTTTTTACATTTAAATAGCAATTTATAATTTAGTAGCGGGTTGATGACGTTTTAGGAGAATAGGGTGGAAAGTAAAATTATAAATCATTCTTTTTTATTTTTAATCACTTTTTACATTAATTAAATACCCAATTGGTAATTACTTATGTAGCTTGTTTAGTTGATTACTTGTGATTTTAATTATGTGAGCATTTTTGTGATTTTTATCGTACATTTTATTTTTCCATACTTTAATTACTAATTTATAATTTAGTAGCGAGTTGTTGGGTTTGTAGAGGAATGAGATGGAAAGGTATTTATATTATAAATGTTTTCATAAATTATTTTTTTGTTAATTAAATATTCAATTGGTAAATAATTATCTAAATTATTTAATTGATCATTTGTTGTTTTTAATTCTTAATTTATTGAAAAGTGTATTGTTAATAAACTTTGAAAATGCAATTTATATTTTTTACTGGTTTTCATTTAATTTATTTTATTTAATTACTATTTTAATGTTAATATTTCTTTATGTATAATGTATTTGTTTGGTTTTTGGGGGTAGGGAGGGATGTGTATTTATTTTAAATGTATTTATTTTGTTTTCTGTTTGTAAAATTATTTTGCAATATATATATGTTTTTCAAAGCATATATTGTTATTTTGAATATATTTTAATAATTTTGTTCTGTATTAAAATATACATTTTTCTTTTAATTTTCTTTTAATTATTAGGAATTGAAATGGTAAATCTAACTCTTCCTAACTCCACCACTTTCCCGGTTTCTGCTTACATTGCAGTGGGAGGAAAACAATTAACTCCTCCAAAGTCTACTTTCCCTACTGTTGCTTAGATTGACGTAGGGATAGAAAATATAAAGCTTCAGAAGTCCAACACTTTTGCTGATTTAGCTTACGTGGGAATAGGAACAGTAAATCTAACCCCTCTAAAGTACAACAGTTTCCTGGGGGCGTGGCTTCGCCAAGCTGCAGAATGGCCGCCTTCTAGAGGGGCTCTGCAGGCCGGGCTCATCAATCCTACGGAATCTACTGCAAAACAGCGGCAGCAACTCCCAAATGCAGTCTGCTGAATCTGAGTAATTTTGCCGGTGGGAAAGTGACACCAGTTCAGATTATCGGACCCGACATACTACGGCCTGGGGTGAGTGGCAACATGGCTGCCGTGAATCCCTGAGGCGAGTGAAGTGGCTGGGCTTACCTGGGCTCCCCTCCACTTCATACCCATTTGCTGTGGTCCTGTGGCGGCTCGCAGGAGCTGAGCCGCCGGCGGCTGCCATCCCTTGGTCCTGTGAGGCGCCTGGGCTGCGGTCTGCGGCCCGATTGAACCTGCGCGTCCGCCTGGAACCGGAGGCTCCCTCGGGGGCCGAGCGTGACGCCGGAGCTCCGGCGAGGACCCCCCCCTCCTTGCTGACTCCGGGAGGCAGGAACGAGAGCGCTTGTGACGACGTGGTGCACCGGCTGATTATCGAACAGCCTCACGATTGGATTGCAGCAGTGCAGCGGAGCTGCTAAGTGCGGTGAATGCGGGCGCGGGTCAGGTGGACGCACGGCCGTGCTCACTCTCTACCGGCTGGGCCTTTACCCCACCCGGTGCCCTTGAGGCCGGGGGGGTTGTGTTTGGGCTGGTGGGGCTTGTGCCTGGGCCCCCGTTCTGCCGGACACCGCGCAGTCTCCCAAGCTGGAGCAGAGTTTGACGCGGAGGCCACGGTGCGTGTGGTGGGGCAGTAGGCTGGCCTCCATTCCCCTCCCCATGCTGTTCAAATAGCTTAGGGGACCGGGGTTTCGGGCCCAGGGGCTGCTGTAACCTCACCTGCTCGGTGACCCACTCGCATGTAAACCCCCCTGAATCCGCTGGCGCTGTGACCTCAACAGAAATAGGCCTTGGGCTTTTAGACACAACAGGCTGAGAAGTACCAACCACAGGGTCATTGTGCTGGCGCATCAAAGACAACCACGCTGCAGGTAGTGGCACCTAGGTCACAGCTGTGCCGAATTGAAGCATACAGGCCGCTGTGTGCCACTGAAGGGGTAATATTTGCAACGCCCACGTTGTCCTGTGCTGCTTGCGCGCCGCCTGGCACTATGGGGAAGATTGACCCCAGACAATCTAAACTCCCATTCGAAAACAAGCGCCAAACTCACACAATCGACGCGGGTTCGGAGCCGGACACTGACCCTAGTGCCAAAGACTCTGGGGAAAATCAAGAGGATGACCTGCGCACCATATTGCTCGATGTGTGCTCAAGCATTAAAACCATAGACAATAAGATTGACGTGCTTACATCAAGCCTAGACAAGGTTAAAAAACGGGTAGACACTCATGAAGTCCGCTTAGACACCCTGGAAAACAGAATTTCGGACACCCAAGACTTTCAAGCTGAATCTAGGGAAGAACTACTTCAAATGGAGAAGGTACTGGTGGTAATCAAAGCAAAAAACGAGGACTTAGAAGCGCGATCGAGGCGCAACAACCTCAGAATTCTTGGCCTGCCCGAATCCACCGCCATCCCGAAAATGGAACCATACTTAGAAAATCTACTACGCGAACTGTTTTGGCCGGCATTTTCGTTAGTCATGATAGTCAAACGAGCCCACCGCTCACTAGGCCCCAGACCACCGGTGGGTACTGCGCCACGTCCCATAATCGCGCATCTTCTAAATTACAGAGATAGAGATGCGATTCTCAGAGCCGCCAGAGACCAAAGCCCAATAAACCACCAGGGGAATTCCCTCTCCTTCTTTCCAGATTACACCCCAATGGTGCAAGCCGCACGGAGAGAATTCACACCGGCGAAACGCATCCAACAAAATGCCTCCATCCCATATGCTATACTCTACCCGGCCAAACTAAAAATAACGCACAAAGGGCAATCACATTTCTTCACTGACGCCAAGGCAGCCCTGAAGTACACTAAGCATATCTGCACCAAAAAGTCACCTCCTCGCTCTTCACAGCAAACTGAATCAGAACAGAACCTGAGCGAAAATGACTGAATTGACTATTATGATTTAGACAGTTGGATTATTAAGTTTTGTATGTAATTTTATACAGTATAACATTTCTGGTTGCTGTGCCAGCCGAGTCCAGGGTTAGCCGATTCCTCTGGCTCTACATCGGCATAACATCCACATTAGGCGGATTCCTAACAAACTGTCTCAGCCCGGCCACCCTGCCACCAGGCGGGGATCATGCCGGCGTCCCAAGCTCCACTGGGAGATCTCCCATGTGTTTTTGCTTTTTGGTTAAGAAGAAATGAAGGATGGGGGGGTGGGTAACTCAACACAACCTAAGTGGGGGGGTTGATGTGAGAGGTGGGTGGGCTAGGGTGTTCATAGAATTCTCAGACAAACAGTCGTTAACTATACTGATTATGCTCACAGTAGACCACAACTTGTTTTATTTAATAGCTACTTTAAAGACTCGCATGTATCTGCAAGGTAATGTTAGTAGAATCAAATGTCTAGCTTTTTGTTCAAATGTGCACTTTCACCACGTGTCACACACTATACAACACCGTAGCTGACTTATGACTGAGACTAAATTCCTTACCTGGAACATCAGAGGGCTCAATGATTTCAGGAAATCGAGGTTAATGCACACCTACTTAATCAGACACTGCATCGATGTGTGCTTCCTGCAAGAGACTCACCTTAAGTGCTGCACTGACCCCAAACTACACAACAGATACTGGGGGAAGATACACTACTACTCTAACTATGCAAGAGGAGTATCGGTGCTGATAAGGCGTGGGCTGGGCTGGACAACTTCTCACACGCAGATCGACCCAGAGGGGCGCTATGTTATTTTAAGTGGTAC
This sequence comes from Calotriton arnoldi, assembly GCA_963921515.1. Lineage (NCBI taxonomy): Eukaryota > Metazoa > Chordata > Amphibia > Caudata > Salamandridae > Calotriton > Calotriton arnoldi. The sequence continues at coordinate 4,256,583 of CAWUFW010000368.1, forward strand.
ACTAATGTCCACTCCGGTAACTCTGGTGGTTATAAATGGTCCAAATGTGGACGATCCACATTTTTTTCTCACCATATGGGCAAAGGTGCTGGCAACGGGAGGCAACACGGTTATTTGGGGCGGGGATTTCAACGCCACCCTACAAAATGAAATGGACAGGGTTTGCACCACCCGCAGCCCACATCCGAGGGCAACTCAGCAACTGAACACCATTATACTAGACCACAGTCTTATTGATATCTGGCGTAGGTGGAATCCGGAAGGCAGAGGGGAGGCAGAAGGGAGGGCACATGCATAACTTCACATCACAGTGCCTGGTCCAGACTGGACTATTGGCTTGTTACGTGTGACATTGCATCCTGGACCATAGACGTAATGCACCTACCGCGTACACTTTCTCACCATGCCCTGGTCATACTGCACTAGGTAATACCACAATCTCTACCTCGTGCGTTCAGCTGGCGTCTCCCACCACACGCTCTCCTAGACGCAGCATTTAGAGAGGAAATCAGAATTGAACTCGTCCTGTTCTTCTCCACAAATGAAGGGTCGGTAGAATCTCCCTCCACCCTGTGGGAAGCCTTTAAGGCAGTTATAAGAGGTGCATGCATTGCCAAGCAATCAGGGGTCTTGAAGTCCATAAGAGCAACATTATCGAGGCTGGAACATGACATTAGGACCACAGAACTGCTGTTCTATCAATCGGGAGCACCTGCACACCTCACATCCCTGTGGGAGAAAATCTCAGAATTCGGTGTGGAGGCGGACAGAGAGGCCCGCTTCCTGGGGGAAAACGCTAAAGCGCGCAGCTATGGTGAAGGCAATAGGCCAGGTAAGGTCCTCGCAAATGCACTCAAACAACACACATCCTCAACGTTCATAGTTGAACTACTTGACGATGACTTAACTCCCATTAGAGGACAACAAGCCACACATAGGCATCTCACTAGATTCTACTCCTCATTATATACGGCCACGCAGAGTGCCCCTCACCCTGAGCTGCGGACATATTTAGACTCCATTGAACTGCTCTGGCTCAGCAAAGCCCATAGGGCCTATCTAGACGAACCATTTTCAGTGGAGACATAGTACAGGTCATAAGTAGCTTGCCAGGTGAGAATGCCCCTGGGCTAGATGGGTTGACGACCTCATTCTATAAGACGTATGCGGAGGAGCTAGCGCCCCAACTGCTAGAAGTATACCAAGAATCCTTAGAACGTGGTTCCTTGCCACCCACTATGAGGGAAGCGGTGATCATCTCTCTTCTAAAACCTGACAAGGCAGCAAATCTTTGTGATTCATACAGACCACTTTCTTTAATTAACGTCGATGTTAAAATTCTTGCCAAACTGATTGCTAATAGACTGCAGCCGCTCCTACCGCTTATTGCCAGGCCAGACCAGTCTGGTTTCATTCCAGGCAGATCCACAGCCCATAACTTATGCACCTTCTTTGCTGCTGTTCACCAGATTGACCCTCAACTGCCGGCCATCGCAGCATTCCTTGACGCTACCAAAGCGTTCGACTCCCTGGAGTGGCCATTCTTGTTTACTATACTACCCAGGCTGGGATTCAGTCCCAATTTCATCAAGCTTATTAGCCTGCTCTATACTAAGCCCACAGTCCACCTAAGAGCAAACGGACTGTTATCGGAACCATTCTCTATAATACGTGGAACCAGACAGGGCTTCCCCCTTTCACCGCTGCTATTCGCAGTGGCGATGGAACCCCTTGCTGCCAGAATACGCCAACACCATACCTCTCGTGGGCTAGGGTTCACAGATAGAAGTCTAATTATCTCAATGTGCGCCGATGATATCACACTGTACATTCGTAAACCAGATGAAAACCTAATTCCGGTTTTGCGAGAGGTTCTCCAATTTGGTGGAATGTCTGGCATAAAACTCAACTGGTCTAAATCGTCACACCTGCCATTAGCCAATGCCCCACTAGAAACTGAACTAGAATTCCCACTCACATGGGCTGATGGCGCTGTAAAATACCTAGGCGTGTGGCTCAGCAGAGACATGCAAGAAATCTGGCGCATGAATTTTGGTAGGCTGCTAGACTGGCTGGAGCGCAAATCAAAATTCTGGTCGGCTCTACCCTTGTCCCTGGCTGGTAGAATAGCCATAACGAAAATGATTGTCCTCCCCAAACTCCTATATTTATCTGCAAATATCCCCATCCCCCTAACTCAAGCTTTTTTCAAATCTCTCCGTTCCATTGTAATCGCCCTGGTGTGGGCTGGAAAGCAGCCACAACTGAGCTGGGAACTGCTGACATGTCCGCTCTCACGGGGAGGGTTGGGAGCCCCTGACCTCGAACTTTATGCAATGTGTGCACAGGCCCAATATCTCCATTTCTGGGTACACGTGGCAATCGAGAAAGACATGGCGGACCCCATCCCTCTACATGTCGCAATATACAAGCCCTATCGTAGAACGACTGGTCAAGTGAATACGGTCGAGACTCTGCGCTGGGCCTGGGAGGGTCTTAGGAAACACGTCGGGACCCCATTGCTATACGCACCTTCCACCCCACTTGCACATCATCCACTTTTCCCTTTTCTCAAAGATAAAGGTACCATAGCACGCGCCCGCACCATGGGCCTATCCATGCTAGGTGACCTATGCCCGCAGGACACATTCCTAGAGATGCCGCAAAATCAAGAAGGTAATCCAGCACCTATCCTAGAATTACTCCAGTACTATCAATTCAGAGCAGCCTGCAAAACACTGCACCCCTCCTTCCCATCAGCCCCTACTACTATGGCGCCACTAGAGCACATACTCGTCACACCGTCTCCTCGAAAACTGATCACCAGGTTACACAACCTCACGCAGTCAAACACCCCATTTGTCGCCCCGAAGGCTTTGGCACAGTGGAGGGCGGACCTGAATGAATCGCCTACAGATGAACAGTGGTCATTCTGTTGCTCCCAGCTTAGACAGTAATCCCCAAACTACAAGTTGAGACTTATTCATTTTAAATTTATACACAGGGTGTATCGCACCCCCCTGCAATTACACAAAATAGGGCTACGCCGAGACGCGAAATGCTGGAAATGCAAGCAAGACAATGCAACCTTCCTGCACGTCACGTGGGACTGCCCATCCATAGCCAAATTCTGGGAGGGGGCATATGCAATTATTCATGCGGTCACAGGGGTCTCATTGAAATGCACACCGCTGGTAGTCCTGTTGGGTTACGAAGAGGAGACCCCACCTGAGAAACGCCGACTCACAGCTATGATGTTGCTACTTGCAAAATGCAGACTGGCCAAACACTGGGGTGCCCCTAGAAACCCCCAAATAGATACCTGGGTGCAGGACATCGCTTATCGTCAAGAGCAACTGGCTGCATTCTGGGACCTTATGCCCATGGCATCACGCCCGAAAGATATTTGGGAACCATTCACGACCTGGCTCAGAGAGAAGGACGGGATAACTTCAGATAACTCCGCGCCAGCCACAGATACATAACCACCAACATTGTCCCACTCGTCTATGTGAGAAATTGGCCTGGTATATGCTGTCCACTAATTAAAGTGGGCACCTTGCACCAGTCCAAACGACCTTTATTGATGATTAGGTTAAAGACAACCTTTATAGAAAGCTATCCTAGTGGTAGCTGTGGAGAGCAGCCTTCAGGCTAAGTCTTGAAGGAATGTAAAGCAGCTTGTTTTACCAGTATATAACCTCTTGAATGACCAAATGAAAGGAGAGCCACACAAGGTATATATAAAATATATGTATTTATTACTAAACACTCTCTACTAACCTCTTTATAAGATTAGAGAACAAGGCACACGATATTACAGTACTAGAACGACAGTAAATAGCACAATACACAGTGGGCTCCAGGGGGAGACCAAACCATATATTAAGAAAGTGGTATAACAACCACGACTTGACTAGACACAGTGCCTAGAGCACGTAGAATCGCAGGGACCCCAAGGAACCACCCAAGGTAGTGACACAGGGGACCCACGGAGGACGGGTGTAGTGTGGGAACCCAGACGCGAGCTCCGTACAACTCTATGGGAAAGTCGCAGTTGGAAATTTAGAGTTTAAGGACACTTCGGAGAGGGCTTCAAGCAAACCCAGTTAAACTTAGAAGGTTCTAAGGCCAGCACCCTTATGAGTACCGAGGTACCCGTGTTACCTAGCCCAGGGAAGCCGGGTGCATAGGGGTCAAGTGGTGTCGGAAACCCTCGTCGTTTTCTATGGCGTGATGCGAAGAAGTGCTGCTGCAGTGGAGAAGAAAAGTGTCCGGTGTGACCCAAGCCTGGATCGGAGATGAGAAGAACCTGAAAGCAGAGGGGACAAAGTCTGGGTCACTTCACGTGACCAGGAGCGGAGCAATCGAATGCCCACCGATGTCGGGTGCCTCAGGCGCGAAGAGGTGAAGCTTGACTCTGCAGCCACGGGGACCAGGAGACGTCGACGACGACCAGGATCCGCAGACGAGCTGTCCCACAAAGGAAGTCGAGTGCTGGGGGGTCAGTTTCCGGATTGGAGACCAACAAGCCTTGGCAACTGCAACCAACGCGGTCAGAGAAAAGATGCTTCTGTGAGGACCAGCAAGGTCCTGGGGACTCCCCAAGCGATGGAGAGTCAGGGCACATCTGGAGCAACTAGGGAAGCCCACTGAAAGTTAAAGTTGCCTTCTCAGGGACCCACAGGTCAACGGACCAGGGATCGCGAAGGGACCTCGAGAGGAATCACACAATACCAGCCCACGGAACACTAGTGGAGTGTAGGCCAGTAATCTTCGGTGGAAAAACTGCTCGGGGCTTGGACTACAAGTAGCCCAAAGCACATCCTCAGGGATCGCCTAGAAGCATATGCTGCTGCAAATGTGCACGGTGTCCAGGGGTTCGGGTTGCACGGTCCCCACGAGGGCTGCGGGTCTCAGGTTTGCTGAGAGCACTAGTCAGCCTCGGGGAAGCTTGGGCACCCACCTCCTGTGTTGCAAAATCTTCGGAGTCCGTCGGGAGCTGCGTAGATGCAAACCGGTCAGATGCATTGAGGTGCCTGCGTTGCAGGGGAGTAACTCCTTTACTCCAAGGGAGATTCTTCAGTCGTCCAGCAAAGTGTAGATCGTCGAAGGTTACTTGGTTTCTGTAGCAGAGTTTAGTCCAGGTAAAATCTAAAGTCCTGTAGCCAGGGGTTCCTACTTTATACCCAAGGAAGGGGTGGGACAAACTCTGGGGACCCACCTATGGGAGGGTCAGGACAGAGGGGTGGCTACACCCATGTCCTTTGTCCAGTTTCGCGCCAGAGCAGGGGCTGAGTGCCCCTGCAACCGGTTTGAGCTGGACTATGCACAGGGACACCAAATGTGCCCCCAGTGCAGACATCAAAGCACTCTTGGAGTGCACCCACCCAGCCCCAATACACTAAAGCCTGTCTGGGAGGTGGTCACACCTCCCTGTGACAGGAAACCTATTGTCCAGCCTCCCCTGCCGGAGTTTCTTCCAGCAGCAGGAGGGCAGACTCATGTCTGTGGCTGGCAGCATCCATTTTGTGATGCCAGGGCTCTGTGAAGCTGGTACCGGGTGTACCAGTGCTGTCATATTTCTCCCTCTAGGAGGGAGGAATCATACCTCCCACACCAGTTACTGGTGTGGAGGTATGATTCCAAGGTGTTTGACACCAAACACGACATAATTCCTTGCATCCGTTTTAAAGTTAGCATTTACCTCGAGGTTATAATGCACTTAAGAGTATATGGTTGGCTGCATCACAGACAACCCCGGAATAGTGGTTCCGAAGGCTGCAGAGGGGCTCTGCTCATGCAGGGGCACCCTCTCACATAAAACCCAGCACCCTGCCTTCAGGATTGATAAGGCCTGCCATAGGGGTGACTGATAGGCTTACATGTGCAGTGATCAGGATAGATATAGCAGACCTGTTGTGTCATTTTGGATGGCCTCTCAGGGGTGGCATAATACATGCTGCAGCCCCTGGGAGGCCTCGGGGGTACCTATGCCCTGGGTACATAGTATACCATATACTAGGGTCTTATAAGTGTACCCCAGAATCCAATCTGGAGTGTACCTAAAGTACATGCAATCAATTTAGAGGAGAAAGCAGATAGACTGGGGTCCTGAATAGCAGGATCCCAGTCAGACTAAGTCGGAAACAGTGAAACATCAGCAAAAAGTGGGGGTAACTATAAGAAGCAGATCCTACTCTCCTACAGTCGACCTGCTACACACCCTCTTTTGCACGCAACTCTCACGGGTGCTGGATAACAAACTCTGTCATACTTTTGTGCCAAAATATCTCGACACATGCTTGACTGTGTTAAATGATATGCCCGACAAAAACTACAGGATCTAAAGGATAATCTCTAGTCATTGTATCCTATGTATATGTTTTTAGACAAACGTAACTCAAACAAAACTGGAGTTGTAATAACTTAAGTGATGTAACTTAATCTTGTTTTGCACTGGTCTACTACTAGTCTGTGAAGAGCTATAATCTTGCAATGGAACTGTATAGTTTGACACTGCATATATGTCTGTAACATTTATATGTCCGAATAAAACAATTAAAAAAAAAAAGAATTATGATACCACCACGTTTCAGTCCAGGTTAACATAGTAAATAAAACATACCAAACTCGTATAAAATCGTTTTCGATGACTCCAAGAGAGTGTGCGGCAGGAGCTGTAAACATTTTAAACTTAAAGTGATCGCAAATTATTATATAAGATTATCTACATATCATGCACCTTCTTCGCCATCTAATCCTTAATTAAGAGGTTTCATTCCAAAATCGAATTGCAAAAAAGTTAGGCAACAGTTCAGCTATATTATTATACGAAACATTTAGAATGGTGCCTTATTTTTTGATGCAGCGTCACTTGATTGCTAAAGAAGGCTTCTGGTAAAGTAGTTTACGCTTCTCCGATTTTAGCACTGCTCAGGGTGATGACGTAGGCGATGCAGTGATGTCACACTCTCCAGTGGGGCCCAGGGAAAAACATTTTTATTGCTCCCTAAACCAAGGAATTTTATTGACCTCAGAAGTCTGATTGCCAAGGCACAAATACATTATGAACTAGAAGGAGGTTGGGAGCACACTGCCTCAAATCCCAGCACTCAGTTTGCCCCAGTACATCATGGTAAATGCAGTGCATGATAACACTTACTTCAGTGGGAGTCTTCAATTGTTCACCGTTATTGGTTCAGCTTGTGCTGTGTAACTCTTGACGTGTTTCTGGATACATTCCTTTATCAGTAGAGAGCAACAAGTCGGGGTCGGGGCTGCTGGAAATCCTGCCCAAATTCTTCTCTGGTCTCTGTACCACTCACAAGGCATGTGCATCAACACAAGCTAATCAGCTCAGTAACTCAAGGGAGCCTTTTTAAGCACAAAGAGGGCGGGAGCACCCTGCCTCACATCCCAGCACTCAATTTGCCCCAATGCATCATGGTAAATGCAGTGCATGATAACACTTACTTCAGTAGTACTCTATAATTTTCCACCCTTGTTGTTGCAGCCTGTGCTGTGCAACTCTAGACATGTCTTTCTGGATTCTGGAATGAATATGTGGGTTTGTGAACATTAAAATGTTTTATGCTAAAAAAAAAAAAAAAAAAAAAAAGTACAACATTTTCCCTATTGTTGTTTAGATTGGAGAGGGAATATTACGTCTAACTCCTCCATAGTCAAACAGTTTTCCTACTGTTGTTTACATTGAAGTGGGAATAGTAAATCTAACCCCTCCAAAGTTCAACACTTGCCATGATTTTGGTTACACTGAAATGGGAATAATAAATGGAACCCCTCCAAAACCCAACAATTTCTCTAATTGTTTCTTCGGTTGGAGGGGAATAGTAAATCTAACCCATACAAAACCCAACACTTCCCTTAATTTTGCTTACATCGGAGGGGGAATAGTAAACCTAAACCCTCCAAAGTTGATCACTTTTCCTTCTTTTGCTTAAAATAGAGTAGTAAGTCTAACTCGTTTGAAGAACAATATTTTTGCTAGTATTGTTTAGTTTTGATTGTTATTTTGTTTACATTTGGTATTTTTTCCTTTAATGTCTATATTTTTTAATTAAATAAATGTAATTTTAAACCTTTTAAGTGCGGGTGTCGGCCAATGGGCTCGTTTTTCTTTCACTGCATCAGTGCTCTGGGGGTAAATCTAAGCCCAGAGCACTGATTGCTTTAGGAGAGGTACTGTTGGAATTCGGAGAATCTCCCCTCTCTAATGATACCCAAAAGTGGTGAGGGTGTTGCACTCTGGCATTAGCCACACCCCCACCCCAAATGGCAGAAACAAGTCTTTCTGCCCGCCCACCCCCCAGGGGGTTTGCCTTCAATTTGCTGGCAAGGGCTCCCATTGACCTTAGTTTTGTCTGTTCGTTTCACGGGCACTAGGCCCAGCGTTATTATCGGCACAACTGGGGTAACGCTGGGTGGTAGGAATTTTGTAGATTCCTTCAAATTCCAGAAGTTTCCATCACAGAACTGTAAGAAAAATGTGTGATATCAGACAAAGTTTGAGGCTTGCAAGGCATTGTGGGTAAAAAAAACTCACGGGATTCATGCAAGGCACACCACTCTGAAATCCCCTGGTGGTCTAGTTTTCAAAAATGTCTGTGGTTCGTAGGTTTGCATAGGGGAGCCACAGCACAGCCCCAAATAACGCAGCTAACCCTATTGCTTATTTATCAATGAAGCGTTTTAGGGCCTTCGAAGTTGTGGTCTCTTGACCCACCCACACAAGTGGGGTACCATTCTTATTGGAGAACATGTGGGAACTCATGGTGGTAGATAATTTGTGGCCTCCCACAGATTCCAGAACTTTCAGTCAAAGAATTGTGAGGAAAATGTGGGTTTGTTTTAACCACAGTTTGACGTTTGCAAGGGCTTCTGGGTAAAATTACCTAGTGAGAGCTTTTCAAGTCATGCACCCCTGGACTCCTCTAGTGATGTAGTTTTAAAAAATGTGCAGGTTTGCTAGGTTTCCCTAGGTGCTGACTGAGCTAGGGCCCAAAACGCACAGCTACCCTCTTTACAAAAAAAGGCCTGTTTTCAGTGGAAAAATTTGATGTGTCTATGTTGCTTTTTGGGCCTTTCCTGCTGTGGGTACTAGGCTTACCCACACAAGTGAGGTACCATTTTTATCAGGAGACTTGGGAAAATGATGGGTGGAAGGAAGTTTGTGGCTCCCCGCAGATTCCAGAACTTTCCATCACAGCAATGTAAGGAAAATGTGTTTTTTAGTCAACGTTTGAGGTTTGCAAGGGATTCTGGGTAAAAAAAACCTGGTTAGAGCCACACACGTCACACGTCCTGGATTCTCCAGCTAATTTGGTTTAAAAAAATGTGCAGGTTTGCTAGGTTTCCATTGGTGCCAGCCAAGCTGGGGCCCAAAATCCACAGCTACCCAATTTTGCAAATAAACCTTGAGTAGAAAAATGTGATGTATCCATGTTGCGTTTTGGGCCATTTCCTGGTGAAGGCCCTAGCCCTACTCACACAAATGAGGTACCATTTTTACTGGGAGACTTGGGGGAATGCTAGCTGGACGGAAGTTTGTGGCTCCCTGCAGATTCCAGAACTTTCCATCACAGAAATGTGAGGAAAATGTGTTTTTTTAGTCATGGTTTGAGGTTTGCAAGGGGTTCTGGGGAAAGGAATCTTGTGACAGTCATGCAAGTTGCCCACCCTCAATTTCCCTACGTGTCTAGTTTTAAAAAATGTTCAGGTTTGCTAAGTTTCTGTAGGTGCCGCCTGAGCTAGGGCCCAAAATCCAGGGCTACCCACATTGGGAAAAAAGGGTCAGTTTTGAGTGGACAAAGTGATGTGTCCGTGTTGCGTTTTGGCCCGTTTCCTATTGTGGGCACCAGACCGCCCCCACACAAGTGAAGTACCATTTTTATCATAAGACATGTGGGAACATAGAATAGTAGAACATTTGTTATTACCAATTGGTTTTTGCTGCATTTGTGCCTTCCAAATGTAAGCCAATGTGTAAGAAAGAACACATTTAGAAAAATGCGCTCTGAATCACATGCTAGGATCACCGGCCACAAATTCAGAGATGGACAAATAACCACTACTCTTAAACTTCACATCTTGTTTCCATTTTAGAAATACAAAGGTTTCCTTGATACCCATTTCTCACTTTACATATTTCACCATTTGAATTGGTCTCTACTCGGTACACAATGAAAACCATTGTAAGGTGCAGCTTACTTGTTGGCTCTGGGTACCTCAGGTTCTTGGACAACCTACACACTCTATATATCCACACAAACAATTGTGTCTACCATATGTAATGGTATATTTCTTTTGTAAATCGGCCACTGTGACAAAAAGTTACAGATGAAAATATTGTCATAAATGGCAGTTTGTTCCTATTCATTCTCAATATTTCTTTATTTCAACAATTAGTTTCTTTGAGAAAACCTTGAGAGATCTTCTCATATGACCCCTTGCAGAATTCAGAATTGTGTCTACTTTTCAGAAATCTATAACTTTTCTGGATCACATATGGGTTTCACACTGGTGTTCATGACAAACTGGAAGTAGGTTTAAAGCACAAAAAGTAGGAAAAATAGGCTACCTCTTAAAAATGCCAAAACTGTGGTAAAAAATTAGGTTTTTCATTCCGCTTTGCAAGTTCCTGAAAGCTGGAAAGATCAAGATGGTGACTTTAGCGCAGTTAACCTTTCGTTTATGCCATTTATATTGAAAAAACAGACACTTTTTAGGGGCGCACCTTTTTCCAATTTCGCCAAAAAAACTCAGAATGTAGCTATATTTTGGCCATTTTCTCGATCCCCTCCAGGGGAATCCAGGAACCCTGGGTACCTTTAGAATACCCAGGATGTTAGAAAAAAAAAATGTGGTGTGGATACCTTATGCGGAAAAAACGCTATGGAGCCCTAAGCGCAAACTACCCCAAATAGCCCAAAAAGTGCCTAGCCATTCGGAGGGGAATGGGGGGTGGGTAGGAGTGCCAGCAGTTAAGGAGTTAATGTAAATGTTATTTACTTGTTATACTAATTTATAAGTAAGTGCGATATATATTTTGTTAATATATGTTTGTTCAATTTAATTTTAAGTTATTGTTAATATTCATGTAATTGTTAAATTGTTAAAATATATGTTTATATTTTTAAAGTATGTATATATATATAAATATATATATATATATGTATATACATTTCCTATATATTCAGTTCACAGTAATGATTAAAACTTTTTTATATTAATTTTACTATTTAAATTAGGTTACATATACGTTTTGGCAGCGACAGTTCCTCCATATGAGAGGAGGAGCGTCGCCCCACCACACTGCTGCAGAAAGAGTGAAAAATACAATGGAAATGAATGATTTAATCATCATTTTATTTTTCATTCTCTGCTGATCAGAGTGTGGGTGCGGGGCCAGTGTGTCATTGCTGCTTATTGGCAGCCACGAGGAGTGGCCACATCAGCTTGAAGTGTGCATTACGGTTTGGCCGGCAATCTTACTATGGCCAGCCAGACATGCGCAATTCAAACCTCTCCAAACCAGCAGTCTTAGACAGCTGGGTTGGAGAGTAGGCACAGGCCTCCAGTGTGGCTTTCGGAGCGCTGAGGCAGCCTTCTCCAGCCAATCTAGATGCTTCACTCATGCTGCTTAACAGCATGAGAGCAGCGTCTGGATTGGATAAGGTACTTACGCTCTGAGGTGTCTGGAGCCAGGGACAGGAGAAGATCGAGGACGTGTTGCAGGACAAGGTAAGTGAAACTTAGTTTTTCTTTATTTATTGTTTGTTTATAATGTATGCACGTATCGCCTCACCATTTTTGCATGCCACCAACCGCCACTGTGTTTTAGTTGCATATGTTTGTTAATGTTTACTTGTAAGTTATGGTTAATATTTATCATTTTTAACTTGATGTCTTGTAAAAATTGTTTAATGATTGTTTTTATATTTATTTAAGAGCATACATATATATATAAATTATATATATATATATGTATATATAATTTACATGACTTATTAAAAGTATTTATTTTTCATTATATTATTGTTTTGTAGTTTCATATTTTAAATAAATTTCTTATGATGCTTTAATATTTCAATTTGCATACCTTTTTTTAAATTATATACTGTTCCACAATTTCTTTGATACAATATTTTAGTAGATTACATACAAGGTACGTAAACTCAGTATTTTTGTAGACAGTATTTTTGACATGATATTCTGATATGGTGATATGGTTGTTCTCGATATTCTGCCATAGAACCACCCTATACCATAGCTCTGAAGAAATGTGACAGCAAAGCTTTAGTTCCAAAGAAAGTAGGCTCTAGGGGCCAAATGTAAGAAGCAATTTAGCAGTCACAAAGACTGCGATTTGCTAATCACAGGATTTGCGGCCTTTGAGAAGCTTTTTAATATGTACTAAACTTATTTTGCGATTCAGTAACAGATTCGCAAAATGGGTTTAGAAAGGCATAACAAATTGCTATTTGAAAGGGTTGTGTATCAGGCATTCATTCTAAATAGCGATTCGTTATGATATGTAGCAATGTTTGCATCTGAAATGCAGTGACAAAACATTGAAAAAATACAGAGTACCGAGTTGGGGTGGTAACACATTTGCAAATTAGGGAAGTGAATGTATAAAAAAGTTTGTTAGGAAGTAGGCAGTGGTCCAAGGGACCTCTTCCAACTCTCAAACAAACTTAAAAGAACCTTCGTTTTTTTAAACATACAGTTGGCAGTACAGACAGTGTGCGGAGGAGAAGATGATAAAGCTAACTGCTTTACGGAATTGTATACTGCTTCTCAGACTGATGATAAGGTTTGGCAGGAGCACATCTCCAGGCTGGTCTTCCTAGACTGTCAGTGGAGGACAGTGAGAGGCTAAATTCCCCTATTGTATTGTATTGTATTGTAATTGCATTTGTATAGCGCTTACTACCCCTGACGAGGCGTTGAAGCGCTTTTTTGGCGAGTAGCATGCAACTCCGGGACCCATAGAGGATTAGTGTTGAATTAGTATAGTGAAACAAGCTTTTAACAGATCTTTTCAATGTTATGGTGCACAGTGGGATAGTGTCGCCCTCTGTTGGGCATCTACAGTAACACTGGTGCAAAAGCTCGGTATGGACCCACCTGAATGTGGCTTGTATAACAGATTCCTGTTGAACACCAATGTGAAATTGTTGCTGAAGATCCTGAGAACTAGACTTCAGGTGTTGATGCTCCCTGGTACACACAGACCAGGTGTGATATCTAACTGGGAGCCAGATGGTGGACAGCACAAAGAACTTTCACATTCAATCAACATTGCCAGGAGGGGAAAGGAGGAGGGAGTTGCTGTCACTGGAAACAAAAAAAGCATTTGATGCGGTTAACTAGAGGTTCATGGAAGACGTCCTCAGAACAGTGAGAATGGAGGGCAAATTCCTGAGGTGGGTGCTAGATAATTATAGGTGGCCTTCTGCAGGTGGTTGAGTGAATGATTTCCTATATATGCGATCGCCTCTCGTTTGCTCTCTCCATGGAGCCGCTCACTCATAGGGGCATATTTACAAGCTTCTATTGCCACCACAACGCACTTTCAGTGACGTGATGGCGATAGGGGCTTCGCTTAACGTGCCTTGTAAATAAGGCACCCTTTCACGCTATACTCAGCGTGAAAGGGGAGGGCAATGGGTGTTTCAGTGGGCGTTCCAGTGACGCTGCCCCCTATTTACAAAGGTGGCGTAAATAGGAAGCAGCACCAAAATTAAGACCAGGGAAAACCTGGTCTTACCCTGGCGCAACGTGGAGAAAGGCTTAATTTCTCCTCGTTTTTGCTGTTTCCATGTGTGCTGCCTTGTGCAGCACACATACAAACAGCAAATTGCCATTGATTGTGTATGTGGAGGAAGGTGACCCTTCCTGCACATGAACAATCAAAACAAGCATTGGCATAGCCGATAGGTCTCGCCTTTGGGCCCTTATAAGAGTTTAGTCATGCAGCACATATTTCTTAAAAATAATCATTTTAAAATAAGAGCGTGGGTGGGACTAGGGGGCAGCAACTGGAGTGAGAAGTGATCAGCAGCGGGAGGCTGAGGGGACGAGAAAGGAAGCCATCTTCCCATTTAGGAATAACAGATGTCGTTCGCCAAATGACAGCACGCTACGAAACAACACATTTTATACTTTTTAAAAAGCGGCTCCTGTAGGGACATTGTAAGACAAAAGTTAAATTATACATAGAAATGGGTTAAAGACAATCAAAACCGTTAAAATTACATTAGGAATACTTATGAGTGTTTTTATTTGGATTGATAAACACAAGACCTCGGTGTGCCGGGCTAGAGAGAATGTTGTCTCACGTGCCCCTCAGACCCCTCTACAGTACCTTGAGTTCAGCCCTTCATGCTTCTGTGCGCCTCTCATTCACAATGTCCCACTATGTGCCAGCGCATCGCAAGGCTTGGTGGATACAGCAGCGTGGGTGATGCGAGGGTCAGCGAACCTCAGTGTACCACCAAGGCAAGGGTTGGCAATTTATCACACATGGTCAGGATTTCAACCACAGGTCGGTGTTTTCTGCCTGGCATTGTGGCCAGGTGCAGTTATGTATTCGAAATTTTAACTGAGACCTCTTACATGTACACCCCTTAACACGAGCAGGATTAAAATCTGTCAGAAAAGTTCCCTCTAGACTCCTTAATGTCCAAGATTGAGCGGGTCATTTCTATGTCAGCCTGCAGATGACACCCCCCAGCTGCATTTGGTAGCGGCGTCTCTATGCACCAGTTACAATGTGCTCAGGTGGGACGCGTTTCACTCAGAATCTGGCTGAACAGGGACGAAGTGGGCTCTGGGTCTAGCATCACCACCAGGTCTCGTTAAATGCACCCTGCTCCTGGGGGTGGGGTTCAGATAATGGACGTTTTCAGACTTGTGTATGCGTCTACAGAACCAGTAAGAGAGGCACCCGGAGGCCCCACTTCAGTCGCCCCCATTGAGAGTAAAAGGAAATGAAGTGGCAAGGACCAATGATAAGGTGCCCATGTGTCCGTCACACAGTTAAACATAGAACTACAAGGCCCACAATGCAGTGGGATACAGAACAAGGGCAGTGGATATTGGTACTTGGTACGGAAGACCCCAGAGCATGCAGGGGGTGCTGCGGCTCACGCAGGATACACCAGGCCGCGGAAGGAAGGGGCTCGGAAGTAGATGGCGCCTCGCGCCTCCATTTCCTCCTGCTCAGGCAGTGTTCATTCACTGTAATCTGCCATTTTAACATTGACGGATGGCCCCGGCAGGCCCAGCGTCGCCTCTTGTACAGACCATAAAGCATGGTGACAGCTTAAATATGGACCTGCTCAGTCGGGGCCTGCGGTCATCTGTCTTTCTGCCGGTAACACAGGTGCAGCACGGCTCGCGCCAAATGAACACATTAAGGGGTGGCCGCGCGCTTTGATAACTCGGGTCCTTTTCTTCCAGGGCACTCGCCGTCCAGTGTGATGATTTAGGCGTTCGCTGTTCACTGGGGCCGCCGACTCTCTTCCATCAGTTCAATCCCGAGTACAAAGTGTATCAGCAAACGCAATGCGCCATCTTTATATCTGTTATTCGTCAAAGAGCCCTCACAGCTTCGTATTCGTCGGTTGATGGAGCTGACATCACTCCAGCAAGCCAGACAGAAAACTATGTCCGCTGTGTCGGCCATGCTTCTAGTGTAAACAAGAGCTAATCGGGGCACTCGAAGGCAGGAAAGCAGCTTTTCACTCTCTGAGACTGTTGTTTCTCTGGAAGGCCCTACTTGGCCTTCCTATTGGTCCACATTGATGGTCGCCCGTCTGACCGTGTAAAATACTACACAGAGATGACGCGCTGTGCGTGAAACTGAACGTTCTTCTGTTACTAAAAGAAAACCAGTGGACACCATAAAAAAAAAAAAAAAAAGCGCGGCCGCGAAAGTGAAAGCGACCGCGCTGTGTTAATTTGTAACTTGATCCAGGAATGCAGCTGGCACACTCCCGAGACCCAAACGCCATGGGAGGGAACGTTTAGAGAAAAGGCGGGACATGCACCCGTCTTTGGCTATTTGCGTGCTTTCATTTTTGAAAGCCACACGCAAAGGCCAATGGAATGTGTGGGAGTTAATTGACCCACGCAGAGAAGTCTAGGGGAAGTTTGGAGTGCTCACAAGAAGCCTCCCATAGAGCAGCGCATGCGCGCTGCGCTAGGCTCGACCTAAAAAATGACGTTTTGCAACTTCTATGTGTGCTACATTAAGCAGCACACATAGAAGTTTCAAAAAGCCATGTATGATTGTTTATGTGCAGGAAGGGAGATCTACCTGCACATAAACAATCATTTCCCCCAACGCAGACACCCTTGCACTGTGGTGCAACGGTGTCTGCGTTGGCGCTAGGCAGATGAACTCAGCGCCAGCGCTAGGGGAAATGCAGGGGCGCGCCGCATTCTTGTCAATACGGCGCATCCCTGCATTTTCAGAATGGAGAAGCGTGGCGTTAGCAATGTTTGCTTAACGCCACGCTTCTCCATTTTGTTGTAAATATGCCCCATAGAGTCTAAGAGGAACAATAACATTAGGAGAATCAGTATAGGTACTTAAAAGACTTGGTCTGGGTGTCAGAGCATCAAGAGTCATCCCGGAGTTGCTGGCGGAAACAGCCTAATGTCAAGTTGTGTCGCTCTGAAAATGAATCTCAATAAATCAGAGGGGCGCAACCTCTTGTTGTGAAGGGATGAAATGGATCAGCTGGAACATCTCATTTTTTTGAATTTTTTTTAAACATCTCTGCGAAATCACTAGGAATTGAACTGGTGTATAATTTGCGGGGACCACAGAAGCAGAATTACTTCCTGTGGATAAGGCTGAGTTGACTAACTGGAAAACATGTTTGCCGTGCTGGCTGGGAAATAGTGGACTATTGAAGATGATATTCCCCCAGAATCATATGTATTTCATACCTGTTCTTTCTATTTTAAATAGGAAAAAATTAAAAGGTTACAGGTGATATGCATGGATTATATATGGTGAAGAAAATAGCTAGATTACCATGATGTGCACTTGTGCTACCTTGTGCTACCTATTTTAGTGGACCATGCATGCTATAGTATACTATGATGGGACTGCCACTTTGAAAAGTATCAAGGTGTTGTGACTTGTCATGGTTGCTATGCATCCTCTCCATACCCAGTTACTTGCTGCTCAGCCAGTATGTATCTGAGGTCACAGAATGTTGATGAGTGCCTGGTTGGTGTGAGTTTTGTTGGTGAGAGTGGGATAAGCAGCTAGAATGCTGCTCCTGGTGGGACATTATCTTAAACCTGTAAACTGTAACTCAGTGGTACCTCCTTAAATAAACCTATGTCATTTAACCTTAAAAGGATCCATCTTCATTTACAACACTGGCGATGGTTCAGAAATTGAACCATGAGTAACGAAGTGAAAGGAGATGGTTATTGAAGAAACAAAGGGGAAAAAATTGAAGCCTGAAGGAAAGAGAAATGCCCTGGAAGCCCCACCAGGGTCTTTTACATCAGACAGCCTACAGTCAGAAGTGCTGGGTGTTTGATATGTGTAATTTGTGTGAACTAGCACCTTTGAATTTAGGTGAACTGGCAGCGTTTAATTGGGGTAAATTTGGAGTAAACCGGCAGCGTTTGATTGGAGTGCACTAGCAAGGTGTAAAGAGATACTGGTGGATGAAATTGACCCTCTGAGAAAATGTGGCAGATGGGTGCATCGAGGAGTGGGTCACCCTGAATTTTAGAGTGGTTGTGAGCACATTGGTGACCGGCACAAGACTGGTGAGCCGCACAAGACTGGTCAGCACAAAGCGTTGAGGATTTTAGTATTTTCCAGAAAATAATTTTTAGATATACTGTCACTGCTGCCATACTGGATTTTAAATATGTTGTATGCCAGAGTCTATTTCAGTGTAATTTATTAGCAATACTGGTGAAGAGTCCAGTGGTTATGATTGTGCTTGGTGCAGTAGGGGAGTGAGTGTAGTGTGGTCTATAAGTTGAGTTTGGGGAGATGGTGTTGGCTCAAAATGTGCATTGAGCCTGGTGTATTTCCCAGTACGAGGATTGGAAGACACTCATTGTTATTTTCACAAGATGCCCTGTGTGTGGGGACGATTGAGAGTTGGAAGACACCTATTGTTATTTTCACTAGATGCCCTCTGTGTGGGAATGAGTAGGGGGTGAAAGACACCCATTGTTATTTTCACAAGATGTCCTGAGTGAGGGAATGAGTGAGGGTTGAAAGACAGCCATTGTTATTTTCACAAGGTGCCCTGTGTTCTGGTGTGGAGTGTAGGGTGAAAGATACCCTTTCTGTGGTGTCTTTCCTAAGGGGTTAAGGATGTGTTGTAGTGTCCTTCCTATGGGGTTATGGGCATGTTGCAGGGGCATGTGTGTTGCACCCTGATGTGGTTTAGGATGATGTGTTGTAGAGGCATGTGTGTTGCATCCTGATGTTGAGTAATGTCCTTCTTAAGGGTTAAGAGCGTGCTGTGTGCAGTAGGCGTAAATCGGATTTACCTGTTGATGTTTTATGAGTCTAATATTCATAGGACTGATTGATCGCTTCTTCCAACTCTTGTCCTTTTGATTTGATTATTAATGACAATGAATATTTATGGGACTGGTTGAATATTTATATTTTCAATTATTTCTTTAAGGGGGAGATGTGTTGTGACTTGTCATGATTGCTATCCAACCTCTCCATAGTTCCCAGTTGCTTGCTGCTCAGTGTGTGTGTGTGTGAGGTCACGGAATGTTGATGAGTGCCTGGTTATTGTGAATGTCAGCTGGTGTGAGTGGGCTGAGCAGCAAGGATGCTACTCCTGGTGTTCTTGCAAAAATAACATTCCTAAGCAACTAAGGACTATATGAAACTCAAGTCCTGTACATAATCAATAATATAAACACAGACTCAGTGTACTACCAGAATCAGTTAAAATATTTCATTTTATTCATACACAATTAAAAATTATAGCATAAACACACATGATCAAACATAAATAACATCACATATAGTACAAAAACATGGACATGAAATTAATCAGTAAAAATACCACCACACAACACATAACTAGACATTATTCCAGACAAATTCAATATTCATGTGGTAAAAACCACACGTGGCTGTATTAGGAAATATATGTTATTAGTTCAAAACAATAATAATAATGTGGTATGAACCACAAGTGGCTGAACTTTATAAATGTATATTATTTGTTCTACGCGCGTTTCGGCGTATACAACGCCTTCTTCAGGAAAAGCCACATAAAGATCTGTAATAGAAGAGAAAAGTACACTTAACATGTAAAAAAGACAGTACACTGAGTCTCTGCAGGGATATGGGCTGTACAATGAACATACACAAGGTGAACTCCACACATTATTAAAAACTGATATAATAGTACCAAGAGAAAGATTACAGGATATAAAAAACCGAACCGTGCAAGAAAATAAAAGTGAAAAGAGAAATATATCCAAATTTATACACCCAAATATGTGATAAAATATGCAAAAAATAATAAGTGAAATGGTAGATCATAAAGTGCTATTAATAACATCTAATACCTTGTATAGCATGCCAAGATAAAGACTAAGCGTTGAATATGAGTCTTAGATAATAGATGATTCAGCATAAAAGACCAACCAAAGGAGGCTAAATGCATAGCAAACTAAATGATAACAGATATACAACCAGGTATATATAGATAATTACCTGTAACGACACTAATTCCTCAAGATATGTAGATAACTGTGAAGATTGAATGAATCAGAACTGATGAATAGCTCTGAAGAAAGAATAACCATATATTAAATAATATAAAGATAGATACTTAAAAAATTACATTAAAGCCTGATAAATAATAATTCACCTGGAGGTATAAGCACAAGTCTCAAGATGAAGAAACAATGGTGCTAAGATGATGCTTGAGCCCAAGACATCATATCAACCAGATTTTGCGGAAAGAAAGGAGGCACTCCATTCACATAAGTCTGCAAAGAATAATGAATAGACTATAATGAGCCTAATATAATTATGACCTGATAGAATATGAATCATATATACTAGGAGCAATAATACCTTCGAAGTACTAATGTCGGTTTTGAAAAAGTAGCAGAGGGAAAATAGTTCAATTAATATATCCACAGATGGAAAGAATGTGCATCCGTTCGGTATCTCTATTAGACAAAATGAAACAACAGAGCTAATTAGGGCATTACCCACACCCTATTTTTTGTAACACAATATTACAAACTAAAGTATTCAAACGTGACTCTAGAGTGAGCCCCAATAATTGTTAGCCCAGATCTTATGTTGCCCGAGAATATACACACAAAGCAACACTCTCACAAGAGCACATCGTGAATGCGGCCACATAAATGCATCACGCTCAAAAAGTACCTGGTCACAAGGGTACTTTACGTTTTAAAGGAATAAAACGTAGCAAAAAGACGTGACCTTCTGGTATCTGTATTACGGTTCTTAAAACACGGCTAACCTAACAACTGGAGGCAGTTACTTACGCGTAGCCACGAAGATAGTATCCGCTGGATGTTCATGCGGTGAAGAAAAGAAGTACAAATGACGATACGACCTATATAGGGAATTAAGGGATACCTACGTTCACGTGCAACTGATAGTGCAAATTGAGACCATAGAGACGGATCGTATAGAATGCTTAAGACTCTATGGAATACGATGAAAAAATTGTATTTACGCCTGAAGCGCTAACCTTATATCTAAGAAGCCCTGTAACAGCGCGACCTATACAGGAAGTGAAAGCGTGCCCATGCTCGCGTCACGCCAACCACGTATGGTTTCACTATCGAGACGGGCCGTGTAGAAAGTAACCTTCAGCCTCTATGGAATAAGGTGGACAAACTGTATTTCCTACTAGAGCGCTGACCTTAACACTAAGTAAGTAAATAAAGGAGTCTCAAAATTACCCTGAATCTCAAAAGAATCAAAGATACAATTACAGAAGTGAAGATTCTTAAACGATTCATGTGGAATTATATTTGATTGCATTTTCCCACGGAATATCATTGTTCAAACCTATCTTGTGTGTAGCTAAGGTAAAAATCCAAAATACTTCTCGTTTTTTCGAAACTCGTCAGTTTTAGTGCCAATAGCAGTGTCCAAATTTTCAATTATAAACCAACAAATATCTGTTGGTTTATGTTGATGCTCCATATAGTGCTTGACTAAAGGGGCATTCATTTTAGACGTGTGGATGGCTGAACGATGTTCAGTAAGGCGGGTGCTGAAAGGTCGAGAAGTCTCTCCCACATAGCCTAGATCACATGGGCATACGAGGAGATATATTACATTTTTGGTCTTACAGTTTGAGAATTTGTGCGATCTGATGGTATATCCATGATAGATGTAGGCAGGACCTTCCATAACAGTATCACATGCCTTACATCTCGCACATTTATATGTGCCTGTCACGGGAACTGCACCATCGATGGTTTTTTGGATGAACGGGGTACCTTTTGAAAAACGGGACCTGGTAATAAGATCTTTAATGTTTTTATTTCTCCGATGAGCGAAGAGGGGTTTAGATATTTTTTCCTTTTCATCCTGATTACTGTTCAAAATATGCCAATTAGAATTGATAATTTGCCGAACTTTATTGTTCATGGTGGAATGTTTAGTAATACAAACTAGTTGGCTGTTGATGGTAGATGTTTTAGATTTAAGAAGGCAATCACGATCATAAAACCGTGCCCGTTTAAAGGACTCACGAATGAGTCTATGAGGATAGCCACGGGCAAGAAATTTAGATTTTAGCTTGTTTGCCTGGCTATCAAAGTCAAGAATATTAGAACAATTTCTCCGCAAGCGGAGAAATTGACTAAAGGGTATACTCTGTTTTTGTGCACGGGGATGATAACTGTCAAAGTGTAGTAATGTATTACGTGCAGTAGGCTTAACAAACAGATCGACTTCTAAGAACCCAAAATTATGTCTGATAATGATATCAAGGAATTCCACTTGATTCTGGCTGGTATGTGACGTAAATCGAAGGTTGCAATCGCAAACATTAAGCCACTTAAGGAATTCAGAAAGATTATCTTCTGTGTCAGTCCAAATGAAAAAAATATCATCAATATAACGGGACCAATTTGTGATAGACTCAAAAAATGGAGCCACTTCATTATAGATGTGTGTCATTTCAAAGTGGGCCATGTAAATATTTGCCACCGAAGGGGCTACAGACGCCCCCATGCTTACGCCTTTGATTTGTTTAAAAAGATCATTACCGAACTCAAAAGTGTTCTCAGTTAGAACTATTTCAAGACATTGAAGAAGAAATGTTTTAGGACATACAACATTGTATTTATCAATAAACCAGGAAATGGCTGTCATAGCTTTATCTTGGGGGATATTGCTATATAAAGATTCAATATCTAGCGTAACTAGAATATTGCTAGCCGGGTTAAATTGGAGATGTTCAACTTTATTGATAATAGCAGTAGTGTCCATAACATATGATGGTATTTTGGATATATATGGTCTTAAAATTTTATCAGAATATTTTGAAAGAGGTTCTGAGATAGAGCCGATAGTAGAAACAATAGGGCGATAGGGAGGATCAGAAAGGTCTTTATGGATTTTTGGAATACCATAAATGCGAGGCATTTTGGTTCCAATTGATTCAGGTAGTCAAATTCTTTGGTACAAATGAGCCCATTGTCCAGCGCATGTTGAGTCAAATGCTGGATTTTGGACTTCACTTTAAGTGTGGGATCTCGATTAACCATAATATAAAAGTTCTTATCGTTGAGAAGTGATCTCATTTTTTGTTCATATATGGCTGTATCTATTACCACAATACCACCTCCTTTATCACAACTTTTAATAGTTATGGAATTTTCTTTTGATATTTTCTGAAGAGAACAAAATTCTTCTCTATTCAAATTATACAAAGGTTTAGGTATAAATTTAGTGGCTTTATCTAAACAATTAAGAACAGTATGTTCAAACACCATGACTTCAGGACCTAATTGGTCTAAAGTTGGGGTGAAGATAGAGGGATTAGACACTCCTGAAAGATTTAAGGTGGTATTAGATGGACTTTCTCTGTCCATAAAGAACTTTTTAAGTCTGATCTTTCGGAAAAATGTAATAATGTCTTGATAAAGTTCGAAAATATTTGTTTTAGTATGAGGTACAAATGATAACCCTTTAGATAAAAGATCCATACTCGCATTGTCTAGAGGAGTAGAAGATAAATTGAAAATAGGAATCATGTTCCTCTCCTCCAGTATTGGCCATTGCGAGTCTCCAGCATCTGATAACTGTTCTGCTGGTGATATGGGTTCTGGTAATTGCCTCGCGTTTGATTCTGAAATCGAACTTTTTGTTTCCCTCTGCGGGCACCACGCTGTCCTAAAAAAGGCTGCGGGGCATTATGACTTGAATTAAATGCTCTATGAGATCCAGGCTGTTCATATTGATATGAAGAGTTCTCCCCTTCAGAATCTGAAGTGTCTGAGAAAGTCTGTACCCGACGATTACGAAAGTTATCATCGTTAGAATAATGATTTTGTTTATAAAAATTCTCCGACAGATAGGGATATGTTTTTTCACGTGAATTAAATCTGATATCTTTTTGTAATTTGTCAGACTTACGTTTAACAAGATAGTCTTTAAACGATGCTAATTCTCTATCAGCCTGTTCTAATTTCTTTTTGGCTTCCTCAAGGGCATTATTTTTCCGTATTTTGTCTTCTAGTTCGGCTAATTCATTTTTAAGTGACGCTATTAATTCTTTAGCCGTTTCCACTATAAGCATCATTAGGTCACGAGAACATCTATTGGCGATAAGGCTCCATTTTTCAAGAAATTGTTTAATGTGTACGAAAAGACCCGGAATATTACGTACACGGAGACCTTGGGGGATTACTCCCGCCTTAAGATATTCTAAAATAAACTCACCATGTGCCTCCATCCGTGCAAGTTTCTTTTTAAGAAAGATGAGTTCATTAATTTCATCGTTCCCTTTGATATTAGAAGTGGTATCATTACTAAAACCAGAACTAGAACCTACTAATGCAGCAAACTCCTCATCTGTAAAACCAAAAGTTTTCAATTGATCCATGCTAAAAAGGTGTGATAATAAATTTACAGTCCAGAATCGAGAAACCCTAGAGGAAAAAGGAAAAATACATGAATGAAAAGAGAAAGAAAAGAAAAATCATAAAAGAGAAGAACACCAATCAAGGATGTACAACAGCCACCACACAGTGAAGAAAGGGAGATATGATAAAAGTATGAGCGGCCCCACACAGACAGGCTGTGGGTAACAATAAACAAAATCAAGGACCCCCTGAGATTTCTAGAAGTTCCTAGGACAGGGAAACAATTCTTGCAAAAATAACATTCCTAAGCA
Organism: Calotriton arnoldi; assembly: GCA_963921515.1. Classification (NCBI taxonomy): domain Eukaryota; kingdom Metazoa; phylum Chordata; class Amphibia; order Caudata; family Salamandridae; genus Calotriton; species Calotriton arnoldi. The sequence goes on from CAWUFW010000368.1 coordinate 4,281,032, forward strand.
ACTAAGGACTATATGAAACTCAAGTCCTGTACATAATCAATAATATAAACACAGACTCAGTGTACTACCAGAATCAGTTAAAATATTTCATTTTATTCATACACAATTAAAAATTATAGCATAAACACACATGATCAAACATAAATAACATCACATATAGTACAAAAACATGGACATGAAATTAATCAGTAAAAATACCACCACACAACACATAACTAGACATTATTCCAGACAAATTCAATATTCATGTGGTAAAAACCACACGTGGCTGTATTAGGAAATATATGTTATTAGTTCAAAACAATAATAATAATGTGGTATGAACCACAAGTGGCTGAACTTTATAAATGTATATTATTTGTTCTACGCGCGTTTCGGCGTATACAACGCCTTCTTCAGGAAAAGCCACATAAAGATCTGTAATAGAAGAGAAAAGTACACTTAACATGTAAAAAAGACAGTACACTGAGTCTCTGCAGGGATATGGGCTGTACAATGAACATACACAAGGTGAACTCCACACATTATTAAAAACTGATATAATAGTACCAAGAGAAAGATTACAGGATATAAAAAACCGAACCGTGCAAGAAAATAAAAGTGAAAAAGAGAAATATATCCAAATTTATACACCCAAATATGTGATAAAATATGCAAAAAATAATAAGTGAAATGGTAGATCATAAAGTGCTATTAATAACATCTAATACCTTGTATAGCATGCCAAGATAAAGACTAAGCGTTGAATATGAGTCTTAGATAATAGATGATTCAGCATAAAAGACCAACCAAAGGAGGCTAAATGCATAGCAAACTAAATGATAACAGATATACAACCAGGTATATATAGATAATTACCTGTAACGACACTAATTCCTCAAGATATGTAGATAACTGTGAAGATTGAATGAATCAGAACTGATGAATAGCTCTGAAGAAAGAATAACCATATATTAAATAATATAAAGATAGATACTTAAAAAATTACATTAAAGCCTGATAAATAATAATTCACCTGGAGGTATAAGCACAAGTCTCAAGATGAAGAAACAATGGTGCTAAGATGATGCTTGAGCCCAAGACATCATATCAACCAGATTTTGCGGAAAAGAAAGGAGGCACTCCATTCACATAAGTCTGCAAAGAATAATGAATAGACTATAATGAGCCTAATATAATTATGACCTGATAGAATATGAATCATATATACTAGGAGCAATAATACCTTCGAAGTACTAATGTCGGTTTTGAAAAAGTAGCAGAGGGAAAATAGTTCAAATAATATATCCACAGATGGAAAGAATGTGCATCCGTTCGGTATCTCTATTAGACAAAATGAAACAACAGAGCTAATTAGGGCATTACCCACACCCTATTTTTTGTAACACAATATTACAAACTAAAGTATTCAAACGTGACTCTAGAGTGAGCCCCAATAATTGTTAGCCCAGATCTTATGTTGCCCGAGAATATACACACAAAGCAACACTCTCACAAGAGCACATCGTGAATGCGGCCACATAAATGCATCACGCTCAAAAAGTACCTGGTCACAAGGGTACTTTACGTTTTAAAGGAATAAAACGTAGCAAAAAGACGTGACCTTCTGGTATCTGTATTACGGTTCTTAAAACACGGCTAACCTAACAACTGGAGGCAGTTACTTACGCGTAGCCACGAAGATAGTATCCGCTGGATGTTCATGCGGTGAAGAAAAGAAGTACAAATGACGATACGACCTATATAGGGAATTAAGGGATACCTACGTTCACGTGCAACTGATAGTGCAAATTGAGACCATAGAGACGGATCGTATAGAATGCTTAAGACTCTATGGAATACGATGAAAAAATTGTATTTACGCCTGAAGCGCTAACCTTATATCTAAGAAGCCCTGTAACAGCGCGACCTATACAGGAAGTGAAAGCGTGCCCACGCTCGCGTCACGCCAACCACGTATGGTTTCACTATCGAGACGGGCCGTGTAGAAAGTAACCTTCAGCCTCTATGGAATAAGGTGGACAAACTGTATTTCCTACTAGAGCGCTGACCTTAACACTAAGTAAGTAAATAAAGGAGTCTCAAAATTACCCTGAATCTCAAAAGAATCAAAGATACAATTACAGAAGTGAAGATTCTTAAACGATTCATGTGGAATTATATTTGATTGCATTTTCCCACGGAATATCATTGTTCAAACCTTTCTTGTGTGTAGCTAAGGTAAAAATCCAAAATACTTCTCGTTTTTTCGAAACTCGTCAGTTTTAGTGCCAATAGCAGTGTCCAAATTTTCAATTATAAACCAACAAATATCTGTTGGTTTATGTTGATGCTCCATATAGTGCTTGACTAAAGGGGCATTCATTTTAGACGTGTGGATGGCTGAACGATGTTCAGTAAGGCGGGTGCTGAAAGGTCGAGAAGTCTCTCCCACATAGCCTAGATCACATGGGCATACGAGGAGATATATTACATTTTTGGTCTTACAGTTTGAGAATTTGTGCGATCTGATGGTATATCCATGATAGATGTAGGCAGGACCTTCCATAACAGTATCACATGCCTTACATCTCGCACATTTATATGTGCCTGTCACGGGAACTGCACCATCGATGGTTTTTTGGATGAACGGGGTACCTTTTGAAAAACGGGACCTGGTAATAAGATCTTTAATGTTTTTATTTCTCCGATGAGCGAAGAGGGGTTTAGATATTTTTTCCTTTTCATCCTGATTACTGTTCAAAATATGCCAATTAGAATTGATAATTTGCCGAACTTTATTGTTCATGGTGGAATGTTTAGTAATACAAACTAGTTGGCTGTTGATGGTAGATGTTTTAGATTTAAGAAGGCAATCACGATCATAAAACCGTGCCCGTTTAAAGGACTCACGAATGAGTCTATGAGGATAGCCACGGGCAAGAAATTTAGATTTTAGCTTGTTTGCCTGGCTATCAAAGTCAAGAATATTAGAACAATTTCTCCGCAAGCGGAGAAATTGACTAAAGGGTATACTCTGTTTTTGTGCACGGGGATGATAACTGTCAAAGTGTAGTAATGTATTACGTGCAGTAGGCTTAACAAACAGATCGACTTCTAAGAACCCAAAATTATGTCTGATAATGATATCAAGGAATTCCACTTGATTCTGGCTGGTATGTGACGTAAATCGAAGGTTGCAATCGCAAACATTAAGCCACTTAAGGAATTCAGAAAGATTATCTTCTGTGTCAGTCCAAATGAAAAAATATCATCAATATAACGGGACCAATTTGTGATAGACTCAAAAATGGAGCCACTTCATTATAGATGTGTGTCATTTCAAAGTGGGCCATGTAAATATTTGCCACCGAAGGGGCTACAGACGCCCCCATGCTTACGCCTTTGATTTGTTTAAAAAGATCATTACCGAACTCAAAAGTGTTCTCAGTTAGAACTATTTCAAGACATTGAAGAAGAAATGTTTTAGGACATACAACATTGTATTTATCAATAAACCAGGAAATGGCTGTCATAGCTTTATCTTGGGGGATATTGCTATATAAAGATTCAATATCTAGCGTAACTAGAATATTGCTAGCCGGGTTAAATTGGAGATGTTCAACTTTATTGATAATAGCAGTAGTGTCCATAACATATGATGGTATTTTGGATATATATGGTCTTAAAATTTTATCAGAATATTTTGAAAGAGGTTCTGAGATAGAGCCGATAGTAGAAACAATAGGGCGATAGGGAGGATCAGAAAGGTCTTTATGGATTTTGGAATACCATAAATGCAAGGCATTTTTGGTTCCAATTGATTCAGGTAGTCAAATTCTTTGGTACAAATGAGCCCATTGTCCAGCGCATGTTGAGTCAAATGCTGGATTTTGGACTTCACTTTAAGTGTGGGATCTCGATTAACCATAATATAAAAGTTCTTATCGTTGAGAAGTGATCTCATTTTTTGTTCATATATGGCTGTATCTATTACCACAATACCACCTCCTTTATCACAACTTTTAATAGTTATGGAATTTTCTTTTGATATTTTCTGAAGAGAACAAAATTCTTCTCTATTCAAATTATACAAAGGTTTAGGTATAAATTTAGTGGCTTTATCTAAACAATTAAGAACAGTATGTTCAAACACCATGACTTCAGGACCTAATTGGTCTAAAGTTGGGGTGAAGATAGAGGGATTAGACACTCCTGAAAGATTTAAGGTGGTATTAGATGGACTTTCTCTGTCCATAAAGAACTTTTTAAGTCTGGTCCTGGTGGGACGTTACCTTAAATCTTTAACCTGTAACTAAGTGGTATCTCCTTAAATAAACCTACATCATATAGCCTAAAAAGGATCCATCTTTGTTTACAACACATGGCTTAGACAGAACAATCATCATACTAATTTAGACACCTCGCCAGTGATTAGAGCAACACTTAGGGGCTCATTACGAAAGCTTCCTCCCGACAGTCGGAATCTCCTCGACCTCATTCGAGCCCTTCCGACCGACTCGGGCGGTTTACATTCCGACCGCCCGATTACGATGTTCGAGGTCGGAATGTAAACCGCACAGTCATTCCGAATCGGTTCCGAGCGACTCGTGGAGTATTCGTGTCCGTCAGAACCGCATCATACACCCCTATGGACAGCATTTCCACCCTCTGGATTACGATGTCAATTTCCAACAGCCTTTCCGCGTCGGCCTGTCCGACACGGAAAGGCTGTTGGAAAGTAACTTTGGGGACCCCTGACAGGGCCCTCTAGGCCCTGCGGCCTACAGTTGATGGCCGAGGGGGTACCTAAAGGACCCCCCTGTAAAATCCTGCACTGTGTTGCAGACACCGTGGGGTGCCTGCGACAGGGTGCAGGGTTTTCCGCACACACCCCATTTCCCCATTGGAGCCTGTGTTACGGACGGTTGTCGGGCGGAACACGAGCTCCCATGGGGAACAATGGGACTCCGACCGAACAGTGTTCGTTCGCATCGTAATCCGGCGGCCAGAACCACTGACTGCAAGTCGGATGGTCTCGATTCCGATTTGGTGTTGGGCAGAGGCTTTCCGCCCGACATCGTAATGAGCCCCTTAATGTATGGTAACTGACTGGTGTTATGCAGGTTCTGATATCTTACTCCTCTCCTTTTACTGTTTCATTAGAGAACTCAGAATTTAGGCTGGGGATAGATAGGCTGTCAGTTAAGAGGTGAAGGGAAGGGAACTGTTTCACCATCCCTGATGTATTTGAGGAAGGATGGGTTAAATCCGATTTGGTGTTGGGCAGAGGCTTTCCGCCCGACATCGTAATGAGCCCCTTAATGTATGGTAACTGACTGGTGTTATGCAGGTTCTGATATCTTACTCCTCTCCTTTTACTGTTTCATTAGAGAACTCAGAATTTAGGCTGGGGATAGATAGGCTGTCAATTAAGAGGTGAAGGGAAGGGAACTGTTTCACCATCCCTGATGTATTTGAGGAAGGATGGGTTAAATCTTTTAAAAAGATGAAGGAAGGCTACCACATTCCAGAACGAGAGCAATTTAGACATTTCCAAATTAAGCACTGGGTACACAGCCCAGGGGTGAAAGCAGGGGCTACCAGGAAGTTAACTAAATTTGAAAAGATGTTATTTGTCAAAAGAGAAGACATGCATGATATATCTCCTATCTGCAGACTGTTTACCACCTGGCAGGAGGGACCCAGCAAGAAGTTGCACAAGAGAATATACCTAAAGAACATGGTGCCATCCCAGCAGCAGGTATCTAGAGGAACTTCATGGTAGGTATGATGGCTCCAAACAGGTGAAGTGGGAGCCCAAGCCAGATAGAGGTGGTTTGCAGACATAAAGAGGATGAAAGAACCAGGGTGCAATTCAAGGATAGCATGGAGGGCAGAGAAATGAAAGGGCCGTGAATTGCAGTATTTTTTACATGTAAGGAAGGCAAGACATTACTTTGCTCCTTGGGGAGATGCCTACAATTCAGAGCAGAAGCCAGAATACCAGGCACACTACATGGAAAATGCTGGAAACTCCTTGACTTCATTGTGAGGGGAGGGGGCAGGGTCACTGGGTTTTGTAGGGGTGGAGTCTATGGGTGAAGGAACCAATAGGAACAGGAAATGATAGACAAGGTGGGGAATATGGAAGGTGGTGACCAGTGGCGGCTCCTCCACTATGGCGGAGGAGCATCGCCCCACTGCTTTTAAACAGTGCGAAGTAGAAAAATAAAATAATAACTTTGAATTATTAGCATTTCATGCTTGTGCTGCTTTACGGGCGGGGCTGCTCTGCTCTCGGAGCAGGGCAGGGGAGGAGTGGTTTGCCCACTCCTAAGTGCACATGACTGTTTGGCTGGCCCTCTTGGGCCGCCCAAAACAGTCAAGCACATTTTCCCTGTTCTCCATGCAGGCTGCATTATAGCCTGCGTGGAAAACATACCCAGGACCCCATTCCCTGGCTGAGTGTTGAACCTGGACGCTCAGACCAATCACAACGCTGTGTTGCAGTGTTGTGATTGGTCAGTGGGGCCTGGCTGTGCTTCCTGTTCCTCGAGTTCGACGAGGAGAGCAGGAGCAGAGATGCGGGACCTGGCAGCATGGTACATTTTTTAAAAATGTTTTATTTATATTTCCCACTTCCCTCCCCCCGTGCCCGCCCTTGTTCTGCCACCTGCAAGCCATGCCGGCCGCCACTGGTGGTGACCAATCCAGAACTGGGAAGAGGAGAAGTCAATCCATAAACAAATCCAGGGAGGAATCATTCAGGTAAGGATGCAGCATGGGAACAGGGCCAGTCCTTACCTGGGAAACCTTTATGTTTGAGGTAAAAGAGTTGCCTGATCAAGAGCAACACACCAGTCTAATTTAACTGAAAAAAGAGAGACCAGATAAAAGTGAGACCAGAGACTGAAATGGAGAATATGAACCCTTGAAGATAGTGATGTGACCCTTTGAAAGACTGAAATAATCTTTGAGACAGAACTCTATTTTTAATAATGGACTTTTCTAGTAAATACCTTTATAAGTGTTGTGTTGCTCAAAGAAAAGATTTTGATAAAATAACGTACTTAACCTATTGAATAAATCCATATTCTGTTGGAAAAGATACCTTGTGTACTGGTGATTCATTACAAGTTGTGTCAGAAGTGGGATTGGAAGGACCCAGCAAGATGGAATCCCTGTTTCAACAGCTTGTGGAAGGGGCAAACGCAATAAGCCCAAGTCATGAAGCAGTTCCAACAACATGCAGAGGAGGACTGCCAGGATCTTCAGTGGGTAGTCTTGGCCTAGGATGAATGACAGACCTCAGCCGATGAAAAGAGTCAGGAGGCAATGACTCAGCTTGTAGATGTAATTGCAGCTACCCTTGTCCCAGCCTAATGTTCAGGCCATGGTTATTCAAAAATACATCCCAGGGGAAGATTCTACTTATTTTTTAGTATTTTTGAATGGGTTGCCAATAACACAACATGACCCACAGAATGTTGGGGACATTATATTGCTCCCTTATTAACTTGAGAGATGCAGACGGCATACAATTTAGCCAGTTCTGATGGCAATACCCCCTTATGATGACATCAAAAGGCTAACTTGAAAAGATTGGAGTAGGATTGATGATTGTTGGGAAGAGGCCTAATGTTTTGCTATTGATTTAGCCAGCAGTCCACCCAGGAAGAAGAAATTCAAGGAAGAATGGAGAAGGAAAAAGCAAACCTGAGTATTAGCCTCCCAGGCAGATGAACATAGGATAGATTGGAAATGTGAAAATAGGGGAACATCTCAACAAGAAGAACACATGGACCCTACCTTTGCCTATGTTCTACAATGAGCTTGAAATGAAACTAAGGGGACACTTCCCTCACATCGTTATGTCCATACTTCTAGTGGGAAAAAGGTTTTAGTGTATAGACTCAAGTGCCCACTACTAAACAGATACTATTACCTGCCTCGGTCATAGGGACAGTGTATGTATGTATGTATGTTTAGGGTATTTCTATAGTGCACACCGACCCACGAGAGAGCAGACCACTGTACATACATGGTCAGTGATAATACTGTGTCACCTTACAAGAGGGCATCTGAGGGTCAGTCTCCAAGGATTTTATTGGCCAGGAATGTACCCTTAAGGTTTGCAGGCAATGTCACGATTGTCAAAAGGTAAATCCGGGTTATGTACCAAAAGCTCCCCTTCAAAATATACCAGAAATACCAGGCTTTTCTAGAGAATTGGGATGGACCTAACAGGACCAATGTAACCATCAAGGAGAGGGCATAAGTATATACTAGCATTAGTTGATTATGTCTGAAGATATCCTGAGACATTTCACTTATGGGGCTCCACCACTGCCCTTATTGTAATGTGTTCATCCTGTACCTTTCTCGAGTAGGACTTCCGGATAAGATATTAACGGACTAGGGTATACATTTCATGTCTAAGCTCATGGCTTAAGTCTGTGAAAGATTAAAAATCCAACTTATAAAAACTTCAGTTTACCATTCACAGACCAATGGGTTGGTGGAATGGTTTTAAAAGACCTCAAGCAGATGACGAGAAAGGTGATCAACCCATATGGGAAAGATAGGGATAAAGTATTGGCTCTGTTATTGATATTAAGAAGTGTTCCCCAGTCATCAACAGGGTTTTCACCATTCAAACTTCTATTTAGACAACAGCCATGGTCAATATTAAACATGTCTCACATGGAGTTAGTGGAACCTTAGAATATGACAGTTGCCTTAGTAGATAACTAGCAGCCTCCGATATTCTGCCAGATAGCTGCAGAACATGTAAGGATGAAGAGTCAATTAGGCACAATATAACAAAAGGGCCTGGATGATAACCCTAGACATAGGAGGTCAGATTTTGATATTGTTGCTACCGATAAGATGCTAGCGAAAAGACATGTTCCCTATATAGTGACCGAAAATATAGGCTCTCTGTCGTGTCTTACCGGGTAACCCATACACAGACAAGAAGGGATTCCCAAATTAATCATATTGATTTGTTACAAAAATTGGAGGAGCCTGGGGAACCAAGCCTGGTGGCCATTGTAGTACACCCAAATAGAGAATAGTTGAATATCTACTCTGTATGAGAAATAGGATCTTGAGAGGAAATTCTAGCTACAATCTCAGTATCAGCAAAAGAGGAAACAGAAATAAGGAAACTAATGGAGAAGGTTGGAGATGTATTTTATCCACCCCCAGGTACACCACACTAGTAAATCATGCCTATAATACCAAACCAGGAGTTAAGATTGAGTCAAACCCTACAGAATTCTGGAGGTCGGAAGAGCAGCTGAAAAAAGGTAGTTGAAGCTTTGCTGCCATTGGATATCAGAACTATACAGAAGTGAATGGGCATCCCCAATTGTACTAGTTCTAAAGACGGATAAACCCATTTGCATCTGTATAGCTTTCTGAAAGGTTAATGAGGTATCTACTTTCGAATCTTAACCCACGTCGAGAGTAGATGAACTCATGAAACTGAGAGCAGCCCAGTATATCTGTCATTTGATCCTCACCAATAGGTATTGCCAGGTTCCTTTGAGGCATTCGGACAGACTTAAGACAACATTTTCAACTTCCTTTGGGTTATTACAGTTTAAGGTACTGCCATTTGGGCTGCATAGTTCCTCTGCCACTTTCAAATGCCTCATGGACCAAGTGCTGCAACCCTATCAGGATTTTACACCGGCCTACTTGGATGGCATCGTCATCGTCAGTCCTGACTGGAAGTCGCATTTAGAATACCTAGAAATAGTGTTAAAAATGTAAAGAGAAGCAAGAATAAGAGCTAACCCATTCAAATGCAAAATAGCTGCCACCCAAGTGCAATATTTTGGTTATCTGATTAGGAAAAGTGAGGTATGCCCCCAGGTTAAAAAAATTGAATCACTGAATATGATCCCGGGAGTTAAGAACAAAAAAGAGGTCCGCTCATTTTTGGGGTTTGTTGGATACTATAGAAGGTTTATCCCACCCACACATCAGAACCACTTACAGCTTTACTTAAAAAGTTATCTTCCAATCGGGTTCCATGGGGGCAAGAGTAGGAACAGGCATTTGTTACTTAAAAGGTGGCATTGGCAGTAGATTCAGTCTTGAGGTGACTGGATTCTAAAAGACCTTTTATTTTGCAAACAGATGTAGCTGTGATTGGGCTTGGGGCAATTGTGCTGCAAGACTTTGAGGATGGAGAGCACCTGGGGGCTAATTTACAAGCCTCTTGCGCTGCCGGTACGCCACATTTTCCCAAAATAAAAGTGACGCACCGGTGGCACAAGGAGCTTGTAAATAAGCTCCCTGCTGGCATATTTGCAAGGGGTTATCACAACCAGAACGTCACTTTTTTTGACGTTCTGGTGGCGATAACCCCTTCGCCTTATTTACAAGGCAGCGTTAAGCCACTTAACGTGGCTTAACGGCGTATTGTAAATAATGCCCCTATTCATGCAGCACTTCGCGTGAAGGGGGGGGGGCAATTGGTGCTGCAGCGGGCATTCCATTGCAACACCCATTGCTTTTTGTTGCTGCCCCCTATTTACAAGGCTGGTGTAAATATGGGGCAGCGCCAAAAATAAGACCAGGGATAACCTGTTCTTAAACTGGTGCAACAAGGAGACATGATTAATTTCTCCTCTTTTTTGCTGTTTCTATGTGTGCTGCATTGTGCAGCACACATAGAAAGAGCAAATCGCCATTGGTGATTGTTCATGTGCAGGAAGGTGTCCCTTCCTGCACATAAATAATCATTAAATAATGATGAGTTGCAATTTCTATATGTGCTGCAGAATAGCACATATAGAAGTTACAAATCACCATTAGTGATTGTTTATGTGCAGGAAGGGTCACTTTCCTGCACATGAACAATCATTCCATGCAAACACAAGGGGGGAGGGAGCACACTGCTTTCATCCCAGCACAGTTCTCCCCATTGCATCCTGGTAAATGCAGTACGCTTACTTTCAAAGTTTCTGTAGTTCTTCACCAAAGTTGGTACAGGTAGTGCTGTTATCTCTAGACACGTGTTTCTGGGTTTAACCCTTCATCAGTAGATAGCAAAAGTAATATAGAGCAGAGAAAAGTCATCAGGGGTTGCTGAAATGGTGCCCAAGTCTTAACAGGTCACAGTACCTCTCCACAGGCACACAAGTGCATCCCAGGAGAGCTCGTCAGCTCATTGGCTCAAGGGAGCCTTTCAAACACAAGGGGGGAGGGAGCACACTGCTTTCATCCCAGAACAGTTCTCCCCATTGCATCCTGGTAAATGCAGTATGCTTAATTTCAAAGTTGCTGTAGTTCTTCACCAAAGTTGGTACAGGTACCAGGATGCAATGGGGTGAACTGTGCTGGGATGAGAGGCAGTGTGCTCCCTCCCCCCTTGTGTTTAAAAGGCTCCCTTGAGCCAGCGAGCTGACGAGCTGACGAGCTCTCCTGGGATGCACCTGTGTGCCTGTGGAGAGGTACTGTGACCTGTGAAGACTTGTGCACCATTTCAGCAACCTGATGACTTTTCTCTGCTCCTTACTACTTTTGCTCTCTGATGAAGGGCTAAACCCAGAAACACGTGTCTAGAGATAACAGCACTACCTGTACCAACTTTGGTGAAAGACTACAGCAACTTTGAAAGTAAGCGTACTACATTTAACAGGATGCAATGGGGTGAACTGTGCTGGGATGAGAGGCAGTGTGCCGGTTTTTAGGTCGAAGCCTACCACACAATGCAGCTGTCTGGTTATGGAAAGACTTCTTGCAGGAATTCGGAAAGCTTCTCTGGGAATGCATTTTGTCCATTACTTGCCATTTGTTTTTTGGTCTGTCACTCACATTTTCAGGCTTTCTATTTGCTGGCTTTATTTGGTTTTGGCTGTTCTGAATGTCTTTGTCCCTTCCGTGAAGCAAAGCTTGTCCACCATTGCTCCTTGTAGTCTTCCACAAGTCCTCCTTTCTGTAAGCAGCCCTTTGAATGTTGTCCTTATCTTGTCACATTTGCATAAGCTTGGTGTTTACCTTTGTTTCTCTGACTTCAAAGTGAGAGGATTTGTGTGAGAATCTTGCAGAGCACTGGGAAATAAAAGTTTTTTTCTAGCACACAACAAAATGTAAGTGCCAGTAAATGAACTAGGAAAATATTTCTAAATATATCTGAATTAGGAAAGCACAAATAAAGCACATTTTTTGTAATTCGGAGGTGTTGTGGAAACAAACATTTTAATTTGATCAAAACAAATCAGTACACGAGATGATGCTATTTTCACACATTATTGCTTGTGTGCTGTGTAGTTTTATCAGTAAAACTGTATGTGCAAATGTAATGATCATTTCAATTGAAAATGTGTTGTCTGTAATGGCAGTGCATTGCCACACCATGCATACTCCACACTATGCCTCCCAGTCTACATCACTCCACTCTACAACATTCTACTCCATTCTATGACCTTCCCCTATGTCCCTCCACTCTACGCCACTCCAGTCTATGCCACTCCTCTCTACTCCACTCTAGGCCACTCCACTCTATGACACTACGATACTCCACCGCACTCCGCTCTATATCACTTCACTATATGCAGCTCTACTCCACTCTACGACACTCCATGCCGCTTTACTCCACTTTTTAGCATTCCATGCTATGCTACTTAATTCTATGACACTTTACTGTACTCTATGCAACGCCCCCCCACTCTACACCAACCCACTCCACTCTACGCCACTCCACTCTACGGCACTTTACTTCACTCTACGCTCCTCCATTCTATGACACTCTACTCCACTGTACGACACTCTATACCACTTCACTCTATGACTCTCTACTCCACTCTATGACACTCTATTCCACCCTACTCCACTCCACTCTACGACACTCTACTCCAATCTATGCCACTATAAGCCACTCCACTCTACACCGCTTCACTGTAGGCCACTCTACACCACACCACTCCACTCTACTACCCTACTCCACTCTACACCACTCATCTCTATGACTCTATGCCACTCTTCACCACTCTACGACACTTTATTCCACTTTAAGTCCCTCCACTCTACCCCTCTCCATTCTACACCACTCCACAAGACTCCACTCCAAGACACTTCACGATGCTTCACTCCACTCTACGGCACTCTACTCCATTCTATTCCACTCTTTGCTACTTTACTTCACTCTTCACCACTCTCCTCTACACTGCTAACTTTTAGCCATGCTGAACAGCAGCTACATGGTGTACAACATGGCTAAAAAACACAGGCGAGACCTATTGGCTTTGCCAATGCTTGTTACTGTTCCTTAATATTAAAACAAACATTGCCTACCACAAGCTCAAATCCATACAGTCTACCATAAATTTCAAAAACACCTACATAACATGTGTTTTCAGGTTCGAAACTGCCTCAATTTCCAAACACGGACCACTTTTTTTTAGCTATCTAATTCACTAATGGGGGCCACTTTTAATTTGGTGCCCAGGCCTTTTTTCTGCCCAGTCCCACCCTGCGCCCTGGCTGTCTTCTGGTGCCCGCAGTCGCACACCCCAGCATGCTCTCCATTGATGGGATGAGCGACGTCTACTTCGAAAGAAAGTTGCTAGAGCCCGGATGTGGGGTTGGTGGCTCCACGTTTGCTACCCTCACTTCTCTTACTGTCCTTCGCTTTTGGCGCAAGCTCTCTGCAACGCACAATTTCATTTATACAGCGATTAGTGAATTTGGCCCAAGGTCACTTAGTGTGGTCAAGTGGGGGAGCAAGGAGTATATTCAAGTAGTTTACCACTCGGACTGTGGCCTTCTTTTGTGTCGTGCATGTCTTCTTGATTATAAAAGAGCAGCTTGCTTCGAATCATTGGTGTAACGTATGCCTGTGACCCTACTGCACCCTTTACCCTACTGCTTTCTTCTCACAGAGGTCTTAAAACATGAAGGGGCAGATTTACAAGGAACTGACGCATCTGCATAGATGCGTCAGTTTCCTTGCGCCAGAGTCAAATGTCCTTGCGCCGCCATGGATGCGCTGTATTTACAATACAGTGCTCCATGGCGCATGGATTAACAGATGCGTCAGAAATTCTGACGCATCTGTTGGCCCAAAAGTCACGCATTGCTGTAGATTTCATTGCGTCACTTTTACAAGGCCTTCCTGCGTGGAAACGCCCACCCTGCATACATTATACCTGATGCACGTATAATGTAACGTAGGGCTTTACAACGTGACGCATCTCCTTAGATGCATCACGTTATAAATAGGCCGCCTAGTTTGCGCCGCCGTTGCGTCAAAAAAAGTGACGCAATGGAGGCGCAAGGGGCTTGTAAATCTGCCCCGAAATGTGCAAGGAATGCTGAATCTCACGAACGAAGCGTTGGCTACCCACAGGGAGCAGGCACAATGCACAAACCCATAATATTAATTATGCGTTTTGCAGCATTCAGATCCTGGGTCCTTCCTGCAGTGATGTGGTGCTCGTGGTAAAGTGTCCAACATAGAACGTGGAAGTCTGAATTGTGATTTTGGCTCTCTCGCTAATCTTCATCATGTGATCCTGGACAAATTCCTTTATTCCCATTTTTCATATTTTCCACAGCTATCATGCGTTTGGAGTATTTTGGGATGGGCTAAAATGGCCGTGGATGCAGAGAATTGAGTTCAAGAGAGATTGGCGAGTTCATCCGGAGTGTCTTAGATAAAAATCATTGGGGGGTACATAAGGCATTGTTTCAGAACCTTTCAGGAAGTGTGTGTAATACAGTTTTGATTCGTGGTTTGATGTATTTGTTGTCTTTTACAATTCTACCCTTCGCAGTTCTGTAAGCACCAGGCCTTACCCTTGCAATCTTATTGGGGCTACCCCCGGAATGGTAAAAATACTGCAGCCGACAAGTCTGAATTCGACCTTTTGGTTCAAAGATGCACAAAGACCTTCACAACAAGCATTTATATGTTTCTTTTTTTCTTTCTTTCGGCATAGAATGGGGTCACTGGGTTGGTATCAATCTCACATAAGTACAGCCATATCACACCCGTCCGCTCCTCACTTAAATGTCTCCCAGTCGAGGCAAGGCGAATTTACAAAACTGCCTCTTTAATCTACAGTGCAAGACACTTGAATACCCCATGTGTCTATCATAAGCCACATCATTCATGGCTGAAAGTAATAAAAAAAACACTAGGATGGGGTCAACGCTGGCTGCGTCTAGCACCTTTTTCTTTTCTTTCAGCCGTGGCTAGAAAAACATTGTCAAAGCCAACAGCACTCGCATAGGCGCGGCCTATTGGCTTTGCCAATGCTTGTTGGAATCAGGGAATCCACAGCACCATCGAGTGCCCAACTTGGGGGCATATTTACAAGCCCCTATAGCCACCACAATGTCACTTTTAGTGACGTTGTGATGGCGATAGGAGCTACGCCTTATTTACAAGGTGCCGTTAAGCCACTTAACGTGGCTTAACGCTTGCTTGTAAATAAGGCCCCCTTTCACGCTACACTTAGCGTTAAAGGAGCAGGCAATGGGTGTTGTGGTGGGCGTTCCACCACAACACCCATTGATTTTGACGCTGGCCCCTATTTACAAGAGCAGCGTAAATAGGAGGCAGCGCCAAAATTAAGACCAGGGAAGACCTGGTCTTAAACAGGCGAAACGAGGAGAAATGCTTTATTTCTCCTCGTTTTTGCTGTTTCCATGTGTGCTGCCTTTGGGCAGCACACATAGAAACATCAAAACGCCAATGATTGTTTATGTGCAGGAAGGTCCCCTTTCCTGCACATAAACAATAATTTTTTTTTAAATGCCGTTTTGCAACTTCTATGTGTGCTGCATTAAGCAGCACACATAGAAGTTACAACACCGCATTTCAAGATTGTTTATGTGCAGAAAAGGGGACCTTTCTGCACATAAACAATCTTCCCTCAACACAGGCACCCTTGCACTTTGGTGCAAGGGTGCCTACATTGGCGCTAGGCAGTTAAATTTAGCGCCAGCACAGGGGGAACGCAGGGCTGCACCATATTCTAGTAAATATTGTGCAGCCCGGCGTTTCTAAAGTGACGATTGTTGGGAAGAGGCCTAATTTTTTTGCTATTGATTTAGCGAGCTGTCCACTCAGGGAGAAGAACTCCAAGGGAGGACGGAGAAGGAATAAGCAAACCTGAGTATTAGCCTCCTAGGTAGCGGAACATGGGATAAATTGGAAATGTGAAAATAGGGGAACATCGCAACAAGAAGAACACATGGACCATACCTTTGCCTATGTTCTACAATGAACTTGAATTAAAACTAAGGGGACACTTCCCTCCCACATAAACAATCATTAAACAAATGGCGATTTGCAACTTCTATGTGTGCTGCACAATGCAGCACGCATAGGAGTTTCAAATCGGCATTCTGGATTCTTTTTGTGCAGGAAGGGAGACCTTCCTGCATATAAACAATCATTCCCCCCAATGGAGGCACCCTTGCACTATGGTGCAAGGGTGCCTGCATTGGCACTAGGCAGCTAAATTTAGCACCAGCGCTAGGGGAAATGTAGAAGTGCACATATTATTGTGAATACAGCACATCCCTGCGTTTTCAGAATGGCAAAGCGTGGCGTTAGCAATTTTTGCTTAATGCCACGCTTTCCCATTCTGTTGTAAATATGCCCCTAAGTCTCTGTGTCCGCTCCTTCCTTAAACTCAGATCTCTTGATCTCTTTATACCTTTCTTCCCAATTATTTTTCTATGGAGAGAGAAGGGGGGGGAGGATCACGCTGCAGTCTCTTATATCTGCAGTGTATAGCACAAACATTATGTACACTATGCTATAGAGATCTCTGCTCTGATGGTAAAATATAGGGAAAAAAGTTTATTTAACTCGAAAATAAATATTCAGTATATTTATTTATTAGAAACGTAGAACAAAATAAAAAAATGCTACTGCACTATAAACGTAATTTTGAAATGCATCTTTAAACAATGGAGATATATTAAATTAAATAAAAAATATTTTTCTGAGGTTTAAATTAGAAAATAACCTACCACTTAGAGAATTTTTTTATGCAATAATTTTAAAAGTGATATAGAGGATTAAATAAAATGAATGTAATTTCATTTTAATGCAAAATATTGTTACATTTATTTTTAAATTCAGAATTAGGGTATTAAAATATTTCATAATTAAATAATAAATATGTACTATGTTAAGCTCATATTTGTAACATTAATATATATTGATTACATTTTATTTTCTTATTTTAAATAATGTAGTTTAAATTAACATTATTTTCAATGGGGTTTCATTTTATTTTATTGCCTTACCTCTATTATTTTCTGTGGGAGGGTCTTGCAGTACCCGAGGTTGGCCATGTGTGGTGCTGGACTTGCTTTAGGAGAAATTTACCCTCAGATTTTGGGAATAAGCAAAATGTGGTAAAAGCAATTAAAAGTGTAAATTACTCAAAAGTGTAAGGTACAGGGGGTGTGGCCAAGATGGCGAGCGGGTAAGACGTGTGTTGATCGTCTCCCTGCTCCCGTCCGCCCGCCGCATCGCTTCCCGGCACTCCCAACGTGCTACGGACCCCTGACAGTGGAGGTGAGGATAGCGGGAGGCTGGCGGAGTACTCTGAACCCAGGTCCGCTGAGAGACACTCTCCGAACGGCAAAGCGACGGCCGCCGAGCAGCGAGTCCTAAAATGGCGGCGCCGCTGGTGATCCTGGATTGAGGGGCTGCACTGAGATGGATTTTGCCGCCGGCGCAAGAGAGACGGCGGATTTTGAGGTACCCCTCACGCTCAGAGGAGTTTACTTTACTTCGCCTGGCAAGCAACACCTTCCGCGACCGGAGCACGCAGAAATGGGCTCGGTGTGCGGTGTGACTGGATCGGGCGCACACGTGGCTGAGACCGGAGCACACCAGCGCCGTGGGCTTTGCCAGGAGACAGCACGACGGAGGAGTTTATGCCCTACCAGCGTCTGCAGGTCCCTAAGAGGCGCAACACGACAAGGGCCCCTCCAGATTGGCCTCGCTGTGGGGACTGCAGTGGGGAAGAGCTTGGGAGCAGCAGTCTCGACTCCCTCGGGAACTACCACCCGAATACACAGCACGGCTCGGCCACTGGCACAGAAGCGCGGCCCCTGACTGCTGGAAGCGATACAAAAGGGGATGATGGACGGAACGCTTGAGCCAATCAAACACTCACCCCCAGTCAACTGATCTGGGTTTAATCCATCATCATTCTTTAGCTCACTCCACCACCCCAGTTCAGACAGGCTTGCCTGAATCCAGTGGCAAAGTGAGCAAGGGACCCACGTCTGGGCATACCCCCGCCAACTTAGGGCGAACAAAGCGATACAAAAGGGGATGATGGACGGAACGCTTGAGCCAATCAAACACTCACCCCCAGTCAACTGATCTGGGTTTAATCCATCATCATTCTTTAGCTCACTCCACCACCCCCGTCTGCAGGTCCCTAAGAGGCGCAACACGACAAGGGCCCCTCCAGATTGGCCTCGCTGTGGGGACTGCAGTGGGGAAGAGCTTGGGAGCAGCAGTCTCGACTCCCTCGGGAACTACCACCCGAATACACAGCACGGCTCGGCCACTGGCACAGAAGCGCGGCCCCTGACTGCTGGAAGGCAATAGCGGTCGCAGGGAGCTAGGGCTAGGCGGCTCTCCCGAGCGTGGCGATTGAGGCTACTACCAAGAGGTTAGTGGTGTGCACGGAGGGCAGGAGGTTGCATTCCAGTTGCGCTGACTGGGCGCCACCTGTGGGAGGACAGGAAGGCATAGCGCGAGTTGGGCCACAGCCTGTAGGGGCACTGCAAGTGGAGGTGGAGCGCCTCGGACATACCGGCGCTGGCCGTGCTACACGGGGGAGCGTGAAGAAGTGGCTGACTGGGTGCGCACCTGGGGCGATTTGCTTGGTGGCTTAAGACCTGCCACCCACACAGGAAGGCTGACCCAGTGGCTTAGACTTTTCACCCACGAGGGAAGTGGGCCCCACCATCACAGAGAGGCCCCCAGCACGCTGCCACACCCCAGCAATGTCTACGACACGTGGGAAGAAAGACAGGAATGTGAAGGACATGTTTATTAAAATGGCCGGGGCGAGTGGAGCTGACGGCCGTGAATCGCCAACCGCGTCAGGAGGGCAAGAGACGGAGAATGCGGAGGAACCAGTCACGCGCGCTTTTCTAGCGCAACTGTTCTCTACTCTGCGTGAGGATCTACAGGCCCTCAGAAAGGATTTTTCTAAGGAAATCAAAGATGTGCGCCACGATGTAGATGCGATAGGGGAGAGAGTTGCCACCATGGAGGAGCATGAACAGGCCCGGGACGTTGAGGTGGAGCACTTGCAACAAGAGGTGCTTCGCCTACAGGCGCAACAGATAGACCTCCAAGCACATGCGGAGGATTTAGAAAACCGCTCCCGCAGGAACAATATTCGTATTAGGGGCGTGCCGCTTAAAGAAGAGGTAGTGGACATCACTACTTACCTGCAGGGCCTCTTTAGAAATATATTGCAAGAACCTCCGGACTTTGCTATCAAAATCGACAGAGCTCATAGAGTAGGCCTGCAGCGGAAAGCACCAGCACCTCCCCCGGATATCTTAGCATTCCTCCCGGATTTTCAACTTAAAGAACTTATTCTGAAGAAAGCAAGGGACGCTCGGCCACTGACATAACAGGGACACGCAATTGCCCTATACCACGACTTGGCGGCGATCACTTTGCAGAAGCGGCGAGACTTTCGTCCGGTCACGACACACCTCCGTAATCAAGGCGTCACATACTCAATGGGTCACCCCTTTCGCATAATCTTTAGATGTGATGGTAAATTGCAGCAACTTCGGTCCTTGCAGGAAGCCTGCCGTGTCCTTGGCATCGAGAACCCTCAAAAAGACGACTCAGGGAGTGGAGAGAAAAAAGGACAGAAGGAGAGGTGGTGCCGAATACGGGGAGGTAGAATATCGGACTTGACATCGAAACCAAGCTCAGAGATCATCGTGCAAGAGAGGCAGGCCGTGCTGAACTCTTTGTCCAACGAATCCGGCTCCAGAGACAGCGATTGATTTGACTCAGGGGTCAGATAAGTGGTAAAATGCTGTGGGCGGCGGGTGGAACTTAAGGGAGCGGGGGGAATTCTACGGGCCACAAGATGCACCCTACAATTTGGTTCACCAAGGGTGCGCGGATGGGCTCTGCGGACCCTGGACAATTTTGGGGTTTACTTATTGTTCCTTCAGTTGGGGTTAGGGAGGGGGGGGTGATTCCGGTGTCCAATGTGTACGAGGCTACTGGATTTGAATCAGACGGTTGCAGCACGGATCGTAAGTGGGGGAGCGGGGGGAGATGGGAGTGTTGGATTTGGCCTGTGACCCAGCTGACCACCGAACGCCAACACCTGTTATGGTCGGGGAGGTAGTAAAAGTACTCACGCTCAATGTCAAGGGGCTTAATAACCCCATTAAAACAAGGGCAATTCTCTCCTATCTAGAAAGCACCGAGGCAGATGTGTGTCTCCTACAAGAGACACACCTTTTATCCAAGGACTGGCATCGTATGCGCTCCAGGGCGTTCCCTTAGCAGTTCTTCTCTTCCACGGGGGAGAAGAAAGCGGGGGTCGCCATTTTAATAGCTAAGCGATGCAAGGGGGAGGTGAAAGAGAAAGTGGCCGAAATAAAGGGGCGGTTGTTAGCATACACTATTCAGTTTGGGGCCCAAACTATGGTTCTGGGGTCCGTATACGCCCCTAATACGGGTCAGGAGAGATTCCTTCAAACAGTTTTAACGGATGCTATGGTCCCGCAAATTCGCATGACATTGATAGGGGGAGACTTGAACCTGGTTATGGGCATGGACAAAGATAGATCTAAAGCTACTTTTCATCCTACAGGGGAGATGTCGAGGGAGGGGAAGACATGGCTGCGAGAATTGGGGCTGGTGGACATCTGGAGGGAGGCCCACCCTAATCTGACACAATACTCATTCTTTTCGCATGCACACAGATCATATGCACGTTTGGACTACTTCTTAGGTACGACAGAGGTTAATAGTGTGGTAAAAGACGTAAACATCGACCCCATGGCCCTCTCGGACCATGACGCAGTGCTTGTGCAGCTCCAGGTAACACCAACCCAAAGTAAGGCGGGTGGATGGAGGCTTAAGGAATTCATGTTACATAAGAAGGCAGTGGAGCAGCAGATTACCAAATGCATCGCCGAGTACTTGGAGTTTAACGACTCCCCTGAGGTAACAACTACAACATTGTGGGAAGCGATGAAAGCAGTGGTCAGGGGGGAGCTCATAGCTCTCTCGGCGGTTGACAACAGGGAACGCAAGGAGCTGCGAGCGCACCTGACTGCGCAGGTTCGAGAATTGGAGAGGGTGCATAGTCGGACGGGGGCACCTAGGGTGTGGAAGCAGCTAAAAGCAGCGAGAGCGCAACTAGCAGGGGTTGACTTAGACAAAGCGGAATATGCTGCGCTCCGATTAAAACACTCCTACTATATTGGAGGAGACCGAACGGGACGCTTACTTGCAAATAGGTTACGGGCCCAACGTCAGTATGCAAGGGTACTCTCGCTAAAGAGACCGGGTTTGGGGGAGGCCATAGACGATCAGGAAATTGCCCACACTTTCCGGGAATTTTATGAAACACTTTACATGGCGGACACCCCGACTGACCGCGACACGTCAATATACTTACAATCAGTCCATATGTCCACGCTGACACCAGACCAAGCTGAATCCTTAGACGCTCCGATTAGGATCGAAGAAGTGATCGCGGCGATTTCGCGTCTTAAATTACTCAAAGCACCGGGACCGGATGGCTTTCCTGCACTCTTATATAAAAAATGTTGCCATATCCTCGCTCCTATCTTGACGAGACTGTTTAATCCTTCGGAAGTGACAGACCGATCCCAACGAATATGCTATCAGCGGCGATAGCAGTAATGCCCAAACCAGGCAAAGATAAACAAGAGTGCGGATCGTACCGACCAATATCTCTACTCAATGTCGATTTTAAAATATTCACTGGCATTTTGGACACCAGGTTGGGTCCGATAATGCCAAACTCAATAGAACCAGACCAGGCGGGGTTCATTCAAACCCGGCAATGCGGGGATAATACGAAGAGAATCCTACACCTCATAGATAAGGCCCACCGAACGAATATGGACGCGCTTCTACTGACGGTCGATGCCGAAAAGGCATTTGACCGGGTAGATTGGCGATTTCTGGAACAGACTATGGCTCATTTTGGACTGGGAGACAGATTTCGGGAATGGGTGGGATGCTGCTACGGAGCGCCTACAGCCTCAATTAGGGTCAATGGCATCCCCTCGCGCCCCTTCACTATCCAACGGGGCACCAGGCAGGGCTGTCCATTATCGCCTCTCTTGTTTGCCCTCTACATTGAACCCTTAGCTCAGAAAATTAGGGACAATCCCAACATTAAAGAGATCCCGTTCGGAGGGGAAACACACCCTATCAGTCTATACGCCGATGATATTATAGCGGCGCTAACGGCAACGAGGAGTTCACTGCCTGCATTCCTGGAGGAATTAGAAGCCTTCGGCCGGTTCTCGGGCTTCCGGGTCAACGTGGGTAAATCGCTTATTCTTGACCTGAATCCAACGAGTCAGATACAGCGGTCTGAGGGGGATGTGCTCTCGGGTATACGGGTGGTCGAATATGTTCCATTTTTGGGACTGGAATTAGCGGCGACCATCCGGCAAACGGTCAAAATAAATTATGACAGACTAGCGCAGCAGTTTAAAAAAGATCTCGGTAACTGGGGAAAACACAGTTTGTCATTACAAGGGAGAATAGCTGCGGTTAAAATGACCCTATTGCCCAAGGCACTATACTTGTTTCAGACTCTACCGGTGTCTCCACCGGTGGGTGCGATCACTTCACTACAGCGGGACGTTAATCATTTTATTTGGGCCGGGGCTCGACCACGCATGAGTAGAGAGTTAAGCTACAGGAGGCCCGAACACGGGGGTCTTGGGATACCGAACCTACTGGATTATTACAAAGCGGCCCAATTGCGCTACTTGGTAGAATGGAATAGGCCTGAGTCCGAAAAGAGGTGGCTCTTCCAGGACAGAGCCCTTGCAGGGATTCCCCTATGGAAGGTCCCCTTCCTGAAAAAAGCGCATAGACCCCAAAGCCTACTGGGCTCGCCGATTGCAAACTCGGTAATGAAAGTTTGGGATGGGGTGGCGACCGCCAGGAAGCTCACGTCATTCCCTTCTCCCCTAACGCCTCTCTTTGGCAATAGTGAGTTTACTCCCGGAATGACTGACAAGGCATTTCAAGCATGGCAAGATACGCCCTGCCGCTCGGTGGGTCATTTGTTTGACCTTTCGGGAATAATTTCGTTTCCACAGTTAAAAGAGGACTATGGGCTACCTGAGACGGAACGGCTACGGTATATGCAACTACGGCACTGGGTGCTTCAGCCCGAGACGCGGGCGCAGGCCAGCCGCAAGTTGGCACGCTATGAAAAATGGTTACTCACTAAACAAAATGACAAGGGTCTGATCTCGGAACTTTATGACTTGATCAGACACTCGCCGCACTCACATGCCACTCCCAGCCAGAAAAGATGGGGAAGGGAACTGGGCGGGGAGTTAACTCCGAAGGACTGGGAAGGGATATATTACAGGGCAAAGCACACAGCCCGCAACGTGGCCAGTATTGAAACAGCTATGAAAATAGCTACATACTGGTATCTCACGCCGGTGCGCCTACATAGGGGTAACCCAGACAGAAGCCCCACTTGTTGGAGGGGATGCGAGGAAGAGGGAACGTTAATACATTTGTTATGGGGGTGCCTGATACTAACCACTTACTGGTCCAGAATCCTAGACGATGTAGACCAACTATTCGATACCCAGATACCACGTCAGCCAGTGTATGTGGTTCTGGGACTCCCCAATCCAGTTACATACCCACTCAAAAGTGTAAGGGGACGACAGATGGAGTTGGCACTGGGGGCAGCGTTCCAGAACATTCTGACACACTGGGTGACATCAATCTCTCCCACCTACACAGGGTGGCTTCACAGGGTATGGTATATCCTCGGCATGGAACGTATCTCTGCTTCTCTCACTAGTTCCGAGAGCTCGTTTCGGAAAGTGTGGACACCATTCTTGACATTGTTATCAAAAGAATTTAATGAGGTCACTCAGCCCAGGTACTTGAGAGTGTTACGCCTCACAGATTTAGGAACAGAGAGCCAACCTCCTGCAAATGCCTGACACGAGAAACCATGGATCCATAACTAAATGCTTCTCGTTTACCACAAGGACTACCGGAAGGGGAGGGGTGGGCGTTCCTGTTATTTGTTTCTTGTTTAGACGTAGCTTACAGACGCAACGTTGAACATTTCTAACATTGGCTAAGATTGTCAGAACATTGTATTATGATTGTACTACTAGCATGAACATCTACTTCTAATGGCTGACTGTAAAGCACGTGAGATGTACTGTTCAAAACAATGTATTGCTTTCCAATAATGAAACATTAATAAACAGATTTAAACATAAAAGTGTAAGGTACCTTTGTGAATCAAGTCCTCTGTTTAATTTTAGACCAACCAAACCCTTTTTGTGAAAAGAACATTGCCTTGTGTTGCTATGCAAATCATTGTGTGAGTACAACTGTCAGACAGAGATGTGGGATGAGTCACCCACTTGTTCCCAGCCCATGTTTTCTCTAATTTCAAGTTCATTCATTCATTGTGTCCCTCTCATATATACTAGTCTTCCAGGATGATTGTTACAGATACACACCCACAAACTTCTCTATTATTTTCCTTCAAATACAGCTAATCATTGGCCAAAACATTAGTTGCTCCTACTCAGTAATACCTTCAACTTGCTCTCTGCTTTATGCTGCAGTATTCCTACTGACCCATTAACTGCTAATAATCCATAGCACAAAGCTTCAGTCCAGCACAGTCCTCAACATGCGTAGCCTACGTACTGCCCAAATATTAGTACAACACACCATCAAAACAAGGTCCCCTTTACAAAGCATCTGTCTGACCCATTCTCCAACTGCTACATCCCACACATCGCCCAATCCACAGGCAAATCAACTTCCCAACACTTGGAGCCTACAGCACTAGTTGTACCCATGCCCAAAACCTCCAGCCCAACCAGTGCCTAATGCCCCAGTGCGACCATCTCCATGATACCTCCACCCTACCTACTGTTCAATGTCTTACTCAAACTCACTCAACAAATACTTTCAACCCATCTGCTGCCCATGCCCCCCAAAAACACTACCAAACATCTCCAGCCCACCTCCAGATCAAAGCCTCAGTCCAGCACACTTTCCAAACATAACAAGGCTCACACTGCTAATTCCCTGATCTAACTGACTCCTCAAATCTTATAGGGCACCTTTTGCCCAAACCTCACTACATACCACTACCAAAATCCTGATGCTGATTAGTCTCGCAGCCTGACTGCCTCCCTAATTAAAAGACAACTCAGACCTCTTGTGACACACATTGCATCACTCCATGAATCGCCGAAGAGGTTGCACACTTTCCAACTCATAGCGTGAATGCTTCCCATGACTCCTCTGACGAGCCACGGGGCAGAGGATAAGGATTCTGTTGACCAATTACATCACTATGTATGGCCATGTTCATCCTTCCTGTCCAAATTCCTGGCTAGTTCCTATTTTAACTTCATGGTGTTTTTAGAAACAATGCATCTAATTTTAGACCAAGTGTAGCCAACACTTCCATGTGATAGAGACGTTCCCCTGATGTTGTCACTCCTGCTGGTCACATGGTGTTTTCTGATATTGTCGGCCACGTGAGGGGAGTTGACTAATGATAACAGCCTGAATCCAATTATAAATGGCATAGCTTTGGAAGCACCCACCTCCTGCCTTCAAACCCCAGGTCTCTCCAAACATGAACCGGTGTTTTCACACATTTTTCCTAATATAGGCTGTGCTTACAGAATGGTGTCCTTGGACATATGCTATATATCCCAAATCTATGACTTATACTCTAGCCAGCTCCTCCTGTAGAGCTGTTGCCAAAAAGAAGCAGTCAGACCCTCTCATCAACATTTCCAGCCCACACTGTACTCAACACTGTGGCCTGACCTTTTCCCTGAAACATCTTACACTTATGCAACCAAAAGCCTCTGTCGAATAAATTCCCCAACTCTTCTAGTTCATGATTGCTCTCTGACCCAATCCCTTATACATGCAGCATTCTCTCTACCCAAAGCCACAATCCAGTATATTCCGCAACACTCATAGCCCACCCACTTCGCAAGTACCACTGCAACAAACTGCCTAATGCATCCAGAGTAGTCTCGCTGAAGAAGCAGTCAAGGCACTCCCTTCAGCTGGACAAGTGTCAATCGGTCCTCCTCCCCAACACTTCCCACTGCTTTAATCACCTGTCCTACCCACCACCCAAAGGCTGATTCTGACCGCGTCTTGCTACCCGGTCTGAGCTTACAGAATCTAATAGGGTGTGGATATTAAGCTGCATTATTAATATGTGGCCTTCAGTTATTGTTCTATGATAATATAGGAGCAATACGAGTGTTCCAAGAATCTCTGGGAGAACTGATTCCCTCACACTTAGACTTAAATGTGATATTGCTGCAAAGAAATACATAAACCCTGATGAAGTCCTTTCACAGGCCGAAACAAGTTGGCTGGGCTGTTACATTGATGTTTTGAAGAATAATAAAGAGAATAGTTTTGAGACTTTATACTACAGCTACTATTTTATTTTGGTCTTGGAGAAGAGTATATTGGGATCGACACCATAGAATTATGTGCTCTTCGTGAAAGGAGGAGAAAAAAAGAGAACAAGCTCTATAATACAATTGTTGGACTCTTGAGGCACTCCCTTTTGTGTGTTTTGTCTGTTCAATTTTATTTATGGTTGTTGAGTAGTTTGACCATTAGAGGGTCAGTACCTACAACTATCACCTTACAAGACTAGCATTTGTATGGCCGTTCGTAGCCATAACTACTCTTGCTTTGGGATTATTTGGACCATATGAGATAATACCTCCATCAAAGCCCTCAGACATTGACAGCAGCCCTTCATTGAGGTGCGATGTTGTGGTACTCAACGAAATACAAGTTAGTGAAACCAAGAGTTTAGAGTCAGACTCTGCCAGGCAATCTCACTCTCTGCATCACAATGGGACTTGTTTGTTTTATTTACACAGCTCAGAATTAATCCCAGACTTGTGATCCAGGTCCAGGGCTGCAAAGAGTCCTCAAGCCACACTTTGCGCCCACATCAACTAACTATTGGTTGTATTTCAGAATAGCAATAACACAATAAATCACCTGGCATAAATATTTCATCCTAAATATTGTTTACAAAAATATAGCTCCATTTGGTGTAGATTTTCTATCATTAACTCCAATGGGATGATGTTTTAGTAAACAATATTCTGGTACCATGCACCAGCACTTACAACCATTGGACGTGTGTTTAAATCAAGAGTTTGTTGGCCACCCATGGCCCCACTTACAGCAAACTCTTAGAAGTTCATAGTGGGATTGGAGGGACTTCCGAGGACAAGGACGGGTTAAAACTATATCGGCTGTGGGCAAAAAACTATGCTTCAGTGAAGCAGGCCAGGGTGTAGTCAAAGAAGAACATGATTTCTTGCTGCAGGTGGAACATCCGTGCCAACCAAATATTAAACCATCCATGTTAACTCATTTCCACGGTGGTAAGTGCTGCAGGGAAGGGAAAGTGAATAGTGTGAGCCGGAGAGAAGTTGGGTGGGAGCTCTGTTGAGGGTGGGACTGGAGGGTGGTAGGCATCTTGGTTGGAGACAGCAGCAGGCGAGGTGAGGGCAATCAAAAGACTGTACATGGGTAAAAAGTTGGCACAGGACTTTATCTGCTTGTGGGGACATGAAAAAAGAGGTCGCATGACTGATCTGCCCAACCCTTTGTTGGAGCAGGAACAGTTTTCATCTGAAGGGAAGGGCTCCTGAAGCTGTCCCCTCTTTATTTTTTAGCGCAAGAGGTTATACTCTGCAACGCTCACAAAGTTTAAAAAAAAAAAACAGTTGTGTGACACAACTTCACACATCCCTACTCAGTCAGAACTAAATTCTGATTCCAAACATCTGACCTCTTTCATAACACCGGAGGGAGCGTTCCAATTTGTACACATGCCGTTTGGGTTGGCATCTGTTTCTGCGGTTTTTCAAAGGCTCATGAGCAGTATTTCGAAAAAGATTAACAGGCACATGCATCAACCATTTTTGCGAGCTCAAACGGTGCAATTCGCAAAAATCGGCCGTTTGCGCCTGCAAAAATGGCATTTGCGATGCATCAAGGTTCAAGGCACTCACAATTTGAGACTTTGCAATTAATTGTGAGTTCTCAAATTGCGATTGCATTTAAGGAATCGCAATTTGCGATTCCTTAAATGCAATGCAAGAACCACTTTAGAATAGCTATTTCGCCATTAGGGGCGCAAATTACCATAAAGTTGAACTTCATGGTAATTTGCAAAAACTGTGGAAAATGCACTTTAGTGCATTTTTCAAGTTTCATGTTGCGCACACACATGCCCTTGGGGCATGTGTGTGCGCAACATGGGTGCACATCACTTTTTCAGGGGTGCAACAGGGTGTCATTTTGACACCCTTGCACTCTGAAATTAGCATGCGCAATTTGCGAGTACCTATTGGTACTGCAAATTGCGATGCAATCTCCTCATTTATTCCTATGGGCCTGTAGGCCCATAGGAATGAATGGGGAGCCATTCTTAATTGCGACTCGCAATTTACGAGTCGCAATTAAGGAATTTGTAGGAATCGCTATTTTCTCAGCGATTCCCTACATGCATAGGCATTTGCGCTTTCCTTATTAGCGAATCCTTATTTTTCGCTAATAAGGAATCGCAAATGGCATGTTTGATGCATGTGCCTGTATGAATGTGATAGTATTCCAGGATGACGTTTTAGTCTGGGGTGTGGATGTGAACAGTCATGATGGCATTTTGAATGAGATTTTGGAAAAATTGCAAGAGGCTGGGTTAACGGTGAGCGCAGATAAGTGCAAGTTTGGTGTGATGCAGGTTGATTACCTGGGTCACACACTGTCAGGGGAAGGGGTTAAGCCCAAAAGGAAACTGCTTGATGCTATAGAATGGGCTCCATCACCTGCTGACCAGGAGCACTTACGTTCTTTCTTAGGGTTAGCTGAATATTACTCTAAGTTTATACAGCATTTTGCAGATAAGGTGCAAGTTTTGAGAGCATTGATGAAAAAGGGTGCACAATTTGTGTGAACTAATGTGTGTCATCAGGCTTTTGAAGGGATAAAATCTGAAATTGTGAAGGCTGTGGCTCTCAAACATTTTGGTCAGTGTGATCAAATCATTGTGGTGGTGGTGGATGCAAGTGCTTATGGGTTAAGCATTGTGTTGATGCAGAAAAGGACACAAGCAGGTTGTGGCATTTGCTTCGCGGACACTCAAGGGCGAGGAGGCCACTTATTCCATCATTGAGAGAGAAGCGCTGGCATGCTGGTAGGGTGTCAGTTACTTCAAGACATATGTGTGGGGGACAAATTTTGAGTTGAGTACCGACCACAGGCCACTCATTGACATTTTCACCACTAAAGGTGCTGGTAGAGCAACACAGAGGTTTGCTAAACGGTTGTACCATTTGCAAGAATATGACTTTCAACTAAAGTATGTTAATGGATATAGGAACATAAATGCAGACTGTTCATCTTGTTTTCCATTGCAGCGACAGGAAAGAGACGATGAGAGTGAGGATGGTTATGAGTGGTTGGTGGCCAGTGTCGATGAGTCGTGTGGAGGAGCCATAAGTGAGGAAGAGTGGAAGCGAGCAACTTTGGAAGATGACTTAATGAAACAGTAGATAACATGCTTGTTTAATAACGCTGGTCAGGCATTAGGTGTGAGGTAGGAATACGCAGAGTATAGGATGGTTTGGTCAGGTTGTTAGTAGTGGATGGAATTGTCAGGAGAGTAGGTAGGTTGGTGGTGCCTTTAGGCTTGAGTGCCAAATAGCTGGAGTTATTGCATGAAGGGCACAGTGGCATGTCTGTTATGAACAGGAGAGCTTGGAATGAGTTTTGGTGGCTGGGCATGGATAGGAAAATTGAGAGACGTGTTTGAAATTGTGTGACATGCATGTGTAGTGACAAATCACATAAATCAGAGGAGACTCCTATATCATTCACCAAACTACCAGATAAACTGTGGCAAAGAGTGGCAATGGGTATTTGTGGGCCATTTCATGCCAGGGGGTAGAAAACAAATGCACCATTGTTTTGGTGAATTACTTCTCTAAATGGCCTGAAATAGCATTTGTGAGGGAGACAAAGGCATGTCATATTATAGGTTTCAGTGAAGACGTTTTTTATAGGGAAGGATATCCTGAATGTGTGGTTACTGACAATGCGCCACAATTCACTGCTGCTGAATTTGAAAGGTATGTGGAAAAGATTGAGGTTTCACACCGTACCACTGCAGTCTATAATTCCCAGAGAAAATGATCTCGTTGAAAGATTCAGTCATGTGTTAAAGGAGTGTGTGCAAATGGCTGATGAGTGTGGTAAGGAGTGTAAAAATGCTGTGAAGGAATGCTGTTGAGTTACCAAAACATGCCCCACACAGCCATGAAGGACACCCCATTTTGTCTTTAGAAGGGAAGGCAAGCTGGTACCATGGTGACACCTGCATGGATGTGCAGGTCCAGCACTGATGGTATAGACAAAAAAGATCTGGAGCGCAGAGTTCTGAGATTTCAAGAAAAGTATGTGCATCGACACAATGATAGGTTAAGAAGTGGTATACGCAGGTTTGTGGAAGATAATTGGGTGAGGACTTTCTTCACTGGGGGTCAAAACACAGGTTTGTCCAAATGGTCCAAGCCCAAACAAGTCAAGAAAGTGGTTGATAATAATGTGTGGGTGGATGATGGAAAAAGGTGGAAAATACAGAGAGTGACTTTGTGTAATGATTTAGAGCGGGACGTGTGTGAAGGATGATGCACCAACGGCTCCATGAGTTGATCCTGTTTCTGAGCGGAAATTTGGTAAAGCGGAACGGATCAAATCTAAACCATTTTGGCAAAAAGACTACGTGTATACGTGACCATGTTGACGTTATGTTGCTGAGACCTGTCCATTTAGCGTGTCTGCATGTTTTTCGATTACAATTTGGGTCAGTGATAACTTGTACAGTAGGTTTTGTGTGCCAAGTATCTGTTGTTATATGCTGCCTTATGCACACCACTAATCGTATTTTATGTGTAGTTGCATTGTTTATTTTTTTTATTATTAGGAAAGAGAGATATGTTGTATCCTAGCAACTTGTCATCTCCACTGGATTCAAGAGTGTGAATTCCAGGGCCAGAGAGCAGGCAGTTGCTGAAGGAGGAGGGCATCAGGGGTTGTTGTACAGGACTTAATAAACCTGTTTCACTGTTCTTCACGTGCCCTGGTGATTCAAAACTATAACTGTCAGGTATTAGTGGGTTAATCAATAATTTGGCAGTGTGAGGCATGGCCATAAATCGGCAGTTCTCCGACCTCCCAAACTTGCAATTCTTCTACCTCATAGTCAAAGGATCTGGGCAGTCCATTACAGGGTCACGATCGTGCATGCATCAGGAGGTCTGCTGTATTTCGTGAGGTCCTCCTAATGCATATTTATAGAACCAGATCCGCATGCAGAATAGTGCAGCAGGGAAACCAAATAATGGCCCTCATGAAGAGAGAAAACATTCTGTACAATAGGGCCATTTTTTCAGAAATAACTGCCACATTTTGGTGTTTGTCCCTGAAAAAGAAGAAACAATTCTGAGCAGTCTAAAAAAACATGACACTCATCTCGATATTCATCTTTGCTGATAGATCCAGTGATTCATCTTTGTCGATATGCCATAGTGGCAGATGCACTACTGGAAAATGGACCCCAGCCAGGCAGGAGGAATCACTCAGTACAACAGTGTCTAGTTTGCACTAACCTTGTGCACTGCATCCAATGGAAACAATGTTCTTTCCGTCTCTCTCGTCCCTGCCAATGACAACACATGCTAAGACATGGTGGCCAGAGGAAGAAGCAGGGAAAGCTATTGAGGATAAGAGAGAAAACAGAGACACAGGACTCCACAGTCCACCTCCTCATTTCTGGGGCAGGGGAGGTCTGCAGGTTGTAGTGATATACCTCAGTAATATCTTTGTATAACTAACTCTCTATGCTAAGCGAGAGGTAGAAGGAAATTCCTGAAAGCTAAACATAAGGACACATAAATATTTTGCCTAATACATATCCACTTACATATCTCCCTATGTTTGAAATGACTACCTGAAGCAGTGCTGCTATACAGTAAGTATAATTTCTACTTGTCTTCCACACAACTAGAAAATAATGAACACCATTAACATCCCCTAGTTCCCTACACTTAGAAATATATATACACAGAATGGAAATGTAATACCCTGTTAATTTTGTTCATTAATATTAATATACATATAAAATGTCCTCTTAAGATTCTGTCCTTTTCCATCACAGGAACTAATAGCAGTACATATATCACCTGTCTTTAAATTTCAAACAAATGCTCAAGAAAGAGTTCAATGTTCCTCTTCAAGTCGCACACAGCTTTAGGATCCTTCTCTGTAAACCAGAAGGTCCATAACCCAATCCTTTAAGAACTAGATAGAGATCATGATGCTTGAAAATCAGCATCCATGTAGAGGTCTGGCTGCAGCAACATTCTGGCACATTTGCCTAGCAAGGATGCCGAGCACTGCAAGGAAAGTTATACCAGAAGATCCAAGATGGCCGCCATCTCTCTAGATATGTGAGAGTCCATTTCTCACTTTGGAAGGTGGTTCACTGTCAGTGTTGTACTGTGCAGTGCATCCCCAATGCAAATGCAGCTTAAATCCAGTTAATTCCAACACTCTGTAATGGCAGCCAGCCTTTACGTCACTGATAGGCATTCAGCATTGATGGCCTCAAGGCTCTGCTTCCTCCATAAGCTGCACCCCCAGCCCTGCTTCCTGACAAACAGCAGCCTTCTACCTGCCAGGTGTATAAATTAACCCCTGACCTGTAATGTTGCACCTGAGAACAGAGCAGCCTCTGGGGGACTGGAAATGTCCATATGTGGGAAGTGGAAACTGGTGAAAACTGATTTGATCTTTAGTTTTGGGACTTCAGGTTATTTCTCAAGCAAAATTAAACAAAACACTAAAACACAGTGCAGGTATTAATACATGCCCTCGACAGGACAATCTGGACTGGTCTACATCTGGCCTTCCTTTAACCCCCTTTTGCTGCCATTTACTCAATGCAAAATGATTTCAGCTCCAGTGACAGCTCTGGAACTATCCAGGACATTAACACTTTAGACAATATCATTGCCCCAAATGAGGAATGAATCCACACCACATCTCCATCTGTGATCTGCATAGCAGGTGCCCTAAGCGTAATATCTCTGGAACAGTAATGACTAGCCTTCTAATTGCAACTGTTCTCCCCAGGCCTTTCTGCTACCATGTTGATTATAAATGTTTTAGTGATTATGTTCTAGGTGTAAATGTAAGTGGATATTGCTCTTTATTCTGTGTGTGACAATTAGTTGTGTTTTGCTATAGCTGATTTTCTTTACAACACATTGCCTGACCTACACATTCACTCCTGTGAGGAAATGGAACTGGAGGTACTGCTTATTGCTTAGTGTGGCTCATTTGCAGCGAAGCAGTAATTCATATCCACTTGTACAAGGTTCCTTTCAGCAAATGAAAGGCCGGCATACATGATGGAGTGCCGGGGCTATCTGGACTGAAGCTGAGATTGCAGAGGACATGCTGTCCAGCAGTATGCTGGCGATGAACACTGACTCCCTGCAGGCTACAAACTCTCATGTGTTATTGAGAGACAGCGGCCATCTTAGATTATAGGCTATGACTTCTCTTGTGGCTGACGGTGCCCCTTGCTAGACAGTTGTGCTCTAATGGTGCTGCAGTCAGGAACTCACTATATGGATTTTAAACTTTCATTGTCAAGACCTAATGCTTTCTAAAGGATTGTTTCGATAGACATTGGGAACACACAGAAGGATCTTCAGAGTTGTGTTGTTGATAAAACACGAACTTTGGGCTATTTTCCGGAACATTTATTAGAACTCTTACGACTCGGTTTTATATTCTACTAAGGGATATCTATGAAGAAACAGGCAGAATTCTTAGAGTGATCAATATTGTGTATGTATGTATTAATATCATATTCAAGGCTTTGGAGTTCTAGTATGCACATACCATTGCTAAGAGTAGGGAATAACAGGAAGTTGACAGTATTGGTTATGTTGCAGTTCTACAGAGGACAAGCAGGAACTATCGTCGTCAACAAGAGTGCATATAGTGACAAAGCTTGAGGTAATTATTCAAATATTGGGAGGTCTATTCTGAATTGCATTTTTTAGTACTATTCACATACTACAAAATGTAATTCACCAACCTAGGTGCAGATACCTCCGCCTCTCCTATCTATCCTATAAGGAGATTCCTGCAACAAGTCCAGAGATATCCACAAACGTAAGTCTATATTTTAGTAGTAAATGTGGGAGGGATGGAGAAATGGCTGAAAAATGTGGAATACATGCACCTAAATGCGAGGGGTCTAAAGAGGGGCAAGGAGGGTGTTAGGGAGGGACAGGAATAAACAAAGCACACACCAACAAAAGAGTAAACCCAAATTGTACTTCAAAGGTTACCACAGCCTATAAGGTCCCAAAACAATCTTAAAAAAGACTCCAGCCCAGCCTTGGAGTTAGACCAGCATCACACAAGACCACTCTCAAGTACTGCAACAAACTCCCCAAGAAAATAATGGAGGCAGGGACTTAAAATATGACACTCAATAGTAAATATTGTTTGAAGATAAATATATACATTCTGTTTAATTTCTGTGTGTATGTATGTATATATGAGTTAATGTGCTGCAATATTTTATGTTATTCTAGATTTAAAATAAATATATACAATTATTTCACAATCTCTATAAATAAAATATATATATATATTTTTTTTAAGTGTAATATTCTTTAATATATCTTCCTATACTTTACCATAAGGAGATTTCCGCCCTGGTGGCTGGGACCTCCGCTTACGTGTGAAAAGTAACCAGTATTAACTTTACCCTTCTAAATGTTGTTCTAGGAGGCTACACCAGGAGGTGGAGACATGCAAGTTTACATCTACGAGTAGGGAAAGTTCCCCTTTCTACATGGTTACCCCCCACTTTTTGCCTGGCATATGATGCAGCCTAACTTGATGTGCCCTGGGTACCTGCTAATCAGGTTCCCAGGGCCTATGTTCTTTCCCAAATCTGTATCTTTGTACCCACAATTATCACATCTCTGGCCACAGGTAAGCCCCTTGTAAAAGGTACCATGGGTACCAAGGGCACTGTGAACAGGGAAGGCCTCTAAGGGCAGCAGCACCTATTTTGCCACCCTTAGAGGCCCTGTACCTTAACATCCACTCACTACTATTGCAGGCTGCATGTTTTGGTGCAGAGAAAAGTGAAGAGTCAAGATGGCACACATCCCTGTGTGCCGTGCCTGCAACCCACTGCCTGAGGCCTAGGTAAGCCACCCCTCTAGCAGGATGCACTAGACCTCAGGTGAGGGTACAGTGGCATGAGCCCTGTACCCCTACAGTGTCTAAGTCCATTCTAAGACATTGTAAGTTGTAGTAAAACTATAAAGAGTATATGGTC
This sequence comes from Calotriton arnoldi, assembly GCA_963921515.1. Taxonomy (NCBI): domain Eukaryota; kingdom Metazoa; phylum Chordata; class Amphibia; order Caudata; family Salamandridae; genus Calotriton; species Calotriton arnoldi. The sequence goes on from CAWUFW010000368.1 coordinate 4,316,782, forward strand.
TGGGAGTTAGTCATTACGAACTCCACAGCTCATAATGACTTTACTAAAAACTGGGAAGCTTGGTAGAAAACATCTCAGCACATTAAACCCACACTGATGCCAGTGTGGAATTTAATGTAAAATGCACTCAGAGGGCATCTTAGAGATGCCCCCTGAAAAACGACCAGCCCTTATGTGATTCCTGAATGGCTGCCCGCAATTTGCCACCACCAGACAGGTTTCTGTACCCCTGGGTAGAGAGCCTCCTCTCTCTGGGTTCAGAAACAAAGCCTATCCTGGGAAGAGGTGTCATGTCTCCTCCCCCAGGATGGGCTGGGTCCACGGAGGGGAAGCTTCAAAGGCCTGCCACCTTTAGAAGCTGTCTCTGCCTTTTGCTGCCCCCAGCAACTGGCTCCCACCGGTTCTGCCCCCCACTTTGGGCGGGAGAATCGGCGGGAAAACCAAGCTAGGAAGAGAGGTGTGTCCACCTTTGCCAACCCCACCCCTCAGGTGAGGTAGGGGAGGTGAAGCTCACATCTCAGTCCCCCACCATCTTGGGGACCAAGCCAATTAGGGAGAGGCTCATTTTCCCTCCCATTGGAGGGTGGCATAATAGGGGGTGTACCCACCCCAAGGAAGGGACCCATTGGTCCTGACCTGCACACCTCTGTTAACACCCCTAAATTTAGTATTTAGGGGCGAACCTTCCCTCCTTAGATTCAAAGAAGAACGAAGAAGGACTGAAGAGCCGTGCTGACCCAGGAAGAAGAGAACACCTACTGCTTTGGCCCAACCGTCCTGGCCTGTCCCTACTTCAACATGCCTACAGCGAGAACCCCAGCGAGTCCAGCAGCCAGAAACCCCCAGAGCCAGGAGTACTTGCCTGCACTCATCTAACAGACTCTGTCTCCCATGAGCACCGGATTTGCTCAAGCCAAGACTCACCCACAGAATCCGGATCCAGGCGGCTCCGCAATTCTGAACCACTCTGCACCCAAGGCCCGAGTTTGAGTGGCCCAACACCACAAGGAGGTCTCTGCAGTGACCCTGACCTGGGATCTGGTAATCCCCAACCTTCCTCAAGTCGATGCCTACAGCCTCAACCTGAAGGGTCCCCCTGACCGGAGCTGGTAAAGAAACCCGATGCCAAAAGACACCCCTGCACCCAACGCCCCACGGCCTTGGGTGGCCCAGCCGACGGTGTCCAGGCATCCCTCAAGAACCCAACTTACCTCTCCAGCCGGTGGTCACCTTCAGGAAGTCTCCCTGCCCGAGCCTGCAGCAACTTTTCAGAACCGAAGGTCTCCATTGGAAATCACAGGGTCCGCAACGTCTCCTTGGCACCCTGCACCCGGCCGCCCCTGTGCCGCTGGTGGTGCAGCTCATGTGCTGATTGTTGGCCCCTGGAGTGCTAACCTTAACCCCAGGAGCTTTGCTCCCACACCTGAGTGGCCTGCTCGTAAGCAGTCCCTAACTGCAGGCCCCCTTAGCGCCATTGGCTGATATTGGACACCTGCACTCTGCACCTGGCCGCCCCAGTGCCGCTGGTGGTGTAATTGGAGTGCCTACCTATACCTTGGTGAACCTTGGTCCTAACCCCCAAAACTACCACTCGTAAGTCCAGTACTTACCTGTAAAACTGCTAACCATTTTTCTTCCACAGGGATATCAATGTTATGTGTTTTGACCATAAAAATGTTATAAGTGTTGAACTGATGTTAGTATGGAGAAAGAGTAACTAAACTGCAAATCTTTAAAAGTCTTACTTACCTTGTATTGTGAGATCCCCCAATGTGGTATCTAGGCATGCCACCCAGAGTAGTCGATGTAATCTTAAAGTAATCAAAAGGTATTCCAAAAGTAATTACTGTATAATTTCAACTGCTTTGTGAACCAATTCCAACCTGTAACGATTGCAAATCCATTCCCAATTGCATTTCTGTGTAAAGTCTTACAATTGAAAGTATATTTCACCTACCTGGCCAAGTCCTGCTTGGTTCTAAAAATAAAACATAAGTATATATTTTTTGATACTTACCCAATCGGTCTGAATTCTGTCTGTGAGTGTGTGCCATCAGTCTTGATTGAGTGAATACTGCAGGGGCGTAACACAGGCCCCCCGCAGCCCCCGCGGTGCCAGTGGGGGCCCTGAGCTGCAGGGGGCCCCTTCAGCACAGTATTCAGGCCTGAGAGCTCCGGATTAAATCCGGAGTGGGGGCCCCTCTGTATACCTTGCAGGGGGCCCCCTCAATTTTCGTTACGCCACTCGAATACAATAAATGCTTAACACACCCTCTGGATAAGCCTAACTGCTCGCCCTCACTACCACAAAGAGAGCTGTTAGTACTTACCTAATATAGCCTCTGCTATACCTCTGGGGACTCCCTGGACTCTGTGCACACTATACCTTACTTTGGTATAGTATATACAGAGCCAGCTCCCTACACTAGGAATAAGTTTATAATTGCAATAAGGTGATACATTTCTCCTAAGTGCACCAGTAGATTTACAAGTGTACGGGGCCCAAAGTGAGGTGTTAGCATTAATGTATGTTGGGGATCCCATTCCCCTCTCCCCACTCCTACTACTGACCCTCTTACCTTAGTGTATGTGGCTACTGGTGGGGGTGGTGTGAGGCAGAAAACAACATAGCTCTCATTGGATCTTGCACACAGAGTAAATGCAAAATGACAGTTTTATGGCCAAGCTTTCCAGGAGGTTAAAAGAAACTTTGGTAGCCAAACCCTCCATCTCAGAATGTGTAGTCACTTAGAATAAACCAGTCAACTTTCAGTTTCAATGGGCATCCTTGTTCCTGAATCATGCACTGATATGCAAGTTACGGAAGAGTTCTTATCTCATGCTGCCGGAATGGAGAGTGAACACACTGTGGCAAAATAGTAACCATAAAATCAATTTTTTAAAAAAACTTTAGAATTGTACTTTGGGATATTTTCTAAGTTGAGCAGCTTTGTGATCAACATAAACAACTGACCTTCACCATCTTTGGTGAAATGGCCAGTTTATGGCCCATAGGATGGCAAAATCCCCAGTAAATAACTCTGAGATCTTAAGAAGTTCAATAGCTTTTAGAACCCTTGCAATTGACTTCAAAGCTTTGCGGAAAAGATCTGAGAAGTACGTAAGGGAACCCCATTCAGAAAGGTCTGACACCCTCTTTAAAATGTGACACAAATCCTGCAACCAAATATTTGGATCTAATCCAGTATTTTATTTATGTCTTCAATCTTCCACACGACACTGCTTAAGGATAAAGTCACAGAAGTATGGACAGAGATCTACATCGCCACCTGAATGTACTTAGAAAATTGTTTTCTATTGACAAACGTTCCTTGAAGTGCACTTGGGATGCTGTTGCAAGGTCAGGTTTCCAAGAGTAAGTCCGGGAATCTGATGTGAATTTTCAATAGGCCCCTCTGCCCACCGTGCAGAATTCCCCTTTCTGGAAAACTCTGCACAGGAGGAATGTATCCTCCTGGCCAAATGCACTATTGTGTTCTCCTCTAGGAAAAACTTTTTACCATGCATGGTAAGAGCCCTCCCGCTACACCCCCACTAAATCGGGGCTTGATCCTCTCCCCTTCCCGTCTTGGGAGGGGCACGACCATTTCTGAGGCAGTAAGGGATCAGAGAGGAGTTTGGGAATGCCCACACATGTTCGCTTGTGAGATTTCCCAAACTTCCACGATAAATCATGCTCTGGAGAGCCCACTTCCCACTCGTTGAGTGGGATTTCCTACTGCAGATTTTTCCAAAGTTGAGGTGGAGAAATCTACACTAGTAAATACATTTGCATCTGCCAATGATCCTTTGGTGAAATCCTGACAAAAGTAAAAAACGTAAAATCTGGTCGTAAACCTACTTTTAGGATTAAATTTACCTTTGTGAATAGAGCCCCTAAAATCTATGTTCTTGAATGACCAATATTTTTTATTTTCCAACTCATTCTATGCCCACTGAGGACCCAAGATTATGAAGGAACCCTGAACTGCATTCACCCTGCATTGCTCTGTCTTCCAAAACAGTTCATAAAAGGTAGAGATGCTAATTGCATGCGACTGGCTATTTCACACGTCTCTCTAATTAGCACAGGCAAAGGGTACATAATGACACATGGTTACAGGGTTACAACATTAGTTCCAAACCATTTTATAAAAACAAAAATGGGCACGAAGACATAAATCTGCCATGTGGCTAAAGCCAGCCATACATGAATTGCGTAAAAGAGGCCATTCTGCTGCTGCTCACACGTGCCTGCACTCTGAACCCATTCCCTGTGTGCAAAGTTTGAAATTCTGTTGCCTGTACAATATGTTCCGGGGCTTATTTACAAGCCCCTTGCGCCGCAAGTGCGTAATCTTTAATACGGGAAAATGTGACGTAGCGGCGGCGCAAGGGCCTTGTAAATAAGCCCCTCTGTGTCTGAGAGAGTATTATACCGCTGTTGTTCTGTGTCAGAGGCAGAAACGTGCACTGCTGCGCCCTGTGTTTACTTGTGTTGTGTGTGACTGAATCTTCCGTCTGTGGGAGTACCAGCTCTTTATTTTGGCTAAACCTGCATTGCTCCTATACGTACTGTATTTGTGTATGTAATTGTATTTATGTAGCGCTTGAGGGAATGGTGCGCTGCTGTGTCCGATGCGGTGCATTCTGTGTGTGAGGAAAGCTTGCACTGCTGCTGCCCCTAATGCCTCGCTTCTATAAAGGATGGAAGCTTCTTGCGCTTCTGGGTCAGTTTTGTGCATGAGGGAATCTGCGCTGCTGTTTACTTGCTTAAGAACCTTTCATTGCTGCTGCCTGTCATGCACTGATTTGTTTATGTGCGTGAAACCATTGTGTGCGAGCGCGTGCGCCTCTGGTGTGCGTGTGCAACGGAAGTGTTACTTTTATTTAAGAGCCGGTCTCTCATTTCACTAATGAAGGCCCAGATGGCACACTATCTTTCACTCCTTTCATAGGGTCTCATTATGGGGTCCTGATAATAGGGCTGGTGGTAATCCCTGACCCTGAAGTTACCACTGCCAGCAGGCAACTCCAGGGGCCGGCAAAAAAAACTTACCTTTACAGGTTGCACTCTGAGGGTCCGCTAAGAAATGAGGAGCAACTGGGGGGTTCTGAAAGGAAGACGAGATGTCCAGTCGAAAGCAGGTATGAATATTTTTTATTCCAAGTACAAGGTATGCGACCAGCAAGGCAACCGTCCCAGCACCAACTGCCGAGAATGCACACTCCAACCTTCCCCCCAGAGCGGTTGCCAGGGTGGCACCCGCGCGCACACACATGATGAAGACCCAACACATCTTCCCCTTCTGCAAACCCTCTTTACACACCCTGCATAGATCTTATACTGCCGCTGTGAAGAGAAGACCATAAGAGAGTTACAGAAAGGAAAAAAAAGAAATGAAAATCTGGACACCTGTAGGAAGAAAAAGACTTAAAAAAAACATAAATGTGACCAGTGATATAACACACGTAATTAGAACACCATCTCAAATTGTGATATAATCATTGAAACGAGAAGGTAGTTTTTTGGCTCTCACAGGGCTCTCTCAGTTAGATTCTATGCGGATCGGTGTGGTTCCCACAGTTCCACTAGTGTGACCATCCACACCCTCAGGGTCCTTGGTTTCCATACGCTGTCCAGCACCTTTCTTTGTCTGATTGGACAATTTCTCTTTGTTCCACCATTTTCCATCTCAACCTCACCACTCTGTGTTTGACCACATCAACCACCAACAGTTGAGACTATCTGGATTGACCCTTGGCCACTACACCCGGAAGTTTCACTTTCACCACATCCCCTTTGTGGAAAATGGCTTGTCGTCTACCCTTAATAGGAGCAGAACAGGCATACTTGTCCTGAGCTACCTTACACTTCTCCTTTACACGCTCCAATTTTGCTTGTGGCCCAGCCAAACGATTCATCCATGGTCTGACCAATTTGGAGGCAGCCATCCTCCCCTTCAGTAAAACAAAAGGTGAGACTTGGGTGGAGGCACAGGGTGTGATGCGTAGTGCCCATAACAATTCCAAATGTTCTTCTCTCCAGTCCAACCCGTTGGCTACTGAGAGTTGAATGTTGTCTTTTATGATTCTGTCATAGCGCTCCACTAATCCATTGCTGCGGGATGATAGAGGGAGGTAGTGACATGCTTAATTCCCCACCGAGCTACAAACTTTGGAACTCATTAGAAGTGAACTGCACTCCATTGTCAGTGACCAGTTTCACCGGTGCCCCTTCTCTTAAAAACAGGGTTTGCAAGAATTTTAAAACTTCCTCCGTGTTAGCTGACTGAACAAATTGTACCGCAGGCCATTTTGTGCCATAATCTACAAGCACAATCCCAAATCTACAGCACTCATCCAAGACATGCATGGCACCAATTATATCTAAACCCAATTTGAACCAGGGTTTCTCAGGAACAGGAATGGCTTCCACAGGACTGGGAAAAGTCACCTTAGACTTATCACTGACTGCACATGCTACACAGTCCCTGACAAAATGCTCCACACTCCAGTCCAAACCAGGCCACCCAAAAAGTTCCCTGATCCTCCTCTTCATGTCTCTCATCCCCAGATGTCCTCAATGGGCTAAAGACAATATCTTATTTTGTAGCTTCAATGGGACTACCAGCAAATCCATCCTCCTCAATACTCCATCATCAATGCTCAGCTCTGGAAAAACATGCTTATATGAGTTCACCCCTACCACAACATAGTTGGATTTCCACTCTCTTCCCAACATGTTAATGAGAACTTGCAAAACCTCATCGTCCAAAACAGCCTCTTTCCATTCTCCTTCTGTAATGCATCCAAAACCAGCTTCAGCTAACGTGGCTACTATACAGACCTCCCAACACACTGGTTCTGTGACATCATCTTGAATGGGCAACCTGGATAAACAATCCGCAAATACATTCTTGGCACCAGGAATGTACTCTAGAGTGAATTGGTACTCCATCATCCTGTAATGCCACTTAGCTATGCAGGGAGTGGCTTTACTGGCACCTTTTGTAGTGAATAGACTCAGGAGCGGTTTGTGGTCCCTGCGAATAGTAAAAGTGGAACCCCACAAATAGTTCCTGAAGTGATCCACACCCCACCAACAGGCTAACGTTTCTTTCTCAATAACTGAGTAAGTGGGTTCAGTGCCCTAGAAGCAAAAGCAATTACCCTTCTCTGCCATCCCTTCTTTGCAAAAGTACAGCACCAAGCCCGTGCTGGCTAGCATCAGTTACAACAATTGAGGAATCACTGGTATCAAATGGCAGAAGGGGAATAGCGTTAACCAATGCACTTTGGACATCACAGAATTACATGTCACGCTCATTGGACCACAAAAATTGCTGATTCTTTTTCAGTAACTCCCTCATGTGTTGTGTCCTGCCACTGCAATTGGGGATAAATCTGGCATAAAACTCTAGCATGCCAAAGAAAGACCACAATTGATCCTTATTGAGGGGGACGGGGACATTTTTAATGGCCCTGACGAGATCCGCTTTAGATTGTACTCCTTGAGAAGACAACCTGTATCCCAGATAGTCAACAGTGTCGACAGCGAATTTACACTTGGCGCTTTTGAGTGTGACTCCTTTATTGTTAAGAATAGAAAGCACCGCAGCTAGGGTTTTATCATGAGACTCCATATCTTCCCCCATACACTAAGATGTCATCCTGAAAGCATCTCACGTGAGGCACACCCTCGAACATTGCCTCATTGATTCTCTGAAATACAGAGGCCGCAGATGTTAATCCGAATGGCATTCTTTTGAACCTGTATGCACCAGACGGAGTAATGAAGGAGGTCAAATAACGCCTCTCTTTGTGTAAGGTTACCTGGTGGTAAGCCGAGGACATGTCTAACGTAGAACATTTTTTGGCCCCCTTCAAGGAACTTAACATCTTGGTGATGTTGGGCAAGGGATGTCTGTCCACCCAGATGTTCTCATTGAGATCCCTCAAATCAATACACATCCTAAGAGAGCCATTGGCTTTCCTGGCTAAAACCACGGGGGCCAACCATTCAGAGCTCTGTATAGGCTCAATAATACCTTGTTTACATAAGAGTGTCAGTTCATGTTCCAGTTCTTTCCTCATGGCAAAGGGTACACGTCTAGGTTTATGAACAACTGGTTTGGCCCCATCTTTTAGAATTATGCGATGGGAGAATCCTTTAATCCTGCCTAAATCCTTCCGGAATACCTCAGGGTAACTTGCTTCTCATTTCATGTCTTGCACAGCACACACAGATTTGTAGTCTTCTCTGATCACCACTTGCTCAGAACAATTAGGGTCAAGTATAATGCCTAAGTTCTTTTGCTCTAACCAACCTAATAAATTGGGACCGTCTTTAGCTACATAAACCATGGCATGGGTACTGTGACTCTTAAAATGTAAAACAGTGTAGAATTCTCCTAATATCTCCACTGGTTTGCCCCCATATGCCACAGGTCTGACATGTGACTCATTCAAGGTGACATTGACAATTTTGTTCCAGTCATTAGGACCAATAAGAGTGTAAAAAGATCCAGAATCTGCTACAGCAGTGACAATAATGTTTGCCAGGCTAATTTGACAGACAGGTTTCCTTATACCTACCAATTCTATTTTAAATACTCCATTAGGCAATACATCACACGTGTCAGAAATCATCATAACCTTATTGTTCTCATCACTACCAGAATCCGAACTATGTTCAGAAACACACTCAAGGGAAAGGACACGTTTAGGAATGAATTGACCACTCTTGGCTTTAGACCTACAAACTTTAGAGAAGTGTCCTCTCTTTCTGCATTTAGTGCAAGTCTTGTCCTGAGCAGGACATGAAGGAGCATTCCCTAAATGGCTCTTGCTCCCACATCTGTAGCATTCAAAAGTGCTTTTGGATTTGAAGACATTTTTTTTCAGACCTTTTAGGAACAGTGTCGGAAACTACAGTGTGAACTTGAGCTTCCAGCGCCATCTGGTCCATGTATCTGGCTGTGGCTTCCACTCCTTTAGCTATTTCCAAAGCTTTGTCTAAAGTAAGGTTCTCAGCCCTTAAAAGTTTCTCCTGTACTTTTTTACTGCCGGTTTCCTCTACTAACTGATCTCTCAACACCTCGTCAATGAAGTCTTTGTAATCGCACGTGGAGGCTAATACTCTAAGGTCACTCATAAAATTCTCCACTGTCTCCCCAGGAAGTTGTTTCCTCATATAAAATTTGTGTCGTTTCATAATGATGTTGCGTTTCTTCTTGAAGCGAGAATCTAACATTCTGATGGCGGAAGCGTACTCATCGATGGTATCCCCCTCCCCCAAAACTACTGCTGTCGGTAGGTGTTTAAGAACTTTCCTGCCTTCAGTGCCTAAAGAATGACGTAACAGTGCTAGTTTTTTTTGTGTGTGAAAACTTCCCCTTCAATGGATTCTAAGTAAGCCTCAAAACCCTCTAACCATGCTTCCCATTCAACAGGGGGATTGCCCGAGGTGGAAAGAAAGGGAATGGGAGGCAGTACACTTTGTTGCATTTTAACAGAAAGGAAACAAATTAAAATAAACTATTGACAACATTTGTATTAACACTTAGCAGTCAAGATGAGAATAACAGTTGTAGCAGTATAAAAAAAGTACTCACGACACCTAAGTGTGCATATCACCAATGCTCACACAGTCTCCAACTTGAAAGAGGAATAGCAGCTCCCCTGAATAGTTGCTCTGTTATGGAGGGAATGCTGTTGGTGCAGTAAAAAGGTTTCCGCTGAGCAAAGAACTGGTGTGCAGATCACCGTTGAAGAGCTGATAATGGTGTGCAAATCACCGTGGATCTGCCGTCTTGCCGTAGATGCACAGAAAACTGTGGCTGGTAACCCGTGAACAGCTTGGGGCAGGGCCAAAGGCAGCTCTGAGGAGGAGAAAACGAAGCTGAAGTGCCAATTGGTGTGGAAGGGGGGGGGGGCTGGACCCTAAACGAGAGCCAATCCGTGCACTTGCAGACGTGCAAGGACGGAACAGATATCCAGGCTAGCGTAGGCGGTCCACAGGAAATGCCGACCACGCTATACGCCAACCTTGTGTGCCGCTCGGAGAAGGGAGAACAGCTCCAGGCCTTTAGGGTACACAACACAGACCTATCAGCTGACGGTCTGTCTGAAACGAAGTGTAAATGCCCCCAAAACCACTCCGCTGCTCATACGAGCTCCACCAGAGGCACCACACCAGGTCGAGGAACAGTAGCGATAGCTCAGCTGATCCTCCGAGGCTCCGCTGAACGCGCCTCAGCAGATCGAGGAAACAACCGCAACAGCTCCGCTGCTCCTTCGAGGATCGACCAGACGTGTCAGAGGTCGTGAAATGAAATGTGCCTCGCTGGTCGGAGAACGAGGGCCGTCTCCCGGTCGTCGCCAAAATAAAGGAAGACAAGATGTCCAGTTGAAAGCAGGTATGAATATTCTTTATTCCAAGTACAAGGTATGCGACCAGCAAGGCAACCGTCCCAGCACCAACTGCCGAGAATGCACACTCCAACGTTCCCCCCAGCGCGGTTGCCAGGGTGGCACCCGCGCGCACACACACGATGAAGACCCAACAGGTTCCTTGGCGAGGGGAGTACATTCAGAGCATCCAGCAGGGCACCACATATATATTGGTTGAAATAGTTCACAAAATCTCTTCACGTGTACTTTCAGTTTTTTACTCATCAAAGATGTGAGGTATCGATGGCATATAATATCTGTAGTAAATATCTAGGTGCAACAAAAATAGTATCTGGTAAACGTTTGTGTTGTGGCCTGGCTTATTTCCCTCTCTCTTCTTTTCTTTCTCACCCTTTTTGCCTTGCTCTCTTTTCCCTTTCCATCCCTGTTGCTGGGCTGTGTCCCCGCATTCTATGTGTCATGGCTTGACAACAGAATGTTCTGTTCTGGCAACTGGATCTCTGGCAGTTGGAGGTTAGCTGCTGCCTGAGCTGGTGGTCCTTTACATGTACTCCTGATTAAACCTGCTCAAAGACTACAGAGTGCCTATTGGACTTCTTTACAGTTTCCTGTTAGCACAGTTCAATTAATCCCCAACTGGGAAACTGAATTTACTGTAAGCAACACCTCAGGTTATTCCTCATTCATAGCTGCATTTTCATCCAGATATTTTGGTTGCATTGATCAGACTCAGTCCTGGGGAGTTCTGTGTAGGTCAGCGTGTTTCAACATTACTCCTAATCCCAATGAGAGATAGGGTGACCACCTGGCATGGAGGCAAATTCAGGATGTGACTATAAAAAATTCAGGACAAAGGGTCAAAATTCAGGACAAAGGGTAAAAATTCAGGACAAATATTCAGGATAAAAGGAAGAGCGGCCATACCCCACTGGTTTATCAATGCATTTGTTTACTATTTTTTATATTGCACTCATTAGTCACTGTGCTGTGTATAAGAGTGCCTCTATGTATGTTACATTCAGATGGCGCACTATGTCCTTGTCTCATAGTAAATTGATGCCCTTGAGCACGGTGCCATGGACACTACTCCTTCCCAAATATACCCAATCTTTCTTGGAGACAAAGCAACCGCGACATTTAGATTATGTTTCGAAATATTTCAATAGGCATGGCAAACAGTTTCGGAAACATTAAGGTAAGTGACTTTTTCACCTTCTGCTACTTTAGGCAAGTTGAACAAACACACCTGGCTCACCTGACCCTCCACTAGACGTCAAACCTAAAAATACTACCAAAGCAGCGAAGATGGTGTGGGTGACAGTCTCACACCAAATGTCAGGATGTGAGGTACCCATAACTTGTCTGTAGTCTCACAGCACCAAGAAGGCCCGACTGCTGCATTAGAGTGTGCGTCAGGGACTCTATATTTATCTTGGAACTGGGAGCCTGATCACCAGACAGAGCATTTAGAGACAATTAAAGAGCAGGATGAAGTCTAGATCAGATGGGAGCGCTGCAGCAACTGATTCTAAGGGTAATTGATAAGAAAAGGATAAATAAGAAAGAGAAGAACAAAGCGGGACAATTCCTAAAATCAGATAGGCCCTCCATGAATACTGGAAAGTACTGCGTACCTTGAGAGAAATCTCAGCAGAGAGGCCAGAAACAGTAGAGGCACTGTCAAGTGGTTGAATAAGCAGCACCCACCTACCCTGGCAAACTCTGCCAGTATGATGGTCCATTGGTAGTGCTTCTGCAGGGCGGGCAGGGGCCGGGTCCCTTGGAAGGTTGGGCCCAGGGCAATTGTCCACTCTGTTCATATCTTAAAAGGGCTCTGCATTTGAGCTAAGCCTGTACCAGTGGTCTGGCTCATCCCTAAGTGCCAAAGAACATGCAGAACCTTCAAAATGTGTGGAATGCAAATTACACAACAAACAAAATATAAGAACATGATAAAGACTTTAAAATGTAAAGCGTGTTTCTTTAACACATGGAAGTGCTTCAGTTTGGTATATTGTATCACAACATTGCATTAACATTTATTTAAAGTGGAAATTTCTAAACATGAACTTTAAAACATTTATTAACTCTTCCTCCTGACAAAGCCATAAATGAACAAAGCGTACAAATTGTCAGGTGTCCCTTATGTCATGGCCAATATAATTTTTATGGATGGAGGAACATTACAGGCTTTTGAAGCATATACAAGTGAGGTTTTTACATAGGATACATCTTGAAATGAATTACTTAAATGTGCTCTTTTATGGCAATATCAAGTGAACTAAACACTTGAAGTAACTTGATTTGACTTAAAGCGCAGTAAATAATAACAAATCATTTGTACTGCAAGAAGGGTCATGCCCCACTAACCCCTACTCCTTCGTGGTGGGCTCGTCGCCGGTCCCCAAGACGGACGTTTTCTCATATCTGGGAGTAATCCTTGACACCGCCATGACTTGGCGTCCCCTTATTAGAAGGGAAAAAGGATATTTTGTCAGGGCCAACTCTTAAAGATTTATACGGCCAAGTGCATCTCCAAGGTGTCCTATGGCAGTGAGATCTGGGGACACATGGAGCATGAGGAACTCCAGGTCATTGAAAACACTTTTTAAAATGTCTTTTATGCCTACCGCAGTGTATTCCCTCTATCATAGTCCACGAAGAACTGGGGATGGCTTTTCTTTCTGATCTATTGTCTTACTGGCCCTTATCAATGTGGATGAACTTGTGGCTCAGGAAGGGAATCGCCTTAAGTAAGGATATTTTAACCGATTGCCTATCCCTTGACTACCATCACCGTATTTCCTGGTTTAAGTATGTGAGAGACTGTCTTGCGGATCTGGGAAGGGTCGATGTATTCACCAACCCAGAGACCAGAGTTGGGTGAAGGAGAACTTTTTTTTAAAAACGTCAGATGGATAGGGAAGAAGAGGAGCTGAAGAAGCCTAGTGTGCGTGTGTATTTTCCATTGAAACTTTCCCATCCACTGAACCATATCTCCTATGGCTGAAAAGCTCTCATGACACATTTCTACTGACTAGGTTCCGTATGGGCCTTTTTCATTATTTCCTGGCCCACCCGGGTGGGGCACATAGGAGCCAGAGTCTTCCCCCCTGTGGCTGCGACGGGAAGTCTCCACAGGACATGATGCATTTTTAATGTTTTAAATCTTATCTTATCCTCGTTTTAAAGAAGTGCAACTTTAGACAGTTCAGACCAGCTTTTATGTTTTTTGCAAATGCTTACCAGCAACTCCTTTTTATATGTCCTTAGCTTCTTGAGGTGTGCAGTTAAGCTCAGATCAAGCTGCGATTAGCCTATCCGCCAGTGTCCTCAAGCTGTGATCATTTTACTTGTTTGCCCTGGTCTATGACATGGATTGTTTCTCATTGCATATTTTGTACATATTTTTAAATGACGATTAGTGATTTTAAGTGGAATTTGGGTAGTTTGAAATGGATAGCAGATTGCTAACTGAAATCTTTATTTGCTTCCATTGTCTCGATTTTCAATTGTATCTGTACATACCTTTTCCATCTTTTTAACGTAACGGAGATCATTTTTATCGTCATGTATTGTATTGTAACCTTTTATTTTCTGTACTTTTATGGTCTTTCTCGTTAGATCGAATAAAGTTTACTATTAACTTAAAGCACACAATTAAGTCATGCGGGTGAGCTGGGATTTTATCCCAGGTTTCCTGGTCACACATACTGCAATTAAGCAACTGAGTAGATTACTTGCTTTTTCTCATTCCCTTTAGCACCGGAGGACAATTCTGTCAGATGAATAGTACACTGAGTTAAGTAAATACAGATCACAGGTTAATTTGACACAATGTCTAAATTAAAAAAAAGGCAAATAGGGAAGGTGAGGTACGTGGGACAACATATGCTAACATCACTGACTTTCTCAGTGGCAGAAAGGCATAAAAGAAAGTATGGATACTTTGACCCCGAGTGCAATGGGAATGTGGTCAGTAATGCAAGTTTTGAAAAAATCAGTGGGAAATACACTATTTTATGTTATGAAACCTTTTTTAGTTAATGTGATCACTGGAGATGTGTGTTTGTGCAACTAGACGTCCATTGAACTGAATTCTATTTGGTTCAACAGGGAATAGTCACTTGTGTATTTTTAGTGCTAGGAGATCCCTGCCCGTCACAGAAAGCACTGTACATGTGTAAGTCATTATTTTAAATTTGCATTACACATAGTATGCAATAGGCTGCCACAAAATGTGGACATAAATGTTATTCTTAAAATCAAAAAAGTGTTTTCAAGGTGTGCATTTTATTAATATGGAGAGTACAAACAGTTTTACAGCTGTCCATTAAAAGCACGCACTCCACAACCCAGCTTGGCACACCCCCTCTCAAAAACAATAGATCTTTGTCTTCAGGAAACTTAAAGCTGAAACTTAAAGCGTTTCCCTCAATTAACGCCACCTCTACCGGGTCCCAAGCAGCCTTTACATTTACAGATTAACCAACTGCACAGATCTGCATTTCTTTTCAGGCAGGCGGCATCCTGGCGAAAAGGCTTGTTTATTGTTTGTGTGTCTGCCTCACCCTCAGGATCACTGCACAGGAGACCTTCCACTTCAGTCCAGGCATTTAAACTGGGTCTTTTAGCACAAAGGCTAAAATGACGGACAAATGCCGTCCGTTGAGATCTTCATCACAGGCAAAGGACATTAGGGTTAATTTAGATTTTTCACAGCCTGGTGGGCAGAAAATCTGGATTTTATTAAGGACACGGAGGCTAAGATTATGCAAATCTCCTTTATTGCCACAGCTCAGCAGTAACAATGAAGAGAATATAGAACTTTAAAACATTCTAAATGCAGTATATAGTCCATGAGCACGCAGCCATCTTCCTTCTTTGCCCAATGCTGCGAACAAGAAATAAACTCAGCAAAACATAACTTCAATTATGACGTCGAACGAGTCACTCCTTTGAACAATCGTAGATATCCTATTCTGGAAGAGAAAAGAGACACAATAGGTCAAAAACGTAAAACCCCTAGTGAGGGTTAATAAGTGGAGGGATAATCTTAGCCTCTGTGTCCTTAATAAAATCCATATTTTCTGCCCACCAGGCTGTGAAAAATCTAAATTTGATGGCATGACACGGAGGCCAACATTATGCAAGTTTAAAGTGAACTAAGTACATTGTCAATCACATTATTGATTGGTCTAAAGTAACATTTTTTAAACATACTCTCATTTGACCAGTCAGCGGCTCTTAGAATATCTTGGAGCCCTCCACCTAACATGAAAGCTTTAGAAGCTGATGCGCCTCTGAGAGAGTGTGCACCGAAAATAGAAACATCGACACCACTTTCACTCATCACTTCCTTGACCCATCTTGCAAGCGTGGGAGATGAAACTGCCTTATGAGGGGATCTGTGAGAGATCAACAGTTGAGTTCCAACTCCTCTCAGACTTACAGTTCTCTTTTCATATTCTTTTAGGCATTTGACAACACACAAACTTTCATTCAGAGGAAAGAAAGGATAGAAGATAGAGGACGACATTGTTTTGGTCCCCTTTTTAAGGTAAAACCAAACTCCTTCAGGTTGGTAAGCCCTGCTAGTAACATCTAGCGCTTTAACATCTGAGGTACGTCTGAAAGAGACCAAGCAAAGTAACACAGTAAGCTTATAGGAAATAGGCTTTAGAGAGAGGTTAATATTATCTCCCCAAGAAGAAATAAGCTGTAATATGTTTCTTACGTCCCATAGGGCTGTATATTTGGGAGTTGGAGGATTAAGAACCTGCATGCTTCTCATAATCTTTTTTGTTAAAAGGTTTTGTCCTACCGAGACACCATCGACTAAGGAATGTCCTGCAGCTATTGCTGACCTATAGACATTAACAGTTCTATAACTTAGGCCAGAAGCAAAGAGTTCAGAAAGGAAGTTTACTACGTGAACTAAGTCGGTTGAAATGGGATCGTAATGTCGTTGAAGACACCAGCGAACCCATTTATTCCATGCCAATCGATATGCCTTCCTTGTTCCGGATGCCCAAGACTCAGATATGAGTTGGAAAGCATCTTGCGAAAGACCTGGGATTTGCCATTGTCGCCTGAAATCTTCCAGGCCGTCAGAACCATTAGACCTTGGTCTATGAGAGGATGTGATTCGCCCTCTGGGCCCAGGAGTACTTGCCTGAAAGGTGGTATTAGAAGTGGAAAGTCCACGGTCATCTCCAAGTTGACTGGAAACCATGCCTGAGACCTCCAAAGAGGGGTTATCACCACCATGCTCTGCATGTAAGAGAAGACGTGGAAGCATGACAAACGGTGGGAAGGCATATGGCTTTAAGCCCTGCCAGTCCTGGAGGAAGGCATTCACCCCTGCTGCTTGAGGGTCTGGCTTCCAACTGAAGAAATTGTTCATCTGAGTATTCAGCCTGTCTGCGAAAAGATCTGTCCCGAAAGGACCCCATTTGTCTTGAATTATCATGAATATACCTCTGTCTAATTTCCAGTTGCTGGAGTCCCTGAAATTCCTGGAGAACCAGTCCGCTACCCCATTGTTCAAACCAGGGATGTGTTCCGCTGTAACGGAGAGTCCCCTGTTCAAGCAATAGCTCCAGAATCCCTTCGCTATCTCCGTAAGACCCTTTGAATGTGGTCCCCCCATCTTGTTGACGTATTTCACTGCAAAGACATTGTCCATGCGCAGCATTATTCAGCATTTCACTGAATTCTGGGTGAAGCTTTGAACCGCAAAAGAACCCGCAAGAAGTTCCAAGCAGTTGATATGTAGTTCCTTTTCCTCGTGTGTCCAACGACCCCCTGTTGATGAGTCGCCACATGTGGCACCCCATCCTTCTAGACTCGCATCTGACTCTATTATCAAATCTGGAGCTTCCCCAAAATTTTTGAATCGAGCTAAAGGCCCCAACATACTTGGCCATATTACGAATGAAATCTTCTCCAAAGAGGAGCCCTTGTGAAGTGGGACCTCCTTCCTTGTTTGCCAACTCTATGAGCTTTGGATCTATTTTGAGGAGAACGCCCTTCCTACGTTCATTAGAGATGGCAGTGTTGGCATTGCCCAGGAGGCAGATGGTCCGTTAGACCCACTCACTTAGTTCTTTAGGGTCAATAGGTGTTCCATCAATGTAGGCCCTTTCGGCCAACTCGAAGATTTTTGTTAGGGGTCCAATGGTGTCCAGGAGACGGTCTTGACATGACCTTAGACTCTTGTCTATCTAGGGTAAATTCACGGATAGTCTGTGAAAATTACGGACGGTTGGTCATCCTAATGGGAGATTATCAAGCCCATTGGAGATTACGCGAAACTCGGATTGAGGGTTCTAAAGGTCTGGCGCATGTGTGCTCAGGTGAGGAGAAAGTACACTAGACTGACTGAATGCTATTTATTTACTGAAGCAGACCTTTAGTAAAGCTTTACCTCACCTTCCCAGTTGATGTTCAGTGTAGGCAAATGTTCAAAGAAAGCACTTTTGCGATAAAATGGTTCTGGACCACTGTGTGCAATGGTCGCCATGCTCCAACCATTTCAGATCTATCATTCATGCTACTTGCACAGCCCAATGCTATGGATGATAAGCCCCCTAATTTATTCTGCATCACTGGAGAAATGGATGACTCGCCACTACTGACGCTGTAATTGGCTGGTGGAAACTTACACACAATTTCAAGTATTTTGTGTACACTTTTGATAATGCCAGTTTAAATCCATACCTGCATTGCTCATGATTTCAAGCTTCAGCGAAGAAGTCAGGAGCTCTGTGATGCAGGAGGTGAGCAAATCCGTCATTGGTTTCTGGGCAAAGTTATGTAAAATACTGAACACAAGACACTGGTTTACATCATATTAGAGCACAGCCGGTACAGGACTACATAATGACCAAGCTGAGGAACTGAAGACATTCAGGACATAGGGACAATGAACAAATTGGCTCACACGTATGCAACTCACATGGATGTTCCTATATCTCTCCACCCATCATCAGCATTCATGGATCTACCTCCTATAACAAACTTCCTGAAACAGCACACTCACACCTCTCTCTCCCTCAGCACACTCTCACATATCATCAATCACAGACTTTGGAGGTCTAAAATCAGGCTACCATACTCTTCCCCCACTCCTAACTCATACCCCATTCAACATCAACAAATGTAAAAGAAAAACAAAAACTGCTTCAGAGGCAATATATGAATCTACCTACCTAAAACACAACTGATGTAAACGCAACCCATTCAAAATAAAGAGAGATACCCAGGTAAAACCAGAAAGGGACCGGGTCGATTCACAAGTAAAAAACAATATTCCCTTCTGTGTCGTAATATAATTTTATTATAGAGATCTATATAAGTTGTACATGAACCAGCAGAAAATAGAGTATTAATTCTCATTTAAAATCACAGACCGTAACTAATTTTGTCACTCATGTATTTATTTATCACTTAATAAGTCCAGACTGAACTTTTTATATATAAAAACCATGTAGTAAAAACCGTATTTTTATACACATTAAATAAAATCATTAAAACACATAATCCTATGGTTAAAAACAATTAATATCAAAGTGAAAGATAATTAGATACTGTTTTAGATTACATCAAGGCTTTACTTTTTGAATAAATTCCTTCCTATATCCATTCTACTTAGTGACTAATATCATACTATACAGCTTCAAAACCTTATCCGGTACTTCACTCCATACAAAAATACAATCCGATCTATAGTGTAAAACACTGACATGTGCAAAAATACAACTATTCAATAAAAACAAAACTTTATTGTTGTCCAATAGTCGACGCGTTTCGGTGTATGTAGGAATTCTTAAACACCTTCCTCAGGACTCAAATTTAAAAACACAGATTTTATTTTCTCAAAGCCAGACCATGTATCTAAAAAACAAAAATAATTAAAATTACCTTCAAAGATATACGTGTGTGAAACTGATACTTTTGTTATATTGGTTCTGTACCTCATCAATCTATTAAACATGCAGCCTCCTCTTAAGCATGTTGCACTCTATAGGAGTTAAAATAATTCATATATCCAATATTACACGGAATTTACTATAATTTATAGTTGAGGTTGATAGGAACTCTTGCCCTTAATATATTCTATCAAGCGTCATCAATACCTAAGATGAACATGTATCACTCCTCAATCCTCTTTCCTTTCAGTGTCCTTAGTTAATGGAGACCAACACCTACCAAAATTATATTATATTATTTACAATAAATGCTCTTTTTGGACCATACCCAATCGGTTAAAACTATAACCTTATACTTACTCCACGAGCACTCAATTGACTGCACATTCCATGTAGGATCAGCAAGTTCTATGGAGTTTCTTATTCCTGTGTATAAAATTATTCCATCTTATTAATATTATAGTCCTTATAATTCAAGATTAGTAGGCTAATTTGATGTTATTAAACACTTACCACTATTAAAGTTTCTTTGACCACTCCCTTGTATTAATTTTCAAGGTATTATATTTCGGATCAACCGTTGTGTATTCGAAGAGCTCCTTTAAAAGTACGAACACCTTTCATCAATTAGGTAGATATCGTATTCCTAATGAAATCAAAAAAGACATGTTTTGTATATATAGGGAATACTAAATATTCCATGACGTTTTCTTAAAAAATAAATTCTTATGATATGACTCAACTACTACACAGTAAGGGGCCCTAGCCGTTATTTTCTATATTTTATTAGCTATTTTATCGGGTTGCTAGATATAAATGTTCTTTATAAACCCGCTCACCATTCAATTAGACAAGCTGGACTTTCAAAATAGTACCACTGTGTGGGATACAAAATTCCCAGATTAGATGCCTCTACCCGACCTTGACTCTTACTAAAGTGGGCTGGGAATCATGCCTAGAATAATCACTACTTCGCTAGCTTAACACACGTAAAACTGTTCTATACTATAGCCAATTATCACGCTACTGCATTCACTGGACCGTACTATAATAAAAAACGGTCGTAAATGAAGCGTAATACATCATGCTTGTTGCTACGCTGGTTTCACATACTCTATATGTCCTATGTTATATGTGTAGCCCTTGCGTAGAACTAGTGAGTTACCTCACATTTATCACATGAACAATGGTAACGGTGAAGAGAGACATATACACCACTCTCTAAGCAGTACACACGCCCATAGGTATTGTTTATTACCATAAAATAGGGCGTCTACGATTAAACATATTTCATATCACTAACTCGTAAGCCAATTCAATAGTGGCTGATTAGCAAAGTATGACAGCGAACATCTTAGTAAAACGATTTGATACTCGTCTACATCTAACTCAAGTTCCCTCGCTATTCACACAAACCGGCTTACAGACCTAACCTCCAAGTGCCTCGATATTCCTAAATTAGAAACCGAAAGACACCTACGTTTTTAAATAAATAGCCCTCATGTTTAAAAGGACAACCACCATTCAGTCAAACACTCACCTAAATTCTTGGAGCAGCATTTCGTCAACGTGGGATTTCTGGTGTAATTATTAAACCACCACGAGCAGTGTTCTCTCTATTTATACGTAATTGTCACGTCGCGTAAGAGTTACGTATTTGGCCACCATTTTAGTAGTTTTTACTTTGGCTGGTATACCCCCATCGTTTTGTCCCACTGATCTTGATAGCATTCATTGTATTGATAAAGTTTCAACTACAGAAACTAAACAAACCCCAACCATGGCAATCTCTGTGTCCATGAAAATATATAACGCGCGTTCTACAGTTATTTTACAAGCCGCGTTACAACATCTTATGCAGTGTTAAAATCAATAGTACACCGCAGTATATATGTATCTATATCCATATCACCAGATTCGTTACATATTGATGAATATGGATCCTACAATTGCTAAACTACTATATTAACCGGAGCAACTTATCATCTCACCCGGCTCTCTAGTGAGATACAAATTTATCATAGTTATAGCTTTATTAGTATATCCTTTCAATGTCGCCGCTTATGAAAACGTAAACAGCAACCATTTTGGTAGTCTTATTAAAACTACACACGTATAAAGACTAAATACTCACAGTTACAAAAAACTGTTAGCTTTAAAATCCTTTTCAAATTACAAATCTTGTCTGTGTTCTTAAAAGAGACCATTTAACAAAACCGAGTCCTCGAAATGGAATCACTCATTTTGTTCAAACAGAACACTTTGATCATCTAATTAATCTTTCCCACTCCTCTCTACTGTTCAAACCCTGGTAGTAGGTCTTAAATTTAGACATGAAAAACTGTTCTCTTTGGAGGAAACAAAGAGAACAGTTTTTCATGTCTAAATTTAAGACCTACTACCAGGGTTTGAACAGTAGAGAGGAGTGGGAAAGATTAATTAGATGATCAAAGTGTTCTGTTTGAACAAAATGAGTGATTCCATTTTTTTATGGTAATAAACAATACCTATGGGCGTGTGTACTGCTTAGAGAGTGGTGTATATGTCTCTCTTCACCGTTACCATTGTTCATGTGATAAATGTGAGGTAACTCACTAGTTCTACGCAAGGGCTACACATATAACATAGGACATATAGAGTATGTGAAACCAGCGTAGCAACAAGCATGATGTATTACGCTTCATTTACGACCGTTTTTATTATAGTACGGTCCAGTGAATGCAGTAGCGTGATAATTGGCTATAGTATAGAACAGTTTTACGTGTGTTAAGCTAGCGAAGTAGTGATTATTCTAGGCATGATTCCCAGCCCACTTTAGTAAGAGTCAAGGTCGGGTAGAGGCATCTAATCTGGGAATTTTGTATCCCACACAGTGGTACTATTTTGAAAGTCCAGCTTGTCTAATTGAATGGTGAGCGGGTTTATAAAGAACATTTATATCTAGCAACCCGAAAAAATAGCGAATAAAATATAGAAAATAACGGCTAGGGCCCCTTACTGTGTAGTAGTTGAGTCATATCATAAGAATTTATTTTTTAAGAAAACGTCATGGAATATTTAGTATTCCCTATATATACAAAACATGTCTTTTTTGATTTCATTAGGAATACGATATCTACCTAATTGATGAAAGGTGTTCGTACTTTTTAAAGGAGCTCTTCGAATACACAACGGTTGATCCGAAATATAATACCTTGAAAATTAATACAAGGGAGTGGTCAAAGAAACTTTAATAGTGGTAAGTGTTTAATAACATCAAATTAGCCTACTAATCTTGAATTATAAGGACTATAATATTAATAAGATGGAATAATTTTATACACAGGAATAAGAAACTCCATAGAACTTGCTGATCCTACATGGGATGTGCAGTCAATTGAGTGCTCGTGGAGTAAGTATAAGGTTATAGTTTTAACCGATTGGGTATGGTCCAAAAAGAGCATTTATTGTAAATAATATAATATAATTTTGGTAGGTGTTGGTCTCCATTAACTAAGGACACTGAAAGGAAAGAGGATTGAGGAGTGATACATGTTCATCTTAGGTATTGATAACGCTTGATAGAATATATTAAGGGCAAGAGTTCCTATCAACCTCAACTATAAATTATAGTAAATTCCGTTTAATATTGGATATATGAATTATTTTAACTCCTATAGAGTGCAACATGCTTAAGAGGAGGCTGCATGTTTAATAGATTGATGAGGTACAGAACCAATATAACAAAAGTATCAGTTTCACACACGTATATCTTTGAAGGTAATTTTAATTATTTTTGTTTTTTAGATACATGGTCTGGCTTTGAGAAAATAAAATCTGTGTTTTTAAATTTGAGTCCTGAGGAAGGTGTTTAAGAATTCCTACATACACCGAAACGCGTCGACTATTGGACAACAATAAAGTTTTGTTTTTATTGAATAGTTGTATTTTTGCACATGTCAGTGTTTTACACTATAGATCGGATTGTATTTTTGTATGGAGTGAAGTACCGGATAAGGTTTTGAAGCTGTATAGTATGATATTAGTCTCTAAGTAGAATGGATATAGGCAGGAATTTATTCAAAAAGTAAAGCCTTGATGTAATCTAAAACAGTATCTAATTATCTTTCACTTTGATATTAATTGTTTTTAACCATAGGATTATGTGTTTTAATGATTTTATTTAATGTGTATAAAAATACGGTTTTTACTACATGGTTTTTTATATATAAAAAGTTCAGTCTGGACTTATTAAGTGATAAATAAATACATGAGTGACAAAATTAGTTACGGTGTGTGATTTTAAATGAGAATTAATACTCTATTTTCTGCTGGTTCATGTACAACTTATATAGATCTCTATAATAGAATTATATTACGACACAGAAGTGAATATTGTTTTTTACTTGTAAACGCAACCCAAGCACAACAACAAACCACAATTCCCTAGTAAAAACTTTCTCCCAGACACTCAATTCTCACTTTCCCACAGTGATCCAGCAAGTCTTTATTAAGTGTCCTTGAGCTGGACAGTGACTGCCCTAAGTGCAGCCAACCAATTTCATGCCCCTCAAGAGCACAAGGACATTACCCCATCGGTCACAACAGGTTTATAGTAGGCCTGGGCAGTGAACTTCGCTCCGTTCGCGGAGTTTGCGGAGTTTTCTGCACTCCACACTCCGCGGAGTGCAGAAAACTCCGCTTCGCGATGTGCAGCAGAGTTTTTTCCCCGCTCGCGATCGCGAACGGTAAGTTCGCGATCGCTAATGGTAAGTTCGTGAGCGCGAGCTGCCGCTCGGGTAGAATTTCTACCCGAGCGGCAGGAATACCAGCAAAAACTGCAGTTCACACTGCAATCCGCCACTCGCGGAACTTCGCGGAGTTGTTTTGTAACTTCGCGGCGTTCCGCGTACCAAAACTCCGCGAACTACGCCCAGGTAACCACAATGGAATATGCATATACCAATTTGGATTCAACCCCTTCTACTCTTAAACCCTCTTCACGCCATCTTAGTTGTATGCTGATTAGCGTGAGATCAATTAGCAAAAACAAATACAATACTTTTCACCTACTGACTGACTCAAAACTGGACCTTCTATTAAATACTGAAACTTAGTTGGGAGAGGATATGGCTCCAACACTTCATGTAGCAACCCACCAAGATATCGAAGCAATACTGTTAGACCTGGCATCTTTTGGCGTGTTTCCCTTGTCTTTTTTTTTCTGACCTCCCGGTTGTGACTCTGTTTTTGCTAGTTTAGTGTCTCTGCGCACTTTCTCACTGCTGTTCAGTGTTAAAGTGCAAGTGCTCCTATTGTAAATTGTATTATGGATTGGTGTTTCCATGATTGGCATATCTGACTTACTGGTAAGTCCCTAGTAAAGTGCACTGAGAGTGCCAGGGCCTGTAAATCAAAGGCTGTTAGTGGGCTTGCAGCACTGATAGTGCCACCCAGACAAGCAGCCTTTCAGAGGGTTCTCAGACCTGCCACTGCAGTGTCTGCGCACAGTTTTTTTTATTTTTTTTTATAATGTATTTATTAAATTTTCTAATGAAAACAAAAAACAAAAGACATATTGCAAAGACGGTTCCTTCAGGACATGACAAGCAGATATCACAAGCGTCGTAGCACCCCAAAAGAATTATTCAAGACAGCACAGTGAACCGGTGAGGAGACCCGTTTATCCCTTATTTGCGTATTCCCATCTATCTCAACCATTCTGGCCTGTATGTGGGATGGAATAAGCCTCGCAATCTATGTGGTATGGTGGTTTCAAGGCGAAGGGGGCAGTTCCGTCAGTGGAGTGTGTCGTGTTGGGATGAGGTGTCAGTGTCCGCGTCAGTAGCCGTCTGAGTTGTCCCTTGCGACGTGTAGAGAGCCCAGAAGTTTTTGGGTCTATTGCGTGGTGGCAGTAACTCGCTGTAGTTTTCAGTCTGGGTGCAGCAATACATCATGTCCTTTGACCATTGGGCTATAGTAGGGGTAGGGCCGCGCAGCCAGCGTGTAGCAACACACCGCCGTGCCACCAGAAGCACCATGTCTACTAGTCCCCTAAGCACCTTGGGAATAGGTTTAGAGTACCCTAACAGGGCTAGCAGCGGGTCAGGAGCTAGCATCAAGTCAGTTATCCGATTTATCTCCGACAAATATTTGTTCCCAAAAGCTTACCACCCCCGGGCATGTCCGGACTAAATGAAAGAAGTTGGTGATCTGTGTCCCGCATCTGTCGCATCGTGAACTCTCGCGCAACCCATAACGGTGCAAGCGATCTGGTGTGTAGTAAACCCTGTTTAAGTATTTAAAATGCACTAGCCTGTGGCGTCCATTCAGCGAGACTCGTTTAGTGCTCATACAGCAATATAGCCATTTGTCTTCCGTGAGGTCTACCTGCAGATCGCGTTGCCAGGCCAGTCGCGGCTTAGAGTAGTCCGCACTCCCCACGGACAGTGAGATGCTGTATAGTTTGGACACCAGCTTGCTGGGTGATTGAGTTCGTATAATAGTAGACAGTGCCATGACCTCGGGAGGTTCCATCATATCATCCCCAAGGAGGTCCCTGAGGGCGTGCCGTAGTCTATGAAACTGGTATTGTGCGAGTGGCGTCGCCGTGTCCCCCTCATGAAGCATATTTTCCCATGATCGCGCCGTGCAGTTGTCAAATAGGTCCCCCACTGTATGTACATTGAGCGTCTGCAAGGCCTGTACGACCCCCCTATCCGCGCACGGGGCAAGCCAGCGGCACCAGTCAAGTCGAGCTATCGGAGAATAAAGGATGTTACCCGCTTGAGCCGTCAGTAGATAATGCCGAGCATGAACTGCAGCGTTAAGAGAGGCCATGATACCTAGGCGCCTGTCAGGGGGCGTGAACAGCAAGGCCGGGAGGGGCCTAGGAGCAGCCACGGTTGTTTCTATCCGTACATGGGGTAAGTCAGGGGGCCCATGAATCCAATGGTAGGCATGGGAGCACTGTGCCACCCGGTAATATAATTCTAAGTCAGGAGCGCCAAGACCCCCCTTCGAATACGGCTGTTTGCCCGCCCATGCCAGGCGAGTCATCAGGGAGTGGAGGCGTCGGAAAAACGCCCGAGAGAGCACTATGGGGATGTTCAGAAAGAGAAAAAGGAACCGTGGTAGTACGACCATTTTCATCAGAGATACCCTGCCCAACAGGGACAGGGGGAGGCGCACCCATCTGTCAATGTCCTCCTCCAGCCGAGAAATGGCGGTTCCGTAATTCTCCCTCACAACCACCTCGGAGTCTGTGTGTAGCTTTATTCCCAAGTACCTCACCGCCTCGGTAGACCACTGGAGGGGGTATTCGGGTTCAAAGGGTAGTGTGGCGGGTGTGAGAGGGAACATGATGGATTTACTCCAATTGACTTTCAGGCCAGACAAGGAGCCGAACATAGTCACCTCACGTAGGACCGGTAAGAGATTCGTGTCAGGCTCTCTGACGTACAGCAGAGTGTCATCTGCGTATGTGGAAACGATGAGCCGGTAATTGGGAAAGCGTATGCCTCTGTGACTATGCCATTCCCGCATCGCGCAAGCCAATGGCTCAGCTGTTAGAGCGTATAAAAGCGGGGATAAGGGGCAACCCTGCCTCGTGCCCCTAGTGATGCGTATAGGGTCAGTGACCAGAGAGCCAATTTTGATGCGGGCCGTGGGAGTGCTGAAAAGGACCGCAAGTAGCTGCAAGAACACCGCACCCACACCCATGCGGGTGAGGACCTGACGCATGAGAGTCGAAGGCCTTTTCCATGTCCAGGAACACCGCAATGGCCGGGACCTCTCGTTTAGTGTGTTGCAATGCCGCGAAGACCGTACGCAGGTTGTAGGACAGGCTCCGGCTACGGATAAAGCCAGCTTGCTCCGGGGCCACTAAGAGCGGCATCAAAGGTGTCAGCCTGTTTGCAAGTATCTTCGCATATATTTTGACGTCCACGTTCAGGAGGGACAATGGTCTATACGAGGTGCATTCTTCCGGCGGCTTTCCCGGCTTTGGAATAGCCACCAGGATCACCTCACACATGGTTGGGGGTAACACTCCCGAGGTGCACATGTCTTCGAACAGTGTGAGTAGGTGAGGGAGGAGCAAGTCTGCAAACGCCTTGTAAAAGGCGACTGTGAGTCCGTCACTCCCAGGGGCACTCCCCGCCCGCATGCTCGAGAGAGCAAGAGTTATCTCGTCTCGCTCAATTGGTCTCATCAAGAACTCGCGGTGCCAATTGGGGAGCCAGGGCAATTTTATGTGGCTCAGGTAGTCCAATATGTGGTCTTCCAAGCTGCTACCACGGGAGGAGTAGAGGCCCTCGTAGTACGTCCAGAATCGTTCCGCCACCTGAGCTTCTGCCAACTGCGGGTCATCAGGGTGGTCTCTGATCTCCGGTATTGTCGTGCACGCCCTGCGCTGTCTAATTAGCTGCGCCAGGACCGTCCCCGGCCGTTCCCCCTCACCGTACGTACGGGCGATGGCGTACTTCCCAAGGTGTTTTTTCTCTGCGTCGGCCTCCTCGTGATATTCCTGCAAAGCAAGCGCTAATTCCCGCTTAGTCGCATCAGCTTGAGTAGTAGGCTGGGGAGTTTCCAGAGCCCCTATCCTGCGCTCTAATGCAGTCAACCTGCCCCTAATCGCCTTGAGGACTCCAGCGTGCTTGGATATAGTCACCCCCCTAATATAGACCTTGAAGGCCTCCCATACGGTCTGGAAGGAATCTACAGAGCCCACATTGGTCTCGAAGAATGTCTCGATCGCGGTGGCCAGGTCCTCCCTGAAGACCGTGTCCAGGAGAGAGTGTGGCGGGAGGCGCCACAAAAAGGGAGGTATACGCCTCTTGGCGGAGGCCAGTGCTAAAAGCAGAGGTGAATGATCAGAATATGTGCGCGGTAAAATCTTGCACGTGTGGAGCTGCGTAGTCAAGTGTCGTGAGGCAAACCAGTAATCTATTCGCGTATGTACATTATGAAACGCTGAGTAGTGAGTGTACCCTCCCTGACCGCCATGCTGGGATCTCCAAACATCGCACATATCTAAGCGTGTCAAGGCCGTCTCCACAACACCCGCGGACGCCGAGGGGCGTCGTTCCGGCCCATCCGACCTGTCCAATGCCGGGTCACGGACGAGATTGAAGTCCCCCCCCACAGGAATCCCTCCTGCGCAAAAGGCTGAGTCAGAGACGTCAAGTTGGTATAGAAAGCAGGGAAGTCGTAATTGGGTCCGTAAACGTTCAATAGAATTAGGTCCAGGCCTTTGCCACTACATCTAGAGAGGACAAACCGTCCGTCGCGGTCCGTCTCAAGTGGTGTCAAACTAAACTGTGTCCTCGGATTAACCCACGTCAGTACGCCCCTAGCGTGTGTAGTAAAGCCAGCTGCGTGGACATTCCCCAATAGACCTTTAACACGCAGGATAGGTTCTGTCCAAAGGGAGGTGAGTCTCTTGTAATAGGGCCACGTCCACGTTATGTCGATGCAAATAGCTTAGAACTTTGCGGACTTTCCGGTGGTCATTGAGGCCACGGACGTTCCAGGTTAACA
Source organism: Calotriton arnoldi (assembly GCA_963921515.1). Lineage (NCBI taxonomy): Eukaryota > Metazoa > Chordata > Amphibia > Caudata > Salamandridae > Calotriton > Calotriton arnoldi. The sequence continues at coordinate 4,345,650 of CAWUFW010000368.1, forward strand.
GGGTCACTAATTCTAGAGAGTGGTTGAAATTGGGTTCAGCTGTGTCTGCCATGTGTAATGGTGTGATTCAAATGTTTCAGTGTTAGAGTAACCAGGTGCGCACAACAGCAACACCGCATGTCATGTGAAATCTCGGCAATAGTCGCATCAAAAAACAGTAACAACCCACTCCCCCCCACTCCCGACAGGCACAATATAACAGAGCCTGTGTCTTGAAAACCCCCCCCCCGCAAAATCCCGGGCACATGGAGGGAACCTCCTCAATTAAATGTCGTGCCTCTTCAAGAAACAAAGCCCCCGCCACCCCCACCCACGCCTGCCCATCCCCAACTAGGCTGCGACACCATCCCTCCCCCCCAAAGGTCCCCCCCAACCCACCCCCAACAAAACAATACATCCCCGGTGTGTTACACTCTGAGGCGGATGTAGCTCACCCAACAAAAAAAAAACTAAGCAAACCCAAGTCATGCATGGCCGTGCCCCGCATCCCGCCCAAAAGAGAGGTAGCAACTGCAGAAATATACAAGGAACCAAGCCCTCAGAAGGACCCGACTGTGTCACCCCAGAAAAATGTTTTTTGATCTCTGACACGTGTCTATACTGCGAGCAGTCCGGCCCGACCATAGGCCTCCAGCAGGCCCAAGCCCCCATAAGGATTAAAGCCAGGGCCCTGGCTGCATTATTTCCGAGCGTGCCCTCCCTGCCACCCGTCCCGCATGGGGGGGGCCGTATAGTTTCCCCCCGTTCAATCCAATAAACGACAGTTCAACAAAAAAGGAAGGTGCACTTCAACTGAAGTAAAACAACGAACACGTAGATAATCCAAAATACTTCTTCTTTTTATTCAATGTTGTATAGATAAAACCGGCACACACGGTCGTCCAGTGGCGTGGCGGGAATAACGGAAGTGACGCGTCACAGGGGTCCTGCATACACGGCTACTTAATGAGCACGCAAGCAAGCCGTGCGCCACTTCCGTTATTCCCGCCACGCCACTGGACGACCTGAGGAGAGAAGGGTGCATCGTCTCCCTCTCCCGTGCATCTCGGACCCATTACAGCGTAATCATTTTGGATGACAGCGCATCTACAGGAATCTGGCACTTACAAAGACGAATTCTACCTTAAGGCCGTCAATTGAAATCCGGCTTACATATGGGAGGCAAAGGCAACTCACAGCAAAGGGAGACACGCTCTCCTTCAGATACCGATGATGGGTCTTATCTGCACCCCATTTCCATCATACATGTGAACAACACCCATTACGGATAATTGGTTATGGTATTGTCTTAACTACGAAACTACTAATCCTCTGGAAATTTAACTATTAAGGACCTTTTCTTTTGATTGATTGATGTCATATGAATAGGAATATTCTGGTCACTTGGAATTAGCCCTGACGAAGTTCCCGTGGCACGGGGAACGAAACGCGTTGGCTGTGTGCCGGTTTTATCTATACAACATTGAATAAAAAGAAGAAGTATTATGGATTATCTACGTGTTCGTTGTTTTACTTCAGTTGAAGTGCATCTTCCTTTTTTGTTGAACTTTGGTATATACTCAGCATCTCTCAACAGCGGATGCCGGGAGTTGTTGCACTTAATAAGTTAATATATACAACTGGTGGAATAGATGTGCTTGACCTTGGTCAGCTGTTGTATGTGTTTTTGCTTCCAATAAACGACAGTACTTGTCTGAATCCATTATAAGGAAGTCTTTGTAGAGGGGGCGCCCGGGGGCATCCCCCACCAGTCCCAAGGTAGTGCGTCCAGGGAACTTCTCCTTCCCGCCCCAAGGTGCGTGACATACCTATCCGGTAGTATTCCAATAGGGCTATCAGTCCTGTTCATCAAGGGGGCCAACTGCGTCGTCTCTCATCGGTTGCGGTTCCGGGCTCTGGCGCTTCTCCTTCGTCCAGTCTTTCAGAGACTTCTGTAGGGCCTTTGGGTCCATGAAGATATGGGAGCGGCCCTGCCGATTCAGCCGCAGTTTCGCCGGATATAACATGGCGTAGTCAACTCCAAGGTCTCGTAGTTGCCTCTTCAGGGGAGCAAACAGGCGTCGGGCCTCCTGTACTCGGGCCGTAAAGTCCGGGAACAGGGATATCGTCGACCCCTCATAGCGCAGTGGTTGTTTTTCACGGGCCAGTCTGAGCACCACATCTCGGTCCCTGTAATTAAGGAGCTTGGCAATTATTGGCCTTGGGGCCGCACCTGGTGGTGGTCATGGGCCCAGGGATCGGTGCGCCCTCTCAACCACAAACATAGTGGAAAATGAGTTCTCGCCCAACAAAGTCTTCAGTAGGCCCTCCGTGAAAAGCTCCATGTTTCCCGTTTGGGTGGTCTCCGGGAGTCCCGTAATGCGGAGGTTGCAGCGCCGGGAACGCGCCTCAAGATCTTCTGTTTTGTCCTGTAGGACCTGTAGGACCCTACCCAGTTGCTTATGTTCGGTGTCAAGCGTGGTTTGAGCCTCCTCCGCCTCCGTCAGTCTGCGCTCGGACATATCCAGTCGCTCTGCGTGCTTATCTAGCCTCTCGGCCATGCGATCCATTCTGTATGATAGAGCGTCCATCTTTGTTCCAAGAGAGGTGATGCCCCCCTGGAGATTCTTCTCCATAGCCAACAAGAGACTGCGAATGTCTTGCCCCGGGTCCGTAGTGTCCTGGCTCTATTCCCGAGCACCATCATCATTGGCAACCTCTAAGGATTTGGACCTCTTCTGGCTGAATGTCAGCTTCGGCTGGTTTTTTTCCACTCGCCCCATTGTTGTTTCCCTCTGCCCGGGCTTCTCCCACGCCACAGCTTCTGAGGATTGGGGAAGTGTCACCCACCCGGCAGTACCACTATCGTCCGGTTCGTGGGGGATTGTCTCACAAGGGGAGGCGTTTCACTCCGTTAGTGCAAGCCGCCATCAATTCCGCAGGTTCCCTCGACGTGTTGCCAGAGGGGTACTGTCCCGTGAGGTAGCTATGGCCACTCGTTGCTGTCACCGGCACTGTATGCAGCGGCTAATCACACCCGCGTCGCAGTCCTTCGGAGGCAGTAGCTCCTCTCGCCCACCTTCCAGCCCCCGGGGGCCTCCCAGCATACAATTCCGCTATTAGTTCGTGCGTGCCGGCCTCGAGGAACAGGTGAAGGCCTGCAGGAGTATCGTCGCTAGATCAGGGTGGCAACTCCTTCCGCTCGGATACGAGCAGTAATTCCCAGGCCCAACAGGCCTTCAGACCGGGTGGTACCCCGTATGCCCAGAGTCCAAGCTTGCAGGCCAAGATGGCGGACAGTCCCCGGGCCCTTGTGGTGCGACCAGGAAGTGCTGTGTGGTGAGACGCACACGCCAAGTGAAAGCGCTCCGGGCAGGCCTGTCCCTCGTCGTGCAACCCCCACAGAATCTGGGGTTACCGGGGAGTGCGCTGCACTGCTATGCTGGACGGCCGCATGTGGAGGAGCAAGTTATCGTCAGCCGCTCCCTGAGAAAGCATGCAGCGCTCCTGGGGCCCCCAGCGTACCACGTCCTCATGCTGACTTCAGGTACTTGGGGGGTCTCTGCCTTCCCAGCTCGGGCTGCCTCGCTGCCAGATAGGCCGTCACTCGGGCTCCGCAGCGGTAGCGTCGCCAGGCCTACCCTCGAGGCCTACTTCAGCACGCCCAGGGCCGCTCGTTCAGGCCCGTTCTCCAGCGCCGGCGGTCACACTCCGGGCGCACTCCTGAGCGGTCGCTGGCAGCAGATCGCTCCTTTCAGGGTCGCAGGGGCGCCCCGCGCCGACACTCACCGGAGATCAGGGCAGCGTGAGGCAGTTCGGCAGCGCCGCAGTCCCTGTCGCCCCGTCCCCACGCTCCGGCATCCGCAGGAGGCCCAGCCCGCCCGGCGCAGCTCAGGTCCTTCGCGGCACCCAGGGGGCAGCTCCAGGCTCCACGAGGCGATCGTCGGTCGCGCGACAGGCTCCAGATGGCAGGACACCGTCCTGTGGGGCGATATCGGTCTGCAGTTGAAGGATATTTGGCGGATCGTTAGGGCAGAATCACGGAGCTCTCGGCTCAAGCGGCCATCTTGGTAGCGAGCTAGCTCCGCCCCCGTCTGCGCACAGTTTTTACTGCCATGTCGACCTGGCAAGTGCACCCACTTGCTAAGCCCTAACCTTCCCTTTTATTACATGTGAGTCACCCCTAAGGTAGGCCCAAGGTACGCCTATGTGCCAGGTGCAGTGCATGTGAAAGGTAGGACATGTCCTGGTGTGTGTGGAATGTCCTGATGGTGAACTACACTGTGTATTTAGATTTTCACTGTTGAAAGGCTATCTGTCCCATAGGATAGAATGGGGAATACTTGGTAACATTTTACAAGTATATTTTCCCATTGGGACAAGATAGATGGAGTTTAGTATGCCTTAACTGAGAATGTAGAAATGCATCTTTTAGTAAAGATGATTTTTATATTCTGTGTTTGAAAATGCCATTTTCAGAAAGTAGGTATTTTCTTGCTTAGCCATCCTGTGTGCCTCTGCTGGGTTGTAGATTGACTGTCTGACTTTGGAGTGACAGGGGCTGGAGATGTGCATTCTCTTCAGACAGCCACCGGGGGGGTCGCGGTGTGTCCTGCCTTTCCTGGATGAGTCAGGACTGGGCTGAATAGACCTCAGCTGCATTTACAGTAGTGGGAGGAGATTTCCTTGCACCTGAATGGGCCTGGCCTGCTTTGGACAATGCTGTCGCCATCTCCTGCTGGGAAGCTGGGCCAGAGAGGACCAAACTGGTTTGAACTAAGCATAGACACTCTCTGCCCAAGAGAACAAGGAGAAACTCAGTATAAATAGGGGAGCCCAGACCCCTGAACTTTAGAACTCACTCGGATCAAGGAACCTGCCAAGAAGAAGCTGGAAGAACTGCAAGGAGGAGTACTGCCCCTTCGCTGTGTTGTTGCTTTGCTGCTTCTGCCTTGGGCAGGGAAAGGACTGGACTGAACTTTCTTTACTTGTTGCTGAGTATCTCCAAGGGCTTGCAATAGAGCTTGCCTCCTGTTCACGAACTCTCAGGGACAGCAAAGACTTCACCTACCTCTGGGTACCGCCGGTGGAACCGCGGTTTCAGTTGTCACACAGTGGGAATGCAGCCGGCACCGTCACCGACACTGCTGCAGGCTCTGTGTTCTGCAGGCACCGCAGAGGGCACCGCCACACTTCGCCCCGTAACCCTGGTCTCACTGACCACGACAACTGCCGCCACGCCACTGCTTGCACCGCGTCCTGTGGGTACTGCACTCTGCCCCGCCTCGCTTCACTCTGCCGCCCTGGTCTCACCGACCACGTTACTGCCCGCTGACCGCGACACCTGTGACCGCACCGTGGTTTGGGGGCACCGCTTGTAAGTTACACGACGCACCGCCCCGTCCCACATCGCAGTCTGGGCCGACGGACGCCAGCTCTCATCAACCGGCACTGTCGCTTGCACCGTGACCTGTCAGCACCGCTACAAAAACAAGCAGTCCAGGAAAACGTTTCTGTCTTTTTCATCCTTCCTAGAAATAACAAGGAGAGAATTTCAGCACCTTGAAAAACCAGTGGCCCTGTTGTCTCCCTCTTTGAACCATGCCCACTGCAATTGTCGTCCTTCCTAGAAATAACAAGGAAAGAATTTCAACACCTTGTAAAAACCAGTGGCCCTGTTGGCTCCCTCTTTCAACCATGCCCACTGCAAATATTCAAGAAAAACCTACTATCAACAATGGCGGCTTCCCTACAATTAACATAATCACTAATTCATTAGCCACAGGAATCTTTCCCCAGGAATGAATAACGTCAGATATACATCTGTTGATGAAGAACAAAAAGACTCTAATACCTATATATACATTTCTAATGGTCCCTTCCATGGCAAACTTATTGACGCAGCAGCATTTCTGCAAATCTCATAGTTCTTGGAACACAAAAATTTACTTTCAGACTACCAAACAGGATTCCGCCTGGCAAGAGGCACAGAATCTGCTCTAATAGCCACATAGAATGACAAAAAAAGCACAATTGACCAAAACAGCACAGCAGCACTACTTCTGGATCTTTCGGCAGCTTTTAGCACTTTCAATATAAAACTTTAATTCCCAGACTTAATGACATTTGTATTGATGGTACCAGTCTTGCTTGGATCTTCTCCTATCTTGATGACAGGGCTAGCATAAGATATATGCCCCCTTCTCCTCATGACCATGCAAAATAAAAACAGAATATCCCAAATGATCCATCATCTCTCTTCTCCCCTCCTACTCAATAAGTACATGAAACCACTACCAGAGTTAATCACAGCTTTGGCCTTATGTTCTATAATTATGCAGACGACACACAAATAATACGCATACTAAAAAACCCCAAAGACATAGGAAACTCCAAATTCTAAAACTTACAAGAAAACAGAGACCAATGAATAAAATCCAGCCACCTTAAACTAAATGCATCAAAAACTGAAATACTAATGTGTGGAGAACGGAAATGTTTTATAATCCATTAACACACTGGCGGTTGAACAGGAATATCCACCAAAAATATAAAAAGAATTCCAAAATCCTGGAATTCATGGACTCTGCATTCTCTATTAATTCTCAGTTCTCAATTAATGGAAAAGTTGTAATCCATTAAAACCCTGGCCGGACATACTAGAATACTAGAATAGTCACCAAAATATAAAAAAGAATTACAAACACTTGGAATTCATGGTTTCTGCACTCTTAATGAATTGGAAAAACTAACTAAGTAAGCTTATCACTCTATAAAGGCACTTTGCTGCATCATTCCCCATCCTGGATTTCCACAAAAGGCTCCAGTATCGCCTTCACACATCCTCTCAAAGATTTGATTCCGCAAATGGCTGTATCATTGGACATTGCTATCAACCATGCAAAACCTCCATAGAATTTAAAACTCAGCAACAAGATTACTTCTACATGTAAACATACGTAAACACATCCCACCTGTTCTCAAGGCTCTCCACAGAATACCAGATGAAGATCCTCATTTTAACTATTATGCACCATCAATAAGGCAATAAATGGTAGACTTCCTGAATTCCTCCAGAAGAAAATCAACAAATAATTGCCAGCCTAGGAATTTCTGTTCAAGGCTAGCACCATGACTAATCATTCCACCTTACAAAAGGAAAACATTTGGCAGCACTACTTTCTGAATACAGAATGCCAAATGAAGCAATTGTCTCCCAGCAAAAATAAGAGCCACTGAGAATCATCTGGAATTTAGAAGCAACGTTAAGAACTGTCTATTCCCAACCTCAACATCATGGACACACCAGTGACCTATCTAAAAAGAAGAGACATGCTACAAGAATAAAGACTGATCTGTCCACAAACAGACACTCTGGCTAACTCATTTAGATCTTATGCAGAAACTAAATCAGTTCTATCTGCCATCAGATCTTCTCTTTGCCCTGGCCCTGTCTAGTGAACTGTATAAAATAAAAGCACCAAGAAACACCCAGGCACTCTTGTGTACAAAACAGTTTGTCTCCTGAACTTAGGTCCAAGAATCCTTATTTTCCATCAATAGAGACAACTGATTTAGAAGAAAAAAAAAACATGGTAAAACAACCAACAAGAAGATTCCAATAACATGATTAGATTACTAATAGATATTGTTAAATAAATATTGTTGATGAGAAATGAGAAAAATACCACAGACGTAGACTCACTAATGAAAAGAATTGAGAATGAAAACTTGGAAAAATAACTAAGAAGAACTATGCAATTTTGAACAGTCATTGACAAATTTGAGGAAGATATCAAATGAAAAAACAGAAATTCAGAAGGGGCCAACTGGACTATCAACTAGACCGAGCATACACTTTTGCTAAGAAATACAGCAGCTTTTGTAAAACTTACCAATCATACCACAGCAACAAATCATCCTCCATCTCTGGGTTAACCTCAGACAGAAAACCACCAGGAAGCACAGTCAAGGCATCCACAGCATTCGGGGTACATTTCTCAGAAAAAGTCAGAAGACACCGACTGGGAAACCTAAACATAAACATACAACATGCAAGAACCAGACTGGATCCAGACCTTACACGGAGCAATCAACCATCAACATCAGGAGTTCAACCTGAGTACACTAGGTAGAACAGGAGAACGACCAGACACCACAAACTAACTAATAGTGAATTTATTCAAGACTATGGCCAGCCGTTGGTTATCCTTTTCCAGTATACTTTCCAACAAATACCTTCATTCATCCTATCTTCCTCTCTTTAATCCCCTATCTTTACAAACTCACAAAATGACCCATCCCCTCTATCTTAATGTGGGGGATACGTGGTTTAAAATGGACACAAACATCGTTTTTTTCGGTTGCCATTATATATCATAACCTCCTTGATAGGGTTGTCTTCTTTATGGACACGTAATACAACCAAAAGAGAGAAGGCCCCTTCCTCGATCCCAAATAGTGTTTATATCCCTTCAATAAATACCTAAGGGGCATATTAACAAGGGCTATATCTCCGCTTTTTTGGCTTTAAAAGCCAAAAAAGCGGAGATAATAATATCGCCCTATTACCAATGCGGCGCTAACATGCATTAGCGCATGTTAGCAGCCGTATTCCACACGCCTCGCATTGCATCTCTAATGAGATGCAAAGTAGGCGTTCCCTGCCAAAACTAAAAGGAAAATATCGCTAACTGTCCTTCGCCGTATTTACAAGACGGCCCAGGACACACGTAGCGTTGCAAAAAGCCGCGCTAACCGCGGTTATCGCCAGGAATTAACGTCTAAGAAAATCCTGGCTTGCCTATATGTTACATGGGAGGTGGATTGTACGGCTCAATCCACATCTCCCTATTAACAAGGATTCCCCGTACGCTGCCGGTGTATCGCTGGATTCCCAGCGATAAACCCGTATTTCGCCGCTATCGCCGGATTTTTGATCGCCATGGAGATATGCGTTGATAATAACGCGATATCTCGGCGATTGCATCCAGCGATAGCCGGCGTTGTGCAAAGTCGCGCTAAGCAGGAAATGCGATAATTATCGCATTTCCTTGATAATATGCCCCTAAGTTCTTTGTAAAAGGACTCTCACCCACAAAGAGCTCTCTGTGGCATCCTTCATCATCATCGAGTACTTGCCCAGATGCTGAGTACATCTGAACGGGCTCGACCTCAATTATAGAGGGAGCGCTTTGATCTCAATTGCGTGACTGGATCTTTTGTATGATTAAAATTACCTAAAGGCTGCCCTAGAAGTAATGAATTTTATTTTTGGGCTCCTCTGGTATGTTTAAAAACAAAAGTTAGATGCCATTGGAAACAATTAGCTCTTCAGCATCTAGTGAAAACTGGTCTACATTATCCTTCTGGTTTTTGAATGCCCAAATCACCTGGGTTTCTTCAGGACCACAATAAGGATCCCTGTGATCTGAGATACGAGGATCTGTGCATTTTACGTTCACCTCTTAACATTCATTTGTGCAATACATACGAACCGCTCTGTCATTTCCAGGTCGGATTGTAGTTTTGGGGAAATATTGGCCCCATCGAGATGGGCAGTCCTTGCAGTCTCACTGTCAGCAAAGATTGTTCTGGCAGTCGCACCTATTCCGCACTCAAGCCCCTGGACCATACAGGACAATGGCATCAGAGTGCCTTATTCACCAAATTCTCGGTTTGCCTGTTCAATTTTGAGTTGGGAGGACCCCCAGCTTTATGACAACAGAGTAGAATTTAATCCATTTGCATAAACCTTCCTCTGACTGCCCAGGGGAGTACGGGCCATTGGAGTTAAGCCATCCAACTGTCTGTCCTATTTAGAGTAGGTGGTCTGACAGGGTTTTTTTTTACTGTCCTTCTCCGCCAGGAATATTTTGGTGGTGAGGGGCAGTAAAAATGTTTAAAAATTGCCCCTACACCATGGGAGAAAACTCCCACATATGTAGGGCCATTAGTTTATACTTTTCCAAAAACAAATTCCTGTTTTGGGAAAGTAAAATAAAATAAAAGTTTGGTGTAAGCATCCATCACTAATGTCAGACACACACCAAACATCTAATTATATGATCCATCATGACCGCGGTTTGTATAATTCACCACAAGGAAGGTGGTGAACTCTAAAGTTGGCAGGCTGTGTAAAGGCAACGGAGGCAGATGTAACTTCCTCTGCGACCCTGACTGCCTCTATTTCGTCCGCCAAACTTTAAAGTCGGCCCATTGGTGGTACTCACTTTTATGCACTCAATATTGTTACAGATTGATTTTTTTGTCAGTCGAAATTGTGACATACAACTGTTGCAAAAAGAACTGTGGCAGAGGCCCTGGTGGGAACAAGTTAGTTGGGCTCATAGGATGGCAAGTCAATGGAGCTGTCCATCATTTCGCTTGGTTGGTGAGAATTATAACAACAGGCGAAGAGCCCACAAACTTTTGATGCAAATGCATGGACTTGTAGTCATGCCACTCACAGACTGTAGGGTTGCCTCGAATGTAATGGCAGTGAACCAGTTCTGAAGACAACGCTGGGCCAAATCTGGAACCGACACCTGCAGAGATATCTGGTAAGGATAGAGCGAAGAGAAACCCATTTAAAGAAGTATCTGAGCCCATCATATGGCACACTAGGACAGAGGTGCAAGCCAGAGGATTTGTAACAGACTATGGTACATGGATACAATGTATCTGTGCAACTGCTAAGAAACTACAGCTCATCATTTTGCATTCAGGGTAAAAATGTTGAAAGGATGAAGTACTTGTAGAATGTGGGTCCTTATTCAGTTGCATGGGATGACGGCAGAGAAAAGCTATAAATCCACACCTCCCTGACAAAATACAGCCACTGTTACTAAGGCATGGAATGTTATTCCAAATCAGGACAAAGGTAGGAGTGGAGCTCAAAACATCAAATAAACAGAATTAATTGAGAAGCTAAAGAGCGCTACCTTGTTCGTGATCACAAAATAGACCAAACACCCAGAAGGGGGTCAGAATGTGTGGACATGAGTTTGCTAAAGGAGGTCGTCAAGAGAAAAAAATACATCTTGCTCTAAACACTAACTTAAGAAGATCTCATTTTTATGAGGTGTTTTCCAAGCTTGACCTGAATGAATGTGTTCCCGTACAGCTAATAAGTATTCTAGGCTTAACTTATTACCTTTGCATCTGTTCTTCAGCCGACCCTCGCCGTGCCTGGGCTGCAAGTGCCATATTTACACTGCAGCCCCTACTAGCAATTTTGGCCCTGCTGTTTGGCATCCCAAGGCCCATGGGTAAGAGACGACGACCGCACACTTTGGTATGATCTGGAAAGCTGGCCATCGGTTTTCCTTGCGCAGATCACCATTCTTACAGCTGCAGGTGCAGCCTCCCACCATGGCACCTGTAACTTACATTTACTTGCTGTATCCTTCAGTGTGGGTGGGTCGATTCCTTGTGGAGCAGCACTGTACTGCTGTTTTGGTCAATTGGGGGTGTTTTATTTCTGACCTGCTGCAGCCTGCTCTAACTCACATGCATGCTTCCCTTTTTCCTTATTAGTGTTTCTCCAAGAATATCCCAAACCTCATTTCCAAGATCACAACCTCTCCTTTAAAAGTCAATAACCAATAATAAGACCAAAAATATATTTTTTTAAACTGCTTACCCTGGGTTCTGGAGCAACATGCTGCCCGACGTAAAGTGCTACAATCCCTCTCCAGGGGTAGTAAGTACTATATAAATGCAATTGGGCATTCAATTGTACTTCATTCAGATGCCATAATAATTTCCCTTTACTGCTTGACACACTCACATAAGACAAAACCGCCACGGGTCATGTGCATCACGCAGTACTGTACCAGTCCACAACAATAAGCAACCCATCACAAACTGAGCAGGCATGCTATAACTGGAGAGAGATGTCACATGCCACTGGCCAATGGAGCTCTTTAAATTAGTTCACAGAGAATAACCACCTTTTTATATCTCACAATGGCAATCCGATAGGGAGTGATAGTAACAAAGTCCATCCCAGCAGATATCTGATCCATGTCTTCCTCCAATCTACACCTGCTCAGGGCCATAAACTTTAAACTTTAAACAAAATAAGACAACTCAGTGAAGTAGCAAGCTAAGTGGACTATGAAAATAGGAAATACCATAAAGGGACCTGCAGAGATGCTCAAAGCTGCCAGCTTACTGAAAACCATGAACTGAACACCTGTCTCTCACACTTCCTTATTCGTCACATTGCTAAGAGTTGTTTCCCATAGCACGATAACCGCAGCTCGGTGGTCTTCATGCATGACATGGAAACACTTCTCACACAGGATCAAAACAAAGACAACACCCTTCCAACCGCACACCCTACACAGTGTAGCGTGCAACTGTGGAAAAGTGGGTTTCTATTGCAGTGCCCCCCCACTTTTTGCCTGGCCTTTGATGCAATTTTGACTGTAGAGGACTGGGTCCTTGCTGCCCAGGTTTCCAGTACCAGTACTCTATCCCTAAAACTGCACCACGATTGGCACTTTAGACCTCCCTGTAAGCCTGTAGCAAATGGTACCCTGGTACCCAGGGCATTGGGACTGAAGAGGGTCACCTAGAAACCCCTCACCAAGGCCATGCAAACTACCACTGCAGCCTGCATGCCTTGGTGCAGAGAAAAACAACAAAGTCAACATGGCACACTGAGTGTGTGCCATGCAAAGCAGCACTGCCTAAGGTATAGGTAAGTCACCCCTCTAGCAGGCCTTACAATCCCTAAGGCAGGGCTCACTATATCTCAGGTGTGGGCATATCTGCATGAGCAGATATGCCCCTACAATATTTAAGTCTATTCTTAACATTGTAAGTGCCAGTGAAGCCATAGAGAGTACATGGGCTGGAAACTCAACAACTCGCGTTCCCCAGCACCATGATGGCTTTACTGAACCCAGGAGTATTTGGTACCAAACAAACGTCTCAAACCCACACTGATGCCAGTGTGGTATTTATTGAAACATGTACCTCAGAGGTGCCCCCTGGAAGCTTGACAACCCTGGTGTGGTCTCTGACTGGCTTTAGGCAGCCTGCCACCACCAGACATGTTTCTGGACCCCTGGGTCGAGAGCCACTGCTCTCTGAGGCCAGAAACAAAGCACATCCTGGGCGGAGGTGTCACCCCTCCTCCCCCAGGATGAGCACAGTGCTTGAGAGGGGAGCTTCAAAGGCCTTGCTGCCTTTGTAATGCAACCCCAGTCTCTGCTGCTAGCAGTAGATTTTTTTTTTTTTTGCAAAAAAGGTTTCTAGTGGCGTAGGTTGAGAGCACAGTTACATATACCGAGCCGGTGTTGTCAATCCACAATCTTGTGTGGTTTATTTCACTATTATTCTCAAGTTTTAAAAATCAATATATACATTAACACCATGTCATCTTACAGAACACAATTTCAACAGTGTAACATTACATACAAGGGATTGTGTGACAATACATGGTAAAACATTTGAAAATTCATAAAGTAATGAAACATAAAACACCAGTCCTATATTGCAAAGAAGTCACACTGAGGCGGAGGTTATCTTAAATTTGCAGACATCAACTATCTACAGTCTCCTGCCTGTGTGTGCAGCCCTGGGACTTAAGAATATAAGTGTTCACACTAGGAGAGTAATTATTTTTAAGCTTTTCTCCTCGGGCACTCATAGGGGTATCTTGTCCCAGATGCTGGGGTCAATGCGTTTCCAACCCCGTATTCATTATGGGGTTTTCGTCAGGACCTTGACTTGGTGGTATCTATTTACAGGGGAAACAAAAATGGGGGAGGTGTAGGTTATTAATACCTATCTGACATCATAGTATATCCACTGTGTCACCTTACAATGATAATTAATGTACCTTGTGTGGAGTCTGCTCTTCCCAAATGTCTTTAATGGAGAGTGAGGGGCCTAATGGTCACCTGTAGGGAGAAGAGTTATAAAGGAAAGTTTGCATATTTGTTCTTTTGCAGTGAGGTAATTACAGTTGAGAAGAACGGGTTCATAATTTGGAAAGTAGATGGCCGCCCCCGATTTAAACCCCCACTTTTGGAGGGAGACCCAGTGGGAAAACCAAGATAGAATAGGAGGTGTGCCTCTCTTCGCCAACTCCACCCCTCAGATGCTGGAGGCGAAGATAAGCACATTTTTCTTCAAGATGGTTGGACTTATCCATTCAGGGCTAGGGCCATACCCCCCCCCCCCAACAGGAGGGTGGCATAAGAGTGGGTTTAAACACCCCAGGTAAGGAACCCATTTGTCCCTACCTGTTACTCCCCTTTAACGTCCCTAAATCTAGTATTTAGGTTTCTCCTCCAGACCCTGAAATCAGATCTACGATGACCTAAGAAGCCCAAACACCGAAGAGCTGCACCAGCATGAGAGAAGAAGGACCAGTGACTGACTCTGCGCCTGTCCTAACGGCCTGTCTGCTGCCTTTCGCCTCTGCGACAAAAAGATGACTCATCCTCCAGGCCCAACGGCCTCCAAAGCCCTGGGAGGACTGCGTGCCTTCGATAAAGACTCAAAATCTCCCATGGGCTGCAGACCTATCTACAAAAAAAGAACTCTGCCCTGAGGAACCGCAAACTCACCACTGGATCCACCTCTGCACCCGACTCCCACAGCCTGAGTCCAAGTGGCCCACCGGTCCTGTGAAGGTTCCCCAGTGCTTCTGAGCACTAGTCCACCGTGGGCTGACCCCTGCTGGACTCCACCTCGGGGCCTGCAGCCTCAACTCGAAGACTCCCCCTGACCTCAACCTGCCCGATAAGCTGTTTTCCGATGCCTAAGGACACCCCTGCAACCGAAGCCCATGGGCCTTGGGGATCCTGACTGATGGTGTCCCTACGTCCTTTAACATCTCTACTAACCTGGACAGCTGTGGGTTTTCTTTATCAAGCCTTGTGGTCTGAGTCTTTTTTCAACCTTGAGCTCCCCCATTGAATTACATTGGACGTCCGACGCTGTGTTGGCACTCTGCACCCGGCCGCCCTTGAGCTGCTAAGGGTGAACGTTTGGTGCTGCCTTGTGGCCCCCCTGCACTTACCGTAACTCCACCAGATCGACCCCTGACACAGCTTCAGTCACTTGTGAGCTGCACATCTTCCAGAACCCCCAGTCGTCATTGGTTAACATTGGGCACTGACTCCGAATCTGACCTCTGCACCCGGCCGCCCCTGTGCCACTGGTGATGCAGTCTTGGTGCCAATCTGAACCTTGCCTGGTGTTTACCTGAAGCCCTGACGACTGGAACTGTAAGTTATGTACTTACCTAAAAAACTGCATTCTTGTTTTCCTGCATAGGTTAACATTGCAAAGCTTGAAAATTGCACTGTGTCCTCTTTTTAAAGTATTAAGTATTTTTCCTGAAAAACGTACTTACCTTTTGTGAACATCTTGGTTTTAAAACAAATCTTGAAAGAATCTTATTTTTCTAAAATTGGTGTGGATCTCCTTTTTGAGTTGTGTCTCATTTATTACTCACTGTGTGCATAACAAATGTCTTACACTACCACAAATAGAGCACTTTGGATTTACAATGAGCCCAGGAACACTTCTGGGGGAATCTCTGGACTCTGTGCACGGTATATCCACTTAGTGCTATACCATATACAGAGCCAGCTTTCTACAGCCATCCATGTAGGCATGCGCTTTAGCACCCCACAAAGAGAAAGTAAGCTCTATATAAATGCTTCAATACAATACAACGGCTGGGGGTAGCTGGGCTCATGTCCCATTACTTATGAGTAATCTTCATTACCCTGATTGAGGTTCTCCTCGTCCAAGTCATGTCCCAGCCCGCCCGCCCGCCTCTTTTGTGGTGTTTGGTCATGTTACTGGTAAGGCATGGAGGCGGGTGGCTGGGGCCTTTATTCTATGAAAATAAAAAAAATACTAGCATATTAGAGTGCCTGTCGGGATGCGGGACCGCCTCATATTGTAATGACTGGGACAAGGAGGACCTATAGGGGGGGTGATGTCCCTGGGGTCTACTACGCTGCCCCTGGCCTTTGCTTTCACAAACTCGTATTCCTACAAGTGCCTGGAAGATTAATTGTGTTGAACGTTGGAACTGTGTTAGCATCAACCTTTGAACCGGAGAGTGGGTGTTCTGTGAAGAGAATTGCTGTGACAGAACAGGAGAAATTCTTAGCACATTGTCTAGCACCTATACGCACAGGCCTGGCCCCAGAATATCCCTCTCCTAAGCCGTGCACGGAGAGCAGACGCACCTCTCCCAGTGGCTTTCACATCGTAAGAATGGGCTAATTAAACCGAACCTGGGTGTCAGCGCCAGGCGTGCACTAACGAGACAGCAGAGCCTGTTAGGGGAGATAAGTAACAAGGGCCTCCCACTCCGAAGGCACTCAATTAACATAAAATCCTCCAGCCGCCTGACAAGGTATGAGACACCTACACTCCCCAGCACCCGCCCCAGCCTAGCTCTATTCAAATACAGTCACATTCACTGCATTAATTAAAAACACTTGTCTCTTTTAAAACTCTGGATGATGCCTGTTTAAAATCCCTGGTAGAGTACAGTGGTGGGTGGTGATTACTTCAGTAACTTTTACTGCATCCCTGCATTACACTCATTTGCTAATGTTGTGATAGACTCCCAGCTTTCTCCATGAAGCACACAATGCAAAGCAATATGAGTAGGGCTTGAGTTTTAGTTTGACAGACAGTTCTTTGCCCATCAGGGTGTTACGTCCGCCACCCTGATGGACTACTATCTGTCAAATTTAGAGATTAACACTGGCCCAGTAGTCATCTTTGTCCATTGAAAGGAACCACAGTCACAGGGGTTCCTTTCAAATACAAAAAGATTGGCGTACGGCCGCTGTACGTTGTGACGGCTGTTCACCAAACTTTTCCAGTTTTTGTTTTTCTAAAAAATATCTCAAAGCACTAGTTTCCTTCAGAAAAACAAAGAACTAGTGATCCCTGCACCCTAAGAGTTTTCTCCCAGAATGTGTAAATCATTTTTTTTTTTCTTTCCCTCACTGCCAAGGTTTTCCTAGCGGTGACGGACAGGAAAAAAACAGACTGTACGACATTCACCATAAGCAGGGCGGATGGTGCAATGTCCTTCTTCCGACAGTCCCTACCCATCGGGCCACCAGAGGAAGTTTTCTGGTGACAGAGCCAAGTTGGGGCTTAGTCGACAAAAAACGTAAGGTCCGGCCAGCTCTACATAAGGTGGGCAGATCGAGGGTTTGGCACACAAGTTTTGTGATAGAGTACAGTGTCCACCAAATTCTAAATCTGTCTCTTTCATAACCATGAGTAGTAGTCCCTCCCTAGAGAGTGCATGCTCTGGTGAATGCATTAATGAGGTGTCATTGGCATTAGTTGGAGGGTGAGCACTCTGCATAAATGCTCCCATCGGTCCCTGTATGGGGCAGTGTCACACTGTAATGATGACCTTGAGGCAGCTGAGTCGAGTACAAAGGTTCTTTATTATATATCCACAGACCCATGACACTTCGTGTGCAACCAGCTCAGATCCCAACAGGTTACTGGTCTCAATGGAAACGAGGTAACTACACACAAAGCGCACGTGGAGAACATTTCAAAGTAAACACTGCACTGTGCCAACAATACACGAGCAAAAATTCAAAGGTAAACATAGCGCTCTATAATAATGCCACGAGCGCACACAGAGACAGCACACGCTGCATGCATAGTGCCTGCTGTTGACAGATCTAAAAATGCATCATAAAAGCCTTAAAGAAACATTGCCTTATATTACTAACACACACATCCTAGTCAGACCGGGGAGGGGTTTGTTACCACAGGAGAGAGGAGACTGACAGAGGAGGGGGTGGCTCTTTTCTGTGTTAATCTGAGAGGATGTGGCGTTACTGACAGAACTGCAGACTTAGGACCTGGGAAGTCCCACCGTCGTCCGTCGGCTCAACATGTGATTCTGGGCAGATCACTTAACCTCACCCTACCTATAACAAGCATTGGCATAGCCAATAGGTCTCGCCTTTGGGGCCTTATAAGTGTTTAGGCAGAGCTATTGACTTTGCCAATGTGTTTAAGCTGTGCTGTAGAGAAGTGTGGCTGCTGTGCAGCATGCTAAAAAGTTGTAATAAAAAAGTGCCAGAAGCATTTTTGTTACCTTATATATGACCAAAGAGGCATTATGTCCAACAGAACGACCATATTAAAAAATGTATGTACAATAAAAAAATTCTCATTTTTCTTTTGTTCTTGCAATGCTGGCAACTTGTTTTTGCCTATTCCAATGGTTGTTTGTTAAAGTTTTTTTTTAGGGGGCATAAACAATTGGAGGTTGAAGGTTGTGAACTAGTACCTGTATTATAACACTAGCAGTGGCCAGACGCTAGGGGAGAATCAACAGATGGCAGATTCCGAGAGCAGGCTGAGGTGGTGTTGAGTGATGTTGAGGTGGTAGTGGTGGTGGTGGTGACTGTTGCGGAGACGATGCTGAATGATACTTAGGTCTTGCTGAGTGATACTGTTGTGGTTGTGCTGAGTGATACTTTTGTGGTTGTGCTGAGTGATACTGTTGTGGTTGTGCTGAGTGATACTGTTGTGGTTGTGCTGAGTGATACTGTTGTGGTTGTGCTGAGTGATACTGTTGTGGTGGTGCTGAGTGATGCTGTGGTGGTGCTGAGTGATGCTGTGGTGGTGCTGAGTGATGCTGTGGTGATGCTGCGGTGGTGCTGAGGGGTGCTGCGGTGGTGCTGAGGGGTGCTGCGGTGTTGCTGAGTGATGCTGTGGTGGTGCTGTGGTGGTGCTGTGGTGGTGCTGAGTGATGCTGTTGTGCTGCTGAGTGATGCTGTGGTGGTGCTGAGTGATGCTGTGGTGGTGCTGAGTGATGCTGTGGTGGTGCTGTGGTGGTGCAGAGTGAGGCTGTGGTGGTGCAGAGTGATGCTGTGGTGGTGCAGAGTGATGCTGTGGTGGTGCTGAGTGATGCTGTGGTGGTGCTGATTGATGCTGTGGTGGTGCTGAGTGATGCTGTGGTGATGCTGAGTGATGCTGTGGTGGTGCTGAGTGATGCTGTGGTGATGCTGCGGTGGTGCTGAGTGGTGCTGCGGTGGTGCTGAGTGGTGCTGCGGTTTTGCTGAGTGATGCTGTGGTGGTGCTGAGTGATGCTGTGGTGGTGCTGTGGTGGTGCAGAGTGATGCTGTGGTGGTGCAGAGTGATGCTGTGGTGGTGCAGAGTGATGCTGTGGTGGTGCAGAGTGGCGCTGTGGTGGTGCAGAGTGGTGCTGTGGTGGTGCTGAGTGATGCTGTGGTGGTGCTGAGTGATGCTGTGGTGGTGCTGAGTGATGCTGTGGTGGTGTTGAGTGATGCTGTGGTGGTGCTGTTGTGGTGCAGAGTGATGCTGTGGTGATGCTGAGTGATGCTGTTGTGGTGCTGAGTGGTGCTGTGGTGGTGCTGAGTGGTGCTGTGGTGATGCTGAGTGGTGCTGTGGTGGTGCTGAGTGGTGCTGTGGTGGTGCTGGAGTGATGCTGGGGTGGCGCTGAGTGATGCTGGGGTGGTGCTGGTGATGCTGGGGTGGTGCTGAGTGATGCTGGGGTGGTGCTGAGTGATGCTGGGGTGGTGCTGAGTGATGCTGTGGTGGTGCTGCTGAGTGATGCTGTGGTGGTGCTGTGGTGGTGCTGAGTGATGCTGTGGTGGTACTGTGCTGGTGCTGAGTGATGCTGGGGTGGTTCTGTGGTGGTGCTGAGTGATGCAGTGGTGGTGTTGTGTGACGCTGTGGTGGTGCTGAGTGATGCTGTGGTGGTGCTGTGGTGGTGCTGAGTGGTGGTGCTGAGTGGTGGTGCTGAGTAATGCTGTTGTGGTGCTGAGTGGTGCTGTGGTGATGCTGAGTGATGCTGTGGTGGTGCTGAGTGATGCTGTGGTGGTGCTGAGTGATGCTGTGGTGGTGCTGAGTGATGCTGTGGTGGTGCTGTGGTGGTGCTAAGTGCTGCTGTGGAGATGCTGAGTGATGCTGTGGTAGTGTGGTGGTGCTGAGTGGTGGTGTGGTGGTGCTGTGCTGGTGCTGAGTAAAAGCTGGGGTGGTGCTGAGTGATGCAGTGGTGGTGTTGAGTGACGCTGTGGTGGTGCCGAGTGATGCTGTGGTGGTGCTGAGTGATGCTGTGGTGGTGCTGAGTGGTGGTGTGGTGGTGCTGAGTAATGCTGTGGTGGTGCTGAGTGGTGCTGTGGTGGTGCTGAGTGGTGCTGAGTGATGCTGTGGTGGTGCTAAGTGCTGCTGCGGAGATGCTGAGTGGTGCTGTGGTGGTGCTGAGTGGTGGTGCTGAGTGGTGTTGTGGTGGTGCTGTGCTGGTGCTGAGTGATGCTGGGGTGGTGCTGTGGTGGTGCTGAGTGATGCTGAGGAGATGCTGAGTGATGCTGTGGTGGTGCGGAGTGGTGCTGTGGTGGTGCTGACTGATGCTGTGGTGTTGCTGACTGATGCTGTGGTGGTGCTGAGTGGTGGTGCTGAGAGATGCTGTGAAGAGAGAGAAAGATAGTGTGGAAATAGTGAAAGACAGAGAAAGTGTGTAAAAAAGTGGGGGGATCAAGAGAGACTGAAGAAATAAATGCCGAAAAAAATAGCCAATGTTGCCTTCACAGAGAATGAACTTTTAAAAAAAAAAAGTCAAAGAATGAGTAAGAATAAACTTTAAATTAAACAAAAAAAGCCAATGTGTCCTTGTCCGGTGGTACTGTGCTGGTGCTGAGTGATGCTGGGGTGGTGCTGTGGTGGTGCTGAGTGATGCTGGGGTGGTGCCGAGTGACGCTGTGGTGGTGCCGAGTGACGCTGTGGTGGTGCCGAGTGATGCTGTGGTGGTGCTGAGTGATGCTGTGGTGGTGCTGAGTGGTGGTGTGGTGGTGCTGAGTAATGCTGTGGTGGTGCTGAGTGGTGCTGAGGTGGTGCTGTGGTGGTGCTAAGTGCTGCTGTGGAGATGCTGAGTGATGCTGTGGTGGTGCTGAGTGGTGTTGTGGTGGTGCTGTGCTGGTGCTGAGTGATGATGGGGTGGTGCTGTGGTGGTGCTGAGTGATGCTGTGGAGATGCTGAGTGATGCTGTGGTGGTGCTGTGGTGGTGCTGACTGATGCTGTGGTGTTGCTGAGTGATGGTGTGGTGGTGCTGAGTGGTGGTGTGGTGGTGCTGTGGAGATGCTGAGTGATGCTGTGGTGGTGCGGAGTGATGCTGTGGTGGTGCGGAGTGGTGCTGTGGTGGTGCGGAGTGGTGCTGTGGTGGTGTGGAGTGGTGCTGTGGTGGTGCGGAGTGGTGCTGTGGTGGTGCTTAGTGATGCTGTTGTGCTTACTGATGCTGTGATGGTGCTGAGTGATGCTGTGGTGGTGCTGAGTGGTGCTGTGGTAGTGCTGAGTGATGCTGTGGTGTTGCTGAGTGATGCTGTTGTGGTGCTGTGTTGGTGCTGAGTGATGCTGGGGTGGTGCTGTGGTGCTCAGTGATGCTGTGGTGGTGCTGAGTGGTGCTGTGGTGGTGCTGAGTGATGCTGTGGTGGTGCTGTGTTGGTGCTGAGTGTTGCTGGGGTGGTGCTGTGGTGGTGCTGAGTGATGCTGGGGTGGTGCTAAGTGCTGCTGTGGAGATGCTGAGTGATGGTGTGGTGGTGCTGAGTGATGGTGTGGTGGTGCTGAGTGGTGTTGTGGTGGTGCTGTGCTGGTGCTGAGTAAAAGCTGGGGTGGTGCTGTGGTGGTGCTGAGTGATGCAGTGGTGGTGTTGAGTGACGATGTGGTGGTGCCGAGTAATGCTGTGGTGGTGCTGAGTGATGCTGTGGTGGTGCTGAGGGATGCTGTGGTGGTGCTCTGGTGGTGCTGAGTGGTGGTGCTGAGTGGTGCTGTGGTGGTGCTGAGTGATGCTGTGGTGGTGCTGAGTGATGCTGTGGTGGTGCTGAGTGATGCTGTGGTGGTGCTGAGTGATGCTGTGGAGATGCTGAGTGATGCTGTGGTGGTGCTGAGGTGGTGCTGAGTGGTGTTGTGGTGGTCCTGTGCTGGTGCTGAGTGATGCTGGGGTGGTGCTGAGTGATGCTGTGGAGATGCTGAGTGATGCTGTGGTGGTGCTGACTGATGCTGTGGTGTTGCTGAGTGATGCTGTGGTGGTGGTGTGGTGGTGCTGAGTGGTGCTGTGGTGGTGCTGAGAGATGCTGTGAAGAGAGAGAATGAGAGGTTGCATAGTTGTGGAGAAACTGGTTGAAGTCCCCTGTGTAAAATGGGCAGTGAAGGGTATGATAGAGCTGTGAAATCCCTTCCTGTGTGGCTGTCCTGTAACATCACACCACATGACGTCACTGTGCATTGCCTAGGATATGTTTCTGTCTTTTAGGGCTTGTGTTCTGTCTGCATTATCATATGCCGATGTCTCCGCACTATTGAACATACATTTTGACATCCTTCACAGTGACATGTACACAGATGGACCTGTGTTGTATTGCAGACTCCTTGCCATATCCACTGTGACACTGGAAAAACAACCAGTTTGCTTCCCTGTCTCAAGCACGTCTCTTAGCAAACTCAATAACACTGTCTTTATAATAGCAAGTCTTAAACATACCCGTTAGTGCTGTAGCTTTGTGTTTGTTACCAAGATACAGTGATTGGTGGCACCTTAAAGGAAAGGCAGGCACATGGCATCTGTGTATTCATTGCCCACATTCATGACATTTGGCCATTTCAGACAAAAGCTGTTCAGCGTTTTTCACCATTTAGCTGAAGCCACAATTTCAGTGTGAAATCTGTGCATGTCAGCATCCTTCCAGCAGGGTCCACGTGATTTACTTTAAGCCGACCACAGAGTATGGTGGCTTTCCTAGATTCCACAGCAAGCAGGAAAAAAAAAGTTGTTTGGGGGGATGCTTGTTGGTAGTGTGTGCTACAGTGCACAGCAGATTTAAACAAAAGAGAAAAAGCTAAGGTCTGAGCAGGAGCACAGCATCAGAAACATGATTGCGTCACTCCCGACTGTTTTACTTGGTACACAAATTTACCTCAAATATATCAAATTATTTTTGTAGACATTTGCCTAGCCCGGGTACTGAACCTTCAATTTATTTTGCCTAGAAAATTAGTGAAATTCTAAGATTGGGGCTGAGTTATGAGGAAAAGATCAACTCAAATTTGTATCACTTTTAAATTTTCACTGCCAAATCAACTTAGATCTCTACGTCTTTTTTCATTTGAACATATAGCCTTTCATTCAAATGATATTTAAACAGCGGCCTGAAACACCAATGTTTGTCCTTTCGAAAGATGGCTCTCAAAGTGGATTTTTCGTGTGTGTGTGTGTGTGTGTGTGGAGAGGGAGGGGGGGGGCTTGTCCAGCAGGAAGAGTCGATGTATCCTTGGTTATTTGTGAATGTTTCTGTAAACGTTTTTCGAACTCTCGAGTGGCACGAAGGTACAGAGAGTAGGAAGCGGCAGTCAGAAGCCGTATTCTAGCAAAAAATAGGCACCACAGATTAAATGGTACCTTGTAATTCCGAAGGACCTCTCCTTGTGCGAGATGCACAAGTTAGACTTCCAGTAGTAATGTTAGAGGGGGCAGGGAGCAGAGAATCAGAGTGTGAGCAGCGTTAGCTGAAAGGGCGGTGAGCACGAGAGAGCAGTGTATGAGCAGAAAGAACAGTTAGTGTTCGCGGGAGACAAGAAGGATAGGTGGTCAGTGTTTAAGCAGAGAGGGCGGTGTGCGTCCAGAGAGGTCAGCGAACGTTCAGAGAGAGCAGATGGTCATTGTGTAAACAGAAGGCGACGGCAGTAAAGTAGGCTTAATGAGCCTTGACAGAACCCCACATGGCGGCTGCGCGCGTGCACGCTCGCGTGAACGCAAGCTGGAGGCCAGCAAAAGCCTCTCTGGTAGCACTTCAAAAACCCGCTACTAAATGTCTCGCAGAGCAGCGCAAAGCGCTGGCTCAGCGAGACCTAAAAATAAATTTTAAAAAGTGTTTAATGTAACTGGAGCTGATGCAAGGTGCTCCAATACATACTGAATTTGCACTATTTAAAGGTACAAAAAATAAATAAAGGGCAGCATGTCACAGGAAACAAACAGCAGGGGGAGGGCAGGGACCTGATAGCACAGGAAGAGAGCTTGTGCATTTTAAACGCAAATGACAGAGGAACTTAACACCTCTGCCACCTGTTAACATGTTGCTCACCCTCCTTTTATCGTCTCATCAAAGAGCAGTGCCAATAAAAGGAAGATCAGCCTCAATTTATTTACAAAGCCAATTTTTACGGGCACCTTTGTGAAAAACGTGGGATTTTTTACAAAAGTGCAGATTTTGCATTTGTTTGCTAATCAAGAAATGCCGATATCCTGGGGGGTCTGCCTAGTGGAGGTGCAGTAACTTAGGCTTCCACTTATTATCAAGAAGAAGCACCATGTGTTCCTAACACTTTTAAATCAATTTAATATAAGGTTTGTTAGCCCAGTTGGTTGATTTAAAGCACCCTTTGTAACTGAACATCTTCCATAATAACAGAAAGGTGGCTTGGTTGGCAGGGCTTCCCTGTGTGTCATTGGTCTGATACACAAACCGTGTTCATCCTGGTCAAATAATTTACCTTCTGACGTAGTCCTTTAAGTTCCAATCCACCACAGAGGTACACCTCTAAAGTCCCCAGGACCTCAGGGGGGGGCACTTACATGCTCACAGGGTGTCAGGCAGAGGTCAACAGCAGGGTCCAGTCCAGGTCCAGTTGGCAGTTGCAGTAAATCCCTGTTGTAGCTTGGTGTATCCCTGTAGCTTGAAAGGGAGGTCAGCCTTATGACCCTTGAACTCTACTTCATTGTCTTGGGTACAAGAGGGAGCAGGTCCAGTCCTTCCGGGCTCCTCTCAGGTCGCAGACAGCATGTCCAGTTCTCTTCTGTTCTTACTCGGGTCCAAAGGTATTCTAAAGTAGACGCCAGGAAATATCATATTTATGCCTGGCATGAGCTAATGAGTGGGAATGACTCATAGGCACACCTTAACTAACGGGGTAGAAGTACATTAAGTCAACCCTACCCACTTTGGGCATTTTCAAGATGACAAAAGCCTTCAACCACAGTACAATTTGACTCTGAGTGCTGGGGTGTGTGTGGGGAGAGTGTACTATATTAATCCTAGTGTCCTTCCACATCTAACACCAAACCCCAGTTTTAATCAGCCACTGTACCATCAATAAACCCAAAGACAAAAGTATGGTGAAGCAAAAGCCGAGGATTCTAGCAGCTTAACAGAGGATACATACGAATTGTCTTGTCTGCCTGTTCCTGTACTCTCAATTGTGCCCCCAGAGTTATAAAGAAATCCCAGAAACAGAAGCCTGGTAGGCCAAAGTAGGGTCCTTCAACAACCAGACAGTGGATACACAAGAATTGTCTAGGCATCCTGTCCACTGCTTTTCAAGTGCACCCCAGAGTGTTTTATGTTAACCCAGCAGACCTGTCAAGCAGGATGTGACATTCCAGAGGATTGGACACTGTATTGTCCAAAAAGATGTTCACAGTCCTTACCCTGCATATTCTGTGAGATAAAAAGGATGCATCTCAGCCCATGCAGGTCAGCCTATTATTTGCTCCTGGGAGGCATTTCACACACTTTTCACACCTATTAAAATGCTAATCAGTGGCTGGAAGAAGTCTGAGAGCAAATGGAAATTAGTCTCCAGGAACTTCAGGCAGGGAAAAGGTAAAGTTCCAAAAGTTACTGTTCCTGAAAATTTGTTAAAAATCTACCTTTACTATTTAATTGGATTTTTGATAGCTATTAAAAGTAGTTGTTTATTTATTTTTCTAGCTGTAGGAAGCTGGCTCTCTATATAGTGCACTAAAACGAAGTACACTGTGTGGAGAGTCCTTACTGGTTTACAGGGGCTTGCTATAACAGTCCCAAAGTGCTCTATTAGTGGTAATGTGGGCGAGTAGCTTTAGACTTATCAGAGGGGAATGTTGAGCATTTGTTGTACACACACTGTTAATAAATGGGACATACACTCAATAAAGAAATCTGACACCAATTTATAAAAATAACACAGATTGTTATACTATTTTAGACACCACAATCTTTGTGATCAGGTCAGTGCTTTTTACATATACTGCATAGGGCTGCTTGCAGGGCTGTTCTTCTGGGCTTAAGATAAAAAGGGGCCAAGGTCCAATGCAGCACCAACAGGTCACCTCGGTTGTCTCAGGGGCGTCCGGGTGCAAAGGTGCTTTCCGGTGTCGGGTGCCCCATTTAATCCAATGGGAAAAGTACCTGTAAGAAGGATGCTGCAAGAGGGGGCAGGGGTACCAGTGTGGTTGAACCCAAACAGGGCCAAGGTCTTGAGGGTCTCTGTGTCCCAGGGACATCATAGGTTTACTTGTACTCTGGCTGGGGGGTTCATGCGCAGTGTTGCTTTGTCCGGCAGAGTCGCGCTGTGGGAGGCTCTCGCGGTTATCAGTCTCCTGCAAAAGAGGCTGCAGGAAGTGACTGGGGGACCTGTCCAGCTAAACCCAAAGGGCGCTCAGCACTTAAGGGTCTCAGGACCCCGTAGGCACTGTTGGTTATCTTGGACTCGGGTTATGGGGCTCGGTGCAGAGGTGTTTTGAGGTGTCGGGTTGCAGTGGTCAGAGACTCATACTGCAGGGGTCGACCTGGAGATGGGGACAAAAAAGGACAGCTATCTGTGCTGGCTTCTGAGGTGCTGATGTCCCTCATCGGCAGATCAGCCTTTGCAGGGTTGGTGCCCGGATTGGACCAACAAGTCTTGGCTGCTGCAAAGGGTCTGGTACCTCAGGTATTGGTGCTGGAGGGTTCCTGGAGGGTCTGGCATCTTGTTATTCACTGGGGAGATGGGGCTAACCTCTGGGAGCATGGAACACCTCCTCCTGGGTGGCTGCTGTGTCAGAGAGTCCAGTGGTCAGCAGTTTGGTAAACTGGAGCTTGCGTTTCAGTACCTGCAGGATACAGGGAAGTAGCTCCGCTACTCCACAGGAGATGCTGGCTGTTTGGCGAAGGGCTGTCAGTACTCACAGGCTTTTGAAGGTTGCACAGTGGCAGGACCAGTCATCACAATTGTTGGGAGCAGAGGACAGGCTGGCAGAGTTGGCACCAAGTCAGCTGCAGATCTACAGTTCTTGCTTCTTCAGCTCTTCTTTGTCTTTCTTCTTCTTGAGTCAGTTTATTCTAATTTTCTTGTGCCAGGGGTTCCCCTAAAAACTGGGTTTATGGGTGTTAAGGGGAGTGAAGGGTAGTTGTCAAAGGACTACTTAACCTTGGGGTCACTACAGCCCCTATATGACCACTTCCTGTGAGGAGTGGACATAACCCTGTCCCAGAGTTCCTAGTTCCACCTAAAACAATATGGCGGAACCCTTCCTACATGGAGAATATCAGGTAGCCCACCTTAGCGGTGTGACTAGCCTGTGCGTCCAATTCGCCTACTGCATATCTTATTTCCCACCTGTCCTAGTGCCAAGTGGACCTTAGGGCAGGGGGTGGCATTCTCCATGTCTAGAGGAAGCCGGAATCGCACATCAAAGGCGGCAGAGGCTTTGAAGCCTGTGGCCTTGACATGCAGATTCACAAGCCATCTGCATGGAGGAGGTGATAACACCGCCTGCCAGAGCAGGGATTGTTCCTGACCTCCTGAGAGTGTGAACTCTCACCCCTGGGGGTCGGAAACTCATCTGTGGTGGCAGGCTGGGCAGGACCAGTCATCCAGCACACTAGAGGACTAGTAGGTTTCAGGCGGCACTTCTAAGGTGCCCTCTGGGTGCATGTCATAATACATTCAATACTTGAATCAGTATGGATTTATTAAGACAAGGTGTTTGATACTTAACACCATAGGTTTCAGTGAAGCCATTATGTAGCTGGGTAACTCGTAATGCCCAGTACATACATTAACATGACTTCCCTGCTTACTTGCAATATCTAGTAATCTGGACTAGATATCACAGGGGCATATCTGCTCATGCAGATATTTCCTCACATAGGATATAATGGACCCTGCTTTAGGGCTGCAAGGCCTGCTGTAGGGAGGACTTACATATATCATATGCTGTGACTTGGGAATGGCACACATGTTGTGTTTTCACCATGATTTGCACCATGTCTCACAGCCTGCAATGGCAGTCTGCTTGCAATTTGTATGTGGGTCCCTTGGAGTGGCATAAGTCATGCTGCAGCCCTTAGGGACCCTCTGTGGTATCCCTGCCCTCGGTACCAGGGGTACCATTTACTAAGGACTTACAAGGGTGCTGTAGTGTATGCCAATTGTACCACAATTGTATCAGTTTACCTTGTTTAGGGAAAGAACATTGGCCCTGGGGGCTGGTTAGGAAGCTTCCAGTGTACTTTGAGTTGAAAATTTCAGTTTTGTTGAGCAAAAAGTAGCGGCGACCATGACAAAAAGGGGCACTTTACTACACTAGCTAGTCCCATTCCCAAAGTACATTATTAAGATTTTAATCTGTACTTTGATTTTCACTATGAGCCAGCCAGACTTCCTACGGTGAAAAAAGCTTTTGGGTACTAGTCACTGTAATGACATTAGCATTACATTTCTACATACCCTACTTTTAAATACCACACATGCTTCATTGTGGACTACAAGGCCTACGTAGGGGTGACATTAATATTTAAAAAGAAGGTTTTTACCTGTCAAAAGAGTGTATTTTGAAAGGTCGGATTGCACTTGTTACACAGCTACAGTCACTAGTAGCATTTAACTTCCAGGCCCTGGGTACATTTTGTACCATATACTAGGGACCTATAGGCAAGTTGAATATACCAATTAGGAATATGCATATTTTGCAATGTTAAAAGGGGGGGCAAATGTACTTTAAACTGGTTAGTAAGGGTAAAGTGCACTGAGTTTTAAAATCATCCAAAATATAGGCTCTAGCAAGAGGTGAAAAATGTATGTTGGGGTCCGACGCGCATCGCGACCTAAGATGGCCGCCCGGCGCTAGAGCTCCGTTTCGCGCCAGACTTTAAGCGCGTTTTCGGAGCGGTTCCGCTGCTCGTTTTGGAAAAAGGATGACAGATTCATGAATCGGAAGACTAGCGCTTTCAGGACATGCCTTTTCCCAGTGATGTTAAAAATTTGCAAGAATGACTTTATACAGGTGACTATTCTGTACTGCTGACAGACGCCATTTTGCATCGTCTTTCTGTTGGAATTTCTCCTCACATTTCACTGGGTGTCGCCCTACATGCAGTTTCCTCTATATTTTCTGCGGGTTTTATGCATTTTTTCCCTTTAACTGCTATTACCTACGGAAATCTTTCATTTTTTACTGTTCTTTTAATTTTTCTCAAATACTTTCCTGTTTCTCCTGCGTAGTATCACAACTTTTCTTCACTACTTTACCACGCTTATGGGTAGAAGTAGACGCCTACTCCATCATACCAAAGCAGTGGAAGTGCATGATCCTGGTGCCTGCGGAGCGAACGTTCCTACCTTTAATACATTTTCCTGTTTAACTGGACTTTTGTCGCAAGAGGATTGCTTTTCCCTCGCAGAAGGTCCCCTCAACATGGCTTCTAAAACGCCGTTACCTTCAACTACTGGTAAAAGACTTAAACCGGATCCTCCATCTCCGCCTAAGTCTTCCTCTCCAGTCTCTTTCGATATGGTTTGGGAGGAATTGCGTGCTCTTCGCCCATTTATTGAGGAAACAAACTCCCGGTTACAACTGTTGGATGATAAATGGTCCTCCATGGAGTCCCGTATTACAGTGGTGGAACAACAACTTACTGACGCACAAACCTCGTCTTCAAAAATTTCCTCGTTGGAGAAGGAAGTTTTACAACTAAAGAAAGCAACTGAAGACTTGGAAAATAGAAATCGACGCAATAATTTACGCATTTATGGTCTTCTTGAAGGCCTTGAGGGGGATGACCCCGTTGCGTACTTTGCATCTTTCTTACCACAGTTTTTGGGCCTCCCTTCTACAACTAAATTGAATATTCAGCGAGCTCACAGACTAGGTCCTCGTCTTTCTTCTACATCTGCACCTTCCAATCCTCGTGGAATTATAATATTATTTCTACAGTTCACTGACCTCCTGTTGGTACTTAATGCCGCCAAAACCAAAAAGAACCTTTCCTGGCATGGTACCAAGGTATTTATTTCCCAAGATGTTTCTACAATGACTGCCAAGCGCCGAAAGGAATTTCTGGATCTTCGTCCTGCTCTTCGCTCCTTGGGTGCAAGATACGGCTTGTTTCACCCCTGCCTTTTTAAAGTCACTTTTCTCAATAAGACTTCTACCTTTGATGATCCCGCTGATCTTCGCAGATTCCTCCAGTCTCACTCCTCTACATCAATGGAAACTGCTCCTTCCTCCTCTGGAACTTGAATTTTTGTACTTCTTTATTGTCATATTACATTGATGTTGCTGTCTTAATCTCTCTCCTTTTACAGTTCATTGTGTTCTTTCAATTTTGTATGCACCTTTCTCTATTTTCTTTACAGGCATGTTGTTGACTTTATCTTTATTTTATTTTTCAATATTCTTCCTTCTTATTTCCAATTTCCTATTAAATATCCTTCTAATATAGCCGTTTCCCTTATCGTTTGTGCTATTCCTCTCTCTACTTGTCAATATCTCATTCTCTTATTTCTCCTGTCACCTTTTTTGATTATTATTATGTCTTTCCTGTTTTTATATTCCATTTCTGGTTGTGTTGATCTAAATTATATTACTGCATAGAATTATTTGTCTCCCTTTCTTATATGTTTCTTTGTTTCTATTTGCAGGTATAATGTATTTGCCAGTTCTTACTTATCTCCTATATGCCCGCTCCCCATCGTGTTTATCATGTGGATGTCATGGTGTTGTGTAGCTCCTCGTTGGGTGTGCTGTTTTCCGTTGTCCCTTGCCGCCTCTCGTTTCGTTTTTTTGTTTTTGTTCCCTAAGGTACGTATTGCAGTCGTCATTTTTGACATGTACTGTCTTCTCTTACTCTCATTCTTTCTTCCCTCATTTTTCTTCCTCTTTGTTGATTTTATTTCTTTCCTTCCCCCTTTGATCTTCTATTCCTTCTTTCCTTATTGCTTATCTTCTTCATTGCTGTATTTGCCTATGGCTCGTATGTTTGAGTGTACTATTCATTCCGTTTTTCTTGTTATTATTGCTTGTTTTGTTACGTACACACTTATATTGGTCTTACGTTCAGAGTAGTATCTTGGAATGTGAAAGGTTTCATTAACTCCAATTAAGAGACAAAGGATATTGTCACATCTTGCCTCTTATAACCCTGATTTGGTCTTTTTACAGGAGACTCACCTTACAGAAACTGAAGCATTAAAATTAAAAAGAGGTTGGGTGGGCTCAGTTTTATTCTCTCCCACTTCTAATAAGAAAACGGTGTTATAATCCTATGTCACAAGAAACTAAATTGTAAGATTATTTCACAGGAGACTGATACAGAAGGGAGATGGTTGTTAGCGAAATTGTTAATTAATAATATATCTTTGACTGTTTTTAATGTTTATGGCCCTACTCAACCTGACTCTTCCTTTTGGCCTTTGATTACAAAGAAGTGTATTCAATTTAGAGATGATTACTTTATTCTGGGAGGCGATTGCAATCAAGTTGTTGACCCTTTTTTGGACCGCCAATCTCACATACGCTTTTCTCCTCGCCAATCTCACATACGCTTTTCTCCTCACAAATCTCATAAACTCTTTCTTGATACTATTTCTCAAGCACACCTTATTGACTCTTGGAGACTCTCTCATCCTGACTCTCTTGATTTTTCTTTCTTCTCCCCTCCTCACAATTCTCTATCCCGTTTAGATTATATCTTTCTTTCTCAATCTTTGTCTCAAAACCTAATCTTTGCCTCTATTGAACCTATTGTTATCTCTGATCATGCCCCAATTATTACTGACCTTGACCTGCTCTCTTCTCATCCCAAGTCCTCCCGATGGCGTTTCAATAATTCTCTATTATTTGATCCACTTTTTTCTTCCTCTTTCACCATCTTTGCTAATGAATTCTTTGACCTTAACAGCGACCCCTCTCTTTCCCCGTATATTTTATGGGATTCCTTTAAGGCTACTGCACGAGGCTTTATTATAGACTTTGTGTCAAAGAAAAAGAAACGTCTCCTTCAACAACATAAAGCTGCCTTGACTCACATTAAAGCTTTAGAACACAAATTCTATACGTCTTCAGCAGAATCGGTTCTTCCAGCTTTGATACGTGCCAAACTGGCATTCAATAAGAGTTTGACTGACAATGCATCTTCTATTCTTCTCTGAAGTAGCGCTCGCTACTACGGAGGTCGCAACAAGACTGGCAAACTCTTAGCGAACTATCTCAAAACTCTTAAAGACCGTACATTGATTGATGCTATTTACTCTTCCAATGGTTCTCTTCTCCATAAAAACGAAGATATTCTTAATGAATTTAAGCGATTTTATACAGATCTTTATACCCCAGAATCTCCTCCTTCTACTTCTCTCATACAATCATATCTCAACCGTCTACCAACCCCATCTAACTCTCACATTAACCGTTCTGATCTTGAAGTCGATCTTTCCCTAACTGAACTCTCCTCTGCTCTAATCACTTTAAAGAAAGGGAAAACTCCAGGTCCGGACGGTTTCTCTGTTGAATTTTATTTACATTTTTCTAACCTATTGCTCCCTAAACTTTTAAATCTCTTTCACTCTTTTTATCTCTCTGGTAAAACAGAGGGTACTTTCCAAAAGCCACAATTTGCCTCATACATAAAGAGGGACGGGACCCGTTGTCTTGTAAGAACTATCGGCCGATTTCTCTGGTCAATGTTGATTATAAACTCTTTGCTAAAACTCTTGCTTTGCGCCTAGATCCTCTCTTACCTCACTTAGTTGGCAAGGAGCAGTGCGGTTTTGTCAGAGGTAGGTTGACCTCGGATAATTCGCGCCTGTTCTTTAATGTATTAAACAAAGTCCCTTCTCTTTCCACTTCTTTGGCGGCCATCTCTGTTGATGCGGAGAAAGCATTTGACAGAGTCGACTGGTCTTTTTTATTCGCGTCTTTGAAGTGGCACGGATTTGGCCCCAAATTTACCTCTCTCGTATCTTTATTATACTCTGCCCTAGAGCCTCAGTTTTAGTTAATGGATGTATCTTCTCCTATTTACCTCGACAACGTGGAGTCCGTCAGGGATGCCCTCTTTCCCCCCTTCTCTTTGTCTTGGCTCTCGAACCCTTTTTATCCTCAATCCGCAATAATAACTCCATTTCTGGTTTCTCTTTTGGTGATCAGCAATTAAAGATCTCTGCCTATGCAGACGACATCTTACTTTTTATATCTGATCCCGAGACCTCTGTTCCCCCTTTATTACAAGAATTTACTTCCTTCTCTATGGTCTCTGGATACAAAATTAATTCAGACAAAACAGAAATTTTCCCTCTCACTAAATTCTGCCTACCTCATTCCTTTTCTCCCACTAATTTCACGTGGAATAGTTCTAAAATCAAATATTTAGGTATGTTTGTTCGCTAACTCAATTACCCATTCTATTAAATTAAATATGAATGCAGTTTTATCTCGGATTGATAAATTACTTTCCTCCTGGAATCCTCTTTTTCTTTCATGGTGGGGTCGGCTAGATTCAATTAAAATGATGATTACTCCCATTCTAATTTATACTCTTTCTATGCTCCCGGTCCATATTCCTGCTTGCTATTTTAAACGAATTGATTCTTCCTTATCTAAATTTCTGTGGAAGGACAAGAGGGCGAGGATCTCTTTATCGTCTCTTCGCAAGAACAAAGCTAATGGAGGTGTAAACTTTCCTGACTTCCGTCTTTTCCATAAATCATTTTGCCTCCGTCAGGCTTCGAGATGGCTTCTCCTCGATTCTTCTCCTTTTACTCCACTTTGGCTCTCCATTGAACGATCTTTGTTATCACCCTTCTCTTTAAAGGAAGTTTTGACTTTTTCTGCCAAATCCCCCCTTATTTCCCCTCCCTTGTTCAAGCACACTTCTTCTTTACTGAAACCGTTGATTGATCCAAAGTCTATTTCTAGAGAATCCTTTTAGATTCCCTATTTGGTATAATTCCCTCATTACCATTAAAGGTAGAACCATATTTTGGAGATCTTGGAGATCGCGAGACATTATTTGGGTTAAACACCTTTTGATGACCTAACTCCTTGCCCATTTCTTCAATTCCAAGCCACGTTTCATTGTCCCCGCTCCTTCCTTCAGAGATTTTCCACTCTAATGGCGGTCATTTTGGATATTTTCTATTCTCTTCCAACTTCCCTCGCCCCGTGATTCAAGATTCTCTTCTCACGATTCTTCTCTCGTTACCAAAAGCCTCTCTTATTTATAAATACTTCTCAGCTCCTAATCCGGAGTGTACTAAGAGTAAATTGGAACTGTTGTGGGAGTCTGACTTGGAGTGTGAATGGTCTATCAGCTTTTGGGACAAACTCTGGTCCTGTTCTCTTAAAATCTCTCGCTCAGCCTCTCTCACTCAATCTCTGTTTTTCTCTATCATAGACTTTATCTTACCCCTACTTCTATAGCTAAATTTTCTCATTCCACCGATACCAACTGTTGGACTTGTGGATGCTCTAGTGCTGATCTTCTACACCTTCTTTTCCTTTGCCCTTCAGCAGCTGATTTCTGGGGGAAGGTCTGGTCTTATATTTCTCGACTGTTCAATATTTCCATTCCTTATTCCTTTCCTCTCCTTTTCTCTGGGAGTCTATCTGATTCCTTAGATCTTCCTTCTTACTCACATGGTCTCTTTGATCTCATGCTTGCTCTGGCTTTTCAACATATTACCCTTAATTGGAAAACTCTTACGAAACTTTCTAACCAACACTGGTGGAATAGTTTGTGTCATTTTCATCGACTTGATACTGCTTTTGTCTCCTCCTGTAGGCCAATGATTAATAGAGATCTTTTTTGGTCACCTCTTACTACTTATTTAGATCATTTAGTGTTAATAGATAACTCTCGTTTTAATGCTGGTAATTTTAAACCTCCATGAATACTTACTTTGTCTCTTCTCTGCCTTATGCTTATTGGTTTACTGTATATACTAGTTTGATTGGAATCGTCTCTTCTACTTCTTGTAATACGTAGCCTTTATTTTTATTAGTTTTACATTTATCAGTTTTTGCAGTATTTTTACTTCCCTCCCTTCTCCCCCTCCCTCTCCCTCCCCCTCTTCCCTTCCCCTCATTTCCTTATTTCCTAAAACCTAAAATAGCTTTCTCTCCTGTTTATACCAGCCATTGCTTTGTTATATCTCGATCTCGTTATACTCTGTTTTATATTGCTGTTACTTTACATTATCTTGATATTTCAATAAAGCTTTTAAACTTAAAAAAAATGTATGTTGACCTTGCAATAAAGGTGTATTCCCTACACAAGTTGACCCCAGCCAAGAGCTAGGGTAGATGTATTGTAATTGTAAATTGTTTTTATATAGCACTTACTACCCTCATGAGGTACTTAAGTGTTTTGTGGCAAGTAGCAAGTCAATGTTAGAGGTAAGAATTTAGTAGATTAGTAAAAAGTGTTTTTGGGATTTTTATTTCTTTCCTTTTTGTGGATTAGTTGTAATAAGTGTGTTAAGTTAGTGCTCATTGAGATCTCATCCATTTAGTGTTATTGGTTTGAAAGGGGTGGATTAATTGAATTGTATTACTAAAGGGAAGAAGTGAGTTGTTTAGGGGAGTCATTTGCACCTATTGGTTAAATGAATTGGATAAAGGGAGGGGTAGTTGAAAAGGTTGTTTCAATGTCTTGATGGGCTTCTCTGTTAGGCAATAGAACATGGATGATTTACCACCTCTGCAGTGGCACTTGTCAGTTCTATTCCTCTCTGAACATACCTTCACCCCTTTGTCAACATGATCTCTGGCAACTATCTCTGTCCAGAAAATACAATTCTCTTCACCTGAAGACCTCTCTTTTGAGGTGACTACCACTAGCTGGCTCAAAGACGCATTGCAGTAGGCAGACAGTACCACCATGGCCAACAAGATGATGGCCCAACTTGCCTCCTAGGTCAGACTTCGGCTCCAAACCCAGGGCAAATTCTGCCCAAAAGGCTAAGAAACAACAAAGGCCACTGACACCTGTCCTTGCCTGAAAGCAAGCCACTAGCCATCCACTGCCAGGTGGAGGTTCCAATCTGGGGCCTTGGGTAGGCCTCAACTCCAGCCGTGGGGCTGGCAAGGAGTCTCCCTCTTGCTCATGCAGTCTCTCCTCTTAGGTTTCTCTGACTGAGGGCTACAACTTTAGGTTGCAGACACCCTCCTTGTACTCTGACTTCCATATTCTTAGGCGTGATACCCTGAGACTGGCTCTTCAGCTCAAGGTCTCTACCCCGAAACTGACCATGTGCATGAAAGTCCAAGACTTCCAAGGGGAACGCAGCTGCCCTCAAGGGTGAAACACTCTGTCTGTGTCCTGTGGGGTAGGCCTGGTGCAGCTCTCCAGTTCTCTGGACAGCACAAGCAGCACCCCCAGGTCAGAAGTGACCTCTCCGGGTTAGTCTTGGAGTGGTCTTCCCTCAGAGCAGGTAACCCCAGATCCACTGATCCTCCCGCTGGGGATGGCATCTACCTCCTATCCCTTACTCTTTGGCTTGGCCACTGTACCATCTATTTATGAAGTGTTCCACTAGAAATCTGTGTTATTGAAGTACCCTGGGAGATCGTCCGTCCAGGCGGATTACCGGGTCTGACAAACTCTAAATCAGGCCCAAAGTCTTTTGATATTTACAACTCCTAGTGATACACAAGAAAGAAATAATTCAAGTGAAGACTAAACATTTGCAAACAATGCAGAATGCTCAAATAGCATAGTGTTGTAGTTAATGGAAGGTTTACCCTACTTTTCTTGAGCCCAACTTTATCAAGAAAAGACCACCACATTACCTTTATATTTTGGAATGCTGTACAGTGCACTGGATCAAGGATCTTGAATGCTGGGACTGATGGGTTGAGGAATGCCTCTTATTCCTTAATTTTCCAATGGGAAGATAGTTCTGTGAACCGTGAAACATGCGTATCAAAAGATAGCACTGTCGGGGGTACTGAATGTCCATCTCCTTACTTGGGGATACAAGCAATAGTCTGGCATAGGTCTTGAGCCTCAACCTGCCTTGCACGTGTTTTTTGCCCAGTTAAGCTATACAGCAAGTGAGTATGTAGGTGAATGCGCATTAATGAAGAGGGATATTCCCTACAAAAAGACAGCTGTGCAACACATCTAAGGGAACAGGGTTACTGCAATTCCTTGTTCCCATCTACATCCGTTTGAGTGTGCGACTGAGCGAACGGATACATGAGTGAGTGAGTTTATGGGTAGCCAGATCATTCAATTAAGAATCATGACTTTTTGGTAATGCATGGTGCATTTTATTAGAAAAGTTACACCAGCTCTGATCTGAAATCCTGTTGACTTATGCCAGTTTGCACAATGCCTGCTGCTGTGTGACTGACATTGCACAGCTCATGATAATCCAAACTGCACTTGCACGGTATGTAATATTCTTCCAGAACCTCTTATCTTTTGGACTTTCAGCAGCAGAAAACCCTTTGATGTACCTCATTTGATCCTCTACTCTAGGTTGGGGACTGATGAGTGACTATAAGAAGAATTGAAAAGGCTTCCCCTTTCTGGAGACTACCAGAGTGAGTGTGGGTGTAGGATGGTAAGACGCCGTAGGGCATCAGCCTCCATTAGAACTTGAAGTCTATGAACATGGACGGTGGACGCAGTCCTGAGTGCAAGTCAGGTGGAGGATTCTGACTTGCCTCATGTTTCAGGCCTGTATGAATTTTCATGACAGTGAAATCAAAATTTAGCCTCACTCATTCAAATTAAGGGCTGCGTATTTTAAAGTAAAAGATTCATTTGATAACATGATTTCTCAATATTTTAAGTCAATGCAAATTACTCGTGAAAAAATCTTACATCAACACAAAGGGTAACATTGTATGTCATTTAGACAATCTTCGAAACATTTAGAAATTATCAAATGTATAATGCACATAGCGTAGGTGAGTCCATACAATATCGACATTTGTCCACCACCAAGAGGATGTAAATGTAGGTGTAGATTATATCTTATGGCGCTCTAAATTCAAGCTAAATCCTTAATTCTATAGTCCCACTCGCCTGGACTGCTCTTGGGTTAGCCACTGCAGTTTCACAAGCAAGCCTTCCTAATAAATTTGAAGTACAGAAAGTCTAAGATCTGTTTAATAAAGAAATACATAAATATAAATATGATATTTCGTGTTGTGTGTATGTTTTTTCAGACAGAAAAATGTACTCTTTGACACCGTATGCCTTTTGTCTTTATGATTCACAAAAAACGGACTGCTATTGCCGACTCATCACGACTCTCCTGTCTTAATATTCCGTTATATATTGGTCTTCTACATGACTTACCTGAGGTTGTTTTATTATTATTATTATGTTTTATTTATTACAAAGATGTTTTCTTTCAGTTGTTTTTATCTGGCCTCACAATTGTACAGTTGTACAATTGAGTAATAGGGATATGTTTAGGGAAGGACAGCCGTGCTTATTCGTGACAGTACTGCATCTTCTCCACGATTTCTTCCCACTACTTCATGACCGTAGTGTTACTCATTTGTATTCTGCCCATTTTTAAGGGCGGTAGGAGGCTTACGATAAATTGGCAATCCAAGCTAAAGATGTGGAGGGGCCTATTTCAATTTTTGCAGTTTTATATAGTGCAAACCTGGCCCAACAGTATTGGAGCACTTTAAATGAGCAGTAGTTACATTACACAAGGTCACATTAATTTTTTAGGCTTCGTCTAGACAGCACTTGGGCTGTCTCTGTGGGACATGTTGTTTACACACAGTGGGATTACAGCGCGCCCAGAGCTTTCCATTTGTTAGCTTCAGCATAACTCTCATTTCCTTCATCCCTGTGTCATGTCCTCTTGTTGTGTTTGGCCCTCCCCTTGAGTATGGACCAAGAACTTGTGTCCATTCACTGCTCCCATTTTTGAAGCTACGTTTTTCTGTGTGTTCACGCACTTCATATAAGTGCTTGTGTTTTCAGTCCGTCTCCCATAACCCAGTCCTTGTAGCTTCTATTCCCTCCTAACCATCCCCCTTCCATGTTGTTTCTTTTTCCTCCCACCCCCTACCCTGTACTCTAGGCCACTACACTCTAAGCCACTGCACTCTACTCTTCACCACTGCACTCTACTTTGTACCACTCCAATCTACGCTGCGCTGCACACTATGCCACTCTACTGTACATCACTCTACTCTGTGCCACTAGACTTTATGCCATTCCGCTCTTCTCTGCTCCACTCTACTCTGCGCCACTTCACTCTAGGCCACTCTACGCTGCCCACTCTATGCCACTGCACTTTATGACACTCTACTCTTCCTTCCACAACTCTACTCTACACCACTGCATTCTGCGCTACTGCACTCTACTCCACTGCACTCTACTCTACACCACGGTACGCCATTGCACTCTACGCCACTGCACTTTATGACACTGCGCTCTATGACACTCTGCACCACTCTACTTTGCACCACTCTACTCTTCTCCACTGCATTCTATGACATTGTGCTCTGCACCGCTCCATGCCACTGCACTCTACGACACTCTACTCCGCACCACTCTACTCTAGGCCTCTGCACTCTACACCACTGCACTTTATGCCACTCTATTCTACTCTTATCCACTCTACTCTGTTCCACTGCACTCTGCACCACTCTACTCTATGTCACTGCGCTGTATGCCACTGCACTCTATGCCACTGCACTCTATGCCACTGCACTTCACTCTGCTTCACTGCACTCTGCCCCACTGCACTCTATGCCACTTCACTCTATACCAGTGCACTCTATGTCACTCTACTCTGCACCACTGAACTCTATGCCACTGCACTCTACACCACTCGGCTCTACTCTGCACCAGTCTACTCTATGCCACTGCACTCTTCACCATTCTACTCCACTCTATGCCACTGCACTCTACAGTAGCGGCCCGTGGAGGGAGTTCCGTGGGGCGGTGAGGCGGGGCGGGGGAGGGGCAGGGTGGGGGGTAGTAAACACTGGAATATGGATGAACAGAGGTAAGTAAACATTTAAATAAATAAAATGAATTTCGTTGCGCGCGCTGCATTGCAAAATGTGTTGCAGCGCGCGCAACGAAATTCGTTTTATTTATTTAAATGTTTACTTACCTCCGTTCATCCATATTCCGGTGTTTACTACCCCCACCCTGCCCCTCCCCGCCCCGCCTCACCGCCCACGGAACTCCCTC
This sequence comes from Calotriton arnoldi, assembly GCA_963921515.1. Classification (NCBI taxonomy): domain Eukaryota; kingdom Metazoa; phylum Chordata; class Amphibia; order Caudata; family Salamandridae; genus Calotriton; species Calotriton arnoldi. The sequence continues at coordinate 4,385,879 of CAWUFW010000368.1, forward strand.
CTCGGGCCGCTACTGGCACTCTACACTATGCAATTCTACACCACTGTGCTCTACTCTGCACCACTGCACTATATGCCAATGCACTCTATGCCACTCAACACTGTCGGAAAACCCTCCATTTCAACCATAAACCAAATACAATAGAGTTAAACAGGTAAAACCCCAGAATGAAGATACTAAACAAAGATAGCACTTAACTCTGGAAAGAACAACAAAAGAGAGCGGCGGAATCAGCAGGAAGTGTCAGAGGAGGACTGTATTGATCAGTCATTGGTTGGATTTCTTTTGTTAAGGGCTCTCATTTTTCCCAAATGTTTTCGGTAAAGTATTTTTACTGGATTTCTTGGTTTCTTGGAAAGAGTACAAAAGACGGAGGAGCATAAAACTGGATTATGTGTTTTAACATTAAAAGAGGATTATTTTTCGTACTGGGAAGCAAAGGGTTATCTGGCAAACAAACACCAGTGTTTTTCGTTTGCACTATGGGCCTTTTTGCATCTCTGGCCCTTGCAACTGACATCTGCAGTTTGAAAAGTGCGGGCATTGTCTTGGGAGTCATTTAGCACTTTTCAAAAGGCACGTTAGGTAGTATTATTTATAGGCACTTACAGTATGCTTCCCTTTCTGTAAACATGAAGCTTTTTGTTGGATGTGCGTGCTGGCGTAAAAGAGCTGTAATTGGCATCTTCCTCATTAAAAATGGCGACTATGCTCCTATTAATTGCTCTCTTTGGAGGTTGCTTTCTAGTGGGGAGAATGATACACCTTTGTTAGGATGTATTTTCTTGAAAATATTCGACGCTTTCATTAAATAATTATAAAATTCACACCTTTCTCCCTCTAATAATAATCTGACCTGTCTGGAAAGAATGGCACCTATTCTGGCCTGGTGATTCTCATTGGCTGGCTGGGACCATGTAACTGTGATAATCTCTGTCTTTTGGGCTCCACTCTTGGCATCCTATTAGCCAGATTTCGCTAAACTAGCATTTGGAGCAAATGGAATTTTCTTGTGGCCTTATTAGGCCTCGATGGCTATGGGACAGAGTCACAACTCTTCACTCCATATTCATTTGTGCACCCTATTCGGGTAAATTTATCACATGTCACTGTGTGTTACCTCGACTCTTATGATCCCTTCCCCCACTTGTATCCTCTTCCCTTTTAGCCAAGTCACACACATTGGGGCAGATTTACAAGCCCCTTGCGACACATTTACACCACCGTTGCATCACATTTTGTGAAGCAGCGGCGGCGTAAACAATGCGACCCATTTACAACGGGACGCATCTAGGGAGATGCGTCACGTTCTGCGTCAGGTATAATGTATGCAGGGTGGGCGTTCCCATGCAGGAAAGCCTCTTAAAAGTGACGCAGTGAAATCTTGTAGATTTCACTGCGCCACTTCTAGGACGCCACTGCGTCAAAACCTTGCGCCTGCTTGAAGCAAGCGTAAGGAGTGACACAGCACAATGAGGATAGGCCTCAACATGCATTGCTGGAGTTGCAATGTCCTGTCCTATGCACACGCATACGCTTTCTGTACTGCTTCCGGTACAGAACGCGTACCCGGCGTTGAATGGAATTGACAGCGTACTCGCTTCAGAATCCTTTCGGCTTACAACGGTCTTCGATTTAATATTGCTCTACCTAGTCGGCCCGAAATATATCAATTAAGGAACACACAACTGACACTATATTTTAAGATTTACCTTGTGGAATTACATTTGGGTTTTGTGATAATAGAAGAATAATTGACCAGCCGGGTCGGAATTATAACCGGCAGAGTGGTGATTGGAAACTCTCTATCCAGGTTGGAACAGCCCTGAAGAAGTCGAGGGTTAATCCCCAACGACGAAACACGTGTTGGCTGGACGTTTTTCTTGAATAAAAGACAAAGAAAGGACCATAAGAGACATTACTCTTCTTTTTTCCATATGCCTACTCTTGATGAACTTTCATTCGAACACTGAAGCGTGTGCATAGGACAGGACATTGTTTACTTGACGGACCATTTGGTCCCACACTTTGGGGGTTTTAGGGGTTTTTCCCTCACCTATTGCACCGGGTGAATTTTATATTGGTTTATACTACGCTAATTTGGCAGGCGCCAGTTTTCCTGTGTAATTAATACCCCCACAACAGTAGTACATTGCTGGAGTTGCGTCGTGCTTACGACACGACTCCAGCAATGCATGACTTTTGCGCCAACAGATGCGTCAGAATTTCTGACGCATCTGTCAATCCTTGAGCCATGGTGCGCCGTATTGTAAATACGGCGCATCCATGGTGGCGCAAGGGTTTCTCACGGTGGCTCAGGGAAAGTGACGCATCTCTACAGATGCGTCACTTTCTTGTAAATCTGGCCCATTGTTCCAATAGTTTGACTTCCTGCACCTGCGTCACAGCTACAATGTTCAGTTATGTTCTCCATGTTGGATTCATCGGGGCAGATTTACAAGCTCCTTGCACCTCCTTGCGCCGCCATTGCGTCACTTTTTTTGATGCAACGGCGGCGGAAACAATGCGGCCAATTTAAAACGTGATGCATCTAGGGAAATGTGTCACGTTGTAAAGCCCTGCGTCACATTATACCTGCGTCAGGTATAATGTATGCAGGGTGGGCATTCCCACGCAGGAAAGCCTCATATAAGTGACGCAGTGAAATCTACAAGATTTCACTGCGCCACTTCTAGGACGCAACTGCGTCAAAACCTTACGCCTGCTTGGAGCAGGCATAAGGAGTGATGCAGTACAATAAGTCAATGCATTGCTGGAGTTGCGTCATGCTTACGACACAACTCCAGCACTGCGTGACTTTTAGGCCAACAGATGCGTCAGAATTTCTGACGCATCTGTCAATCCTTGCGCCATGGTGCGCCGTATTGTAAATACGGCGCAACCATGGTGGTGCAAGGTTTCTCAGGGTGGCGCAGGGAAAGTGACGCATCTCTACAGATGCGTCACTTTCTTGTAAATCTGCCCCATTGTTCCAATAGTTTGACTTCCTGCACCTGCGTCACAGCTACAATGTTCAGGTATGTTCTCCATGTTGGTTCACCAGGGCAGATTTACAAGCCCCTTGCACCTCCTTGCGCCGCCATTGCGTCACTTTTTTTGACTCAATGGCGGCAGAAACAATTCGGCCAATTTACAACGTGATGCATCTAGGGAAATGTGTCACGATGTAAAGCCCTGCGTCACATTATACCTCATCAGGTATAATGTATGCAGGGTGGGCATTCCCACGCAGGAAAGCCTCATATAAGTGACGCAGTGAAATCTACAAGATTTCACTGCGCCACTTCTAGGATGCCACTGCGTCAAAACCTTACGCCTGCTTGGAGCAGGCATAAGGAGTGATGCAGTACAATAAGTCAATGCATTGCTGGAGTTGCGTCGTGCTTGCGACACAACTCCAGCAATGTGTGACTTTTAGGCAAACAGATGCGTCAGAATTTCTGACGCATCGGTCAATCCTTGCACCATGGTGCGCCGTATTGTAAATACGGCGCATTCATGGTGGCGTAAGGGTATAGCAGGCTGGTGCAGGGAAACTGACACATCTCTACAGATGCGTCAGTTTCTTGTAAATCTGCCCCACAAATCAGTCCAGGCCCATTCTATTATCTCTGGCTAGTAGCCTATGCATTTAGGGGCAGATTTACAAGAAACTGAAGCATCTGTAGAGATGTGTCAGTTTCCCTGCGCCAGCCTGCAATACCCTTGTGCTACCATGGATGTGCCGTATTTACAATATGGCGCACCATGGCGCAAGGATTGACAGATATGTCAGAAATTCTACCCGACCTGGCTCCAGCGTTTCACTCTGTTTATTACCATGACCTACTCCTCTGCCTCAACAATAAAGGTGCCCACGACCTTGCCTTTTATTTTACAAAAGGTGTCCAGATTGTCTCCTTTACATCTTTTGTCTTTTCACCTCACCCTGAACTTTTCAACATCACTGAAGAATCAAAACTGCATCTACCTAGTTCAATGGGCAACTTGGCAACAAGCAGAGTGCGCACCCCTTGACCCTCGACAAAGACACGGTCAGGAGAGCCACTGCAGATGAGCGGTACAGGCATATTATTTCCAGTTATTTCTGGGTTGATTGCATTTAACAAGTGACTGTGTGCTATGAGCATTTTTCGGAGTTATGTAGACCCTGTTTGAGGCATGAAGGATTTCTTGCCCTCTTTTCCTGCTATGTTGCTTTAAGGTATATGTGCTGGAAGCAGGACTTCTTTGCAGGTGTCCCCCCACTTTCTGCACCCATTTGAACTACAAGATGCTGGTTCGTTTACTCTGACAGTGCACTGAAGCCTGCTAACCAGGCTCTAGTGCCAGTGGTCTTTCCTCTAAACTGACATGGTCAATTATAGATCAATTGGCAAGGCCTTTAGCACCCCTGTAAGTCCCTAGTAAGTGATACCCTGGTTCCTAAAGCATGGGTACTAAAGATGGTCTCTAAGGACTGCAGCATGTATTATGCCACCCTAAGGGACCCACACACAAATTGCTTTCAGACTTCCATTGCAAGCTGCGTGAAATGGTGCAAACCGTTTTGAAAACCTGTGTGTCATGCCCATGCACACTGCATATATTATATGTAAGTCACCCCTACAGCAGCCTTAGAGCCCTAAGGCAGAGTGCATTATATTACATGTGAGGACATATCTGCATGAGCAGATATGCCCCTTTGATGCTTGGTTCCATTGCCACAACATTGCAAGTGTTCAGGAAGCCTTCTAAAGTATATGTACTGGGCACTGGTCATTACGAGTTACCCAGCTACATAATGGCTTTACTGAAAATAATGGTGTTTGGTATCAAGCGCCTCGTCTTGACAACTCCATACTGATGCCAGTATCAGATTTGTCTTGACATGCACCCAGAGGGCACCTTAGAGGTACCCCCTGAATCCTACTAGTCTCTTAGTGTGCTGGCTCACTGGTATCGTCCAGCCTGCCACCACAGACACTTTTCTGACCCTTTGCTGGTGAGAGCCCGCGTACTCTGAGGTCAGAAATACTGCCTGCTCCGGAGGAAGGTGTTCACACCTCCTCCAGCAGGATGGCTAGTGTTTTAGCATACCAAGGTCAGAGGCTTCAAAGCCTCTGCCACCTTTGATATGCGACTCTGGCTTCCCCCAGACCTGGGAGATGCCACCCCGTGCCCTGATGCCCATTTGGCACCAGAACAGGTGGGATAATTAGCCAGTCAAAAGGCATGTTCAGTCTCAGGCTAGTCACACCCCTTAGGTGGGCTACCTGAAGTGAAGAACGAAAGAAGGGTTCCACCATCTTGTTTTTAGTGGAACGAGGAATGGAACTCTGGGTCAGGTAAATGCCCACTTTCCAAAGGAGTGGTCTTGTAGGGGGTGTAGACACCCCAGGGGTAGGTAGCCCATTGGCTACTACCTTACACTCCACTTAATGCCCCTAAATACAGTATTTACACTTTACACTAGGAACACAGGTACATCTACTGGGAACAGAAGAAGGACCAAGAAGATCCAAAAATGCAAGAATTGTAGACCAGCCCAGGATTTGGCATAAAACACTGCCTTCCTGCTGCTGCCTAATAGTTACAAAGACCCAATTCGTCTTACAGCTGTGCATCCTCCTAAAACCGTGGAGGATTGCCAGCACTTCACCAACCAGTCAGAAGCTCCCTTGAAGTGGAGGAGTCACTTCCCTGCAGTCCGCAGGCACCAACCGCATCTGCCTGGTAGACCGTTCTGCTGACCACCGGGTCCGCCGAGGACTCAGTACCCCAGTAGAAGGACCTTCTTACTTTCAGATGTTAGCCCCATCTCCCCAGCAAGTTTCGGACCGCTAGACCCTCCAGGAGCCATCCAGCACCAATACCCTGGGTACCAGAGCCCTTGCAGCAAACAGGGCTTGGTAAGTGTCCAGTCCAGACACCAACCCTGCTAAGACCGACCTACTGACGAGGGACATCAGCATCACTGAGGCCAACACAGAGAGTGAACCTGCTGTCCTGTTTGCCCCCCATCACCAGATCGACCCAAGAAGAGAGAGCCTCCAATGCAAGCGAGCCGCCAGACAAAACACCACTGCACCCGAGCCCCACAGCTGCGTCCGAGCCAACCGATTGGTGCCCCCTTGCTTCAGAGAGACCCTCAAGGGCCAAGCTCCCCTTAGGGTTCTGCTGGATTTGTCCCCACTTGCAGCCTTTTTCTTATCACAGGTTTCTCCATAGACTTTAACGGCTTATTGAGGCTACCATCGCAGCCAGCACCTCTGCACTCAGACACACCAGGGCAGATAAATCCAAACTGATTGGCCCCTAAGCACCTTAAGTCTGGAAAAGTAACCCTGACAATCTTTTGTAAGTGTACAGATGCAGTGAATGTTTCTCCCATAGGATAACATTACCGCGTTCGAAGCTCATGCCTCAAATCCGACAGCTGTTATTTTCTACTGTTTTACATGTAAAAATCAATCACGTCTAAAAAACTTACCTGATTCCTATGATCTTGGTGTATAACATTATATAAAAATCTGTGTTATTTTTCTAAATTGGTCTCGAATTTCTTTTTGAGTGTGTGTATCATTTATTAGTGTGTACAACAAATGCTTAACACTATCCTCTGATAAGCCTAAAATGCTCGCCCACACTACCACAAAGAAAGCATTTAGGATTATGAATTTAAGCCCTGTAAACTAACAAGGGTCGTCTGGACTTTCTGCATAGTGTACCTTCAAATCAAAAATAAAGTTTATTTAGACCATTGATCTTTAAACCACATAAAACACGACATTTTGTTTATAAATTCTAAAAGTTGTTACAAATTCATCAACTCATTCCATTATAAGAGACTAATTTTCCTAACATCAATCTTAGTTTTGTTAAAAACAATTCCATACATAAATTAGAAACACATTCAATTATCGCATATATGATCCAAATATTACTAAAATCCTGTTTTAAAACATTTAAAAGGATACAACTTAAAAACTCTATTCATCATTACTCAGTACAACCCTCCATTCCCTATTCCATAAACAACCTTTTAACAGCCTGAATAAACTTCGCCACAGCTATTACAATATCAAGATAATGCATGTCCATAAGGAGCTCAATTGCTTGCGTACGTGACCTAGTACCATATTTTAAGAAAATTGGTCGTAAAAACTGTTTTCGCTGGACTAACAATTTTTGACAATCCATTAAAATGTGTAAGTAATTGCATTTCATGCCTATCCTGCATGTGCACATACCGTCTGGTTGCATCAGTTCCCTTTTTGTTTTGTCATTTGATCGAGCAGGATTGATACCAATTCTCACCCTTAATATTTCCATTCTGAGCCATTGATTTGATAGGGTGTCTAGGTAGGGATACCAATTTTCTTTCCTCCAGCTATTTATCATGAATTGCACAGACTCTTTTTTTATCAGGTCCTCCATGTCATTCAATCTAGACATTTCCTTCCCTAAAGATTTGAGTACACTTTTTGATTCATCAATATCCAGGGACTGTGGATCAATTTTCACCTTCAACTTATCACAGATGGAGTAGAGTTTCTTTCTTATTGCTTTCGCCCACTTTAATTCACTCAGCTGAATCTCCTTCATACACCATTGTGACACTTTCATATCTTCTCCTGACCCCAGCCATTTCCAAAATCTAAGTAAACTCACTTGCACCTGGACATTCCATGAGGTCACATCTAGCTCCAGTCTAATCGCCTGTATCATTGATGAGCTAGGCAATGACATCAATGCTTTTAAACATTTCCCTTCCTCGCTGTCCCAGGTACTTTTCCCTCCTAAGCATAGAATTTCTGCTCCATACTGCAATTGTGGGGGGATCATTGCATTGTAAGCCTTCAACAATGGTCTATGGGACATGTCGCCTTAACTACGATTAAAATTTTTCAACCCGCAAACAGAGGCTAAGGCTTTAGCTTTCTGGGCCTGAAGGTGCGTGCCCCATTTTAGAGACTTGTCAAACCATATTCCAAGATATTTATACTCGTTGACAATCTCTAATTTCGTTTGCCCCAAAAGCCAATTAAACTTTTGATCTCTCTTCACAAAGCACAGGATTTTTGTTTTATCCATGTTCACTGTGAGACGTTTAGTTGCACAATATGTGCTGAACGCATTTAGCTTCCTTTGCAGACCCAATTCTGTCTGATCAAGGATTACTAAATCATCTGCATACAGTAGACAGGATAAATGCTTCCCATTTACTTTTGGGCTTGCACTTCTATCAGTCATCAAAAAAGAAGGTAGGTCTGCAAGAAAGATTGAAAAAAGAAGCGGGGCCAATACGCAACCCTGTCTTAGGCCATTATTGATCGCTATCTCCGATGTCAGGCCCCCCATTGTATCTTTAATGACCTGTGCCCAGTTCTGACTATGCAACTCCTGGATTATTACTAGGAGTTCTTCAGGAATGTTATAACTTCTTAACACCTCCCAAAGACATTCCCTATCCACTAGATCAAAAGCTGCACGAAAGTCAACAAAACAGCAGTATAGTCTACCTTGCTGCTCCATGGACTTCCGAGCTAATGCCCATAAGGCGAAGCAATGATCAATCGTTGAGTGCCCCTCCTTAAACCCTCCTTGTTCCACTGGCACGATCAAGTGTAGCTCAACCCAGTCCTTCAATCTACCATGGATTATTTTAGAGAACACTTTCGTTCCAATATCTAGCAGATTAATTAATCTATAGTTCTTAGGGTCCTTCCTGTCACCTTTCTTGTGAAGAGGCCTAATCACGGCTCCCCTCCAGGATTTTGGGATAATTCCTGAATCTAAGACAGCTGAACACATCTGGGGGAAAAATTGTGCCCACCAGTTTAGCTCAGTTTTAATTATAACAGCGGGTAAGTTGTCTGGCCCTGCGGCTCGAGTTAGGTTTAACTTCCTAATAGTATCCTTCACTTTTTCTATTGAGAAGGATGACTTTAACTCTTTTGCTGCCCTTCCCACGGGGGCTCTTTTCTTACTTATTTCGGGCGCATAACTTGCCTTATATAATTGGCCTAGGTACTCCTCCCAGGATGCCTCATCAACTACACAGCTCATGGTTCCTGGGGTCCGACCCGAGGCGTCCTGGATCAACTTCCAGAAACCTTTGACATTTTTAGGTCCCGCCTACGCAGCGCGCATGCGCTGCATAGGAAAAAGACCTTTAGCAATCGCTTTGGTTTTTGTCCCAAAAACGTGCACGCGTTCCATTGCCTTCAATGGCAACGCGTGCACGTTTGGCGATTCCCTTGCAGGAGCGAGCTTGACACCATATGTTTGTAAATAACTTGCAAACACATGGTGCCCCTGGCTCGCTCCCGCAAGGGAAACGCTTTGTGTGCTCTTGGCCGCACTCCTCTCAACCCTCCCACTTTGTAAACCCGCAGCTGTTCTGTTTGTTTGTTTTTTTCCATTGTATTTTATTTTATTTACTAAAGGACTGAAACCCTGCCTCTACCCCAGCGTCCTTCTGCTGCTGCTCTCCATCGCCCTCCTGGTGACAGCCTCAGTGTTGGGGGTCAGAGGTAAGAAGGCCCCGGCTGCAGAGACCCTGGTGCTCTCTGCATGTGAAGCTGTGCAGAGGGCCTTGTCGAGTCACTTTGAATGCAGAGGCGACGTGAGCGCAGCGCTGCATGGCTTCGCGGCACATAGCGCCCACGCTAAATATTTCATCCGAAATGGAGCTAACTGGGCGCAACACTGCTAGGACACGTGGGCGACTGACAGGGGCGTAGATTCGGGGTGGGGGTCTTTGGGGTGTTGCACCCCCCTAATAAATGTCTTCTATAGCACATATTGGGGTATGGGAGCTTTAAGTCTGGTATGGTGAGCTGTTTGTTGGATTTCACTCAGGCTTTTTACTTACTCATGCAGACAAAACATACCCTCACACACACACAGACACCCTCTTTTCTCCGCTTTAAAGGTCTTAAAAATAGATATTTTACAAATTATCGAGTGCCCTCGCAATCCCACTGCACTCCCTTCCTACTGCTCCTTGAGGCCCCTCCAGCACCCCTTCTGTATGATGTATTTTAAGCAGCGCCATTGTTGGGGAATCTGAGGCCCCCGCCCCCATTCTTACTGTCCAAGCTACGCCCCTGGCGACTGTGCAAAGAAACTCCCTAAGACCCCTGTCCGCCCCCAGTGACATAGAGCCGAGGGGGTAAAGGGGCTGCTGTGCTAGTTAGTGAGACTTGTGATCACTTTAATGGAAATGACAGGTGTCACGACTTTAACCTGCTTTAGTTTGCCTGCTAAGGATAACGGTCCTTCCTTCCCCTTGACTCGGCCACTTCTGTATCTAAGAAACACGACCAGCGGGCCAAGCCCATCAATGAACAGTTCTGGCAGAAGTGCCCCTGTCCACAGCCCTTTGCATACTCGAAGCCTCACAGCTTGGACCCTGTGTTTACTGGCGCTGAGTGTGATGTGTCAACCTCTCTTCATTCCCAGGGCTCCAGGTCTCTCCTGATTCGTCGCCTCCTCTCACAGCCCCCAGGCCGGCCTCAGCCTCAGAGCACATGGGATCTCTGACCTGCAGCGTTGTCATAAAGGTGCCGGTCCCAAGAGATGCGGAGGACGAGGAGGAGTCAGGTAAACACTGCCCCCCCCCCCTCTTTGTGCGGTGGCCTCTGCTGGAGATGGCCTCTTTACTGTATTACACTGGAGCAGGCCTCTCTCTCTTTAATGAGAAACCAACACCTTTCTGAGGTTACAAGCTTTCTTTAATCACACTTATTCATAACTTGTTTTTGATGTTATAACAACCCAAAGATTGTAAAGTTATTCAAACTTGATAAAACTTTGCAAGCTGTAATAAAGTTCATACTGAATTACTTTCTGAGTTTTTGAGAAAATATCACACAGTTTGCACAGGGACGCGCTAAGAATTTACTCTGCGCAGTTTCCTCCGGCTTAGATGCTTCTTGCACTCTTGTAAAGACCGGTCCTTTTTAGGTCTCGCCTACGCAGCGCACATGCGCTGCATAGGAAAAAGACCTTTAGCAATCGCTTCGGTTTTGTCCCAAAAACGTGCACGCGTTCCATTGCCTTCAATGGCAACGTGTGCACGTTTAGTGATTCCCTTGCGGGAGCGAGCTTGACACCATATGTTTGTAATTAACTTGCAAACACATGGTGCCCCTGGCTCGCTCCCGCAAGGGAAACGCTTTGTGTGCTCTTGGCCGCACTCCTCTCAACCCTCCCACTTTGTAAACCCGCGGCTGTTCTGTTTTTTTTTTTTTTTTTTTTTTACAAGGGTTTATTCCTACCTACTTACTTTGTGATGCTATTCCTGCTCATTCCCACGTCACTACATCCGTCATCTCAGTGAAGCCATTTGCGAAAACTTTAATTCACTTACCTGCTTTCACTGCAGCAGCAAGTTTAATTTGGGCCACAATCACCAGATACATGGCATATTTCTAGTTTATTCACGGGCTGTGGAAATAGTTCGAGTTCAAATTGACTGTACGGAAGAATTCCATGGAGACTTTGTGAAAATCCCACATGGGACTGGCAATCAATAAGATTTGTTGGGCAACCCACAACAGACATAGATAGGTAAGAAGTTTATTTTATAAAGCCGATGAAATTCCAATAATTAGCTAGAACAATTCGAGCGCACAAGCTGCTGTTAGCATGGCTCTGCATAACTGTCCGATTATCCAGAGTATAATTTTCAAATGTTGCTATTGCAGATGGGAATTTTCAACATTAAAAGAATTGGTGCTTTAAAACATATTTAGGGAAACAATAAGGTGTGAACATTATTGGAACGAGAAGACAATCTTATACTACCTTCAAGACAATCTTATACAATACTAGCCCTCTACTACCCCTCTACCCCACTACTAGCCCTCTACCCTTCTACTATCCCACTACCCCTCTTCTACCCCTCTACTACCCCTCTAACCTTCTACCCCACTACCCCTCTACTAGCCCACTACCCCTCTACTACCCCTCTATCCCTGTACTACCCCTCTACCCCTCTAAACCTCTACTACCCCTCTTCTACCCCTCAATCCCTCTACCCCTCTTCTACTCTTCTACCCCTTTACCCCTCTACCCCACAACAACCCCTCTACCCCTCTACTACCCCTCTAACCCTCATCTACCCCTATAACCGTTTACCCTTCTACCCCTCTACCCCTCTACCCCTCTTCTACCCCTCTACCACCCTTCTACCCCCTCTACTACCCCTCTACCCCTCTACTACCCCTCTACCCCTCTTCTACCCCTCTTCCACCCTTCTACCTCTCTACCCCTCTACTACCCCTCTACTACCCCTCTACTACCCCTCTACCCCCCTTCTACCCCTCTACCCCCTACCACCCTTCTACCCCTCTACTACCCTTCTACCCCTCTACCCCTCTACTACACCTCTACCCTTCTACCCCACTACCCCTCTACTACCCCTCTACTCCTCTTCTACCCCTCTACTCTTCTACCCCTCTGCTACCCCTCTACTACCCCTCTACCCTTCTACCCCTCTACCACCCTTCTACCTCTCTACCCCTCTACTACCTCTCTACCCCTCTACTACCCCTCTACCCCTCTACTACCCCTCTTCTACCCCTCTTCTACCCTTCTACTACCCCTCTACCCCTCTTCTACCCCTCTTCTACCCTTTTACCTCTCTACCCCTCTACTACCCCTCTACTACCCTCTACTACCCCTCTACTACCCCTCTACTACCCCTCTACCCCTCTTCTACCCCTCTACCCTTCTACCCCTCTACTACCCCTCTACCCCTCTACTACCCCTCTACCCCTCTTCTACCCCTCTACCCCTCTTCTACCCCTCTACCCCTCTACTACCCCTCTACCCTTCTACCCCATTACCCCTTTACTACCCCTCTACTCCTCTTCTACCCCTCTACTCCTCTACTACCCCTCTACTCTTCTACCCCTCTACCCCTCTACTACCCCTCTACTACCCCTCTACCCCTCTTCTACCCCTCTACCACTCTACCCCTCTTCTACCCCTCTACCCCTCTTCTACCCCTCTACCCCTCTACCCCACTACCCCTCTACTACCCCTCTACCCCTCTTCTACCCCTCTACCCTTCTACCCCTCTACTACCCCTCTACCTTTCTACCCCTCTTCTACCCCTCTACCCTTCTACCCCACTACCCCTCTACTACCCCATTACCACTCTTCTACCCCTCTACTACCCCTCTACCCTTCTACCCCTCTACCACCCTTCTACCTCTCTACCCCTCTACTACCTCTCTACCACCTCTCTACCCCTCTACTACCCCTCTACCCCTCTTCTACCCCTCTTCTACCCCTCTACTACCCCTCTACCCCTCTTCTACCCCTCTTCTACCCTTCTACCTCTCTACCCCTCTACTACCCCTCCACCTTTCTACCCCTCTTCTACCCCTCTACTCTTCTACCCCTCTTCTACCCCTCTACTACCCCTCTACCCTTCTACCCCTCTTCTACCCCTCTACTACCCCTCTACTACCCCTCTTCTACCCCTCTACCCCTCTACTACCCCTCTTCTACCCCTCTACCCCTCTACCCCTCTTCTACCCCTCTACCCTTCTACTCCTCTTCTACCCCTCTACTACCCCTCTACCCTTCTACCCCTCTACTACCCCTCTACCCTTCTACCCCTCTTCTACCCCTCTACTACCCCTCTACTACCCCTCTTCTACCCCTCTTCTCTCTCTCGCTCTCTCTCTCTCTCTCTCTTATGACTTAAGCTGCTGGTGGGGAGAAGGCGCTGCTCTGCCTCCGGGGCCCTGTTCTCCGACTCAACGCAGAATTAATTTAAGTTAATTAAAAAAAAAGTTTGTTTACCCAGGGTCATGTGCATCCAGTCTTCCCAAGAAACATTAATTAGTATTTCGTGGAAGTGTGCATTTTGCGCCGTTCTTGGTTTGTTTTGTTAAGATGTATGGCCAGGGCAGGACGGCCTTCGGAGGCTTCCCCTCTTGAGGGACCGTTCACGCCAACATCCCTTGTCTGGAAGCCGGTCCCGTTAATGCACGGTCTCAGGCCACCTGAGGAAAACATTTTCCTTTGCAGCTGGGATTATCCCCCGCGCAGGCCGCGCTAGTCCACCCTGCTTTAGTCCACTACTGGGCGGCCTCCTGGGCTTAGATGCCCACGTGCTATGTGCTCCCGTGGGCACGCGGCCCAGGCGGGGTGGCATTCCAGAGGCTTATGAACCGGAAACTGTGACCTCTTTACTGAGGTCCCTGGCGCTGCCTGGTGAAGGTAGGAGTCCTTCCTCTGGTGCGTCAGCGCGGAGGGTCATCGCTCTGACTGGCCAAAGCAGAGCGGCATGCTTCACCCGGAGCATCATTGGGGCAGTCGTTGGGGGCAGTGAGGGAAATCTACGCAGACAGCCTGGGTACCGAAAGGCCCATGCCTCTGTCACCGCACCGAGTCTAGGGGGAGTAGTGGAGTTCTTGTGGCCACTAAACAGCAAGGCGCCCATCTACAGATCTCATCCCTGCCTACTCGGGGTCGCCCCGGTGTCCTGGTCATGCCATTCGGCCATAAACACGTCTTCTGACGCACACTTATCTCAGATACTCATATGAAGCTTTTTCACCAATCCGAATAAAAGCACTGATGTTTGACGTTTGTTCTTTTGTGTGTGCTTTGTTCTAAGTGAAACGCTGCGTTTCTTGTGCAATCAATTAAATTATCATAGCTACGCTCCCCTTAGTCAGGACCCAACCAGTTGAATTCCGGGAAGCCCAAACCATCAGTATTTCAAATCTGCGCGTGAAACGTGGGTAGGATGAGCCATGCAGCTCAAAAAGGGATGTTCTTTTTACATAATTTGTATTTAATAGAATTAGGAAGCAGGAGAACAGTCTCACAGTTGAGATAGGGATTCACATACACTGGTGACCGCTTTTGAATTGGCTTTAAAACTATTCAAAGATGGCTGCAGCGTCTATGTGGGATGCGGTGGACTAAGTGGCAGCCGGAGCCTGATAGCACTGCTTGTCCTTTAAAAAAAAATGCTGGGATAACCTATTGGAAACAATAGAAACAAACAAGCATTGGCATAGCCAATAGGTCTCGCCTTTGGGACCTTATAAGTGTTTAGTTATGCAGCACAATATCCTTGGTGCAACAACATCAACTGTTGCATGGCTAAGCACTTATAAGGTCCCAAAGGCGAGACCTATTGGCTATGCCAATGCTTGTTTGTTTCTATTGTTTCCAATAGGTTATCCCAGCATTTTTCTTTAAAGCTCCTCTTCTTAGACCTTACTAACATTTGATATTCTTTCCTTAGTTTCATTAATTTAGTAAGACCCCCCTGATCATACCTTAGCCTCAAACATCTTTCTACTCTCCTTATTATCCTTTTTTTTCCCTACACACAGAATCAAACCAGCTTATTTGCTTTCTATGTCTAGATTGTGTATCTTTAATACCCTTTCCCTTCCTTTTTAGGTCAACTCTGAGGCATTGTACGACCTGATTAATTTTATCCTCAAACCATGAGACCTTCTGATCAGTAGCTTCCTCCATGGTTAAATTCTGTTGGAAGCTAGCTAATTTCACTAAATATTCATCTGTTAATTTTGTAGACAAACGTTTTGGGTATGACATCGATTGAGGGAGGACTCTTTCACAATGACTTAAGCGGCCCCTTGCTAATTCACAATACAGAGCATTATGGTCACTTTCTTTACGCTGAATTACCTTAAACTTTTTTACCATGGCGTAGTTCCAATCGTGTACAAACACATAGTCTATGGGACAATGTTGGTTACCTCTTCTAAATGTCTGATTTGCTGGACGGTCAGATTCTATCCTGCCATTTAGACTAATTAACCCCTTTGATCCTAAGAATTTCCCTAGGGCTTTGTCTTGTCTATTCGTGGTGCAAAAGGGGAAATGTGCTGGCATTATATCGTAAGCTTTTAGGATTTCTTTAAGCCAGGGGTCTAGTTTTTAGGATTTAGTTTGTGGTTAAAATCACCCATGATAATCAATAAATCATTTCCATACTTATCACTCAAAGAATTCATAACATCCTTAAATAGATCCATCTCCCTTTCGTACTCCTCTTGAGAGCCCCATTGTATATAGATATTCACCAGAATCAAGCAGTCATTTAACCTTTCAGAAACCAGTAGGGATAACTCACTAACCAACACCCATTTGCAGGATGTAGTTATCAACTTCACTTTTTTCGCGGTCCTAGTGGAGGTGAGTGTCATAATCTCCCCGGATGGTCGTCCAAATCTTGTTTTACTGGCGGGTTTATGATGTTGAACACATCCTTCGATTACCGGGGTGTTGTCGCATAGCCAAGTTTCCTGCAGGCAAATAATGTCTGCCTGCAGTGAAACATATTTTATACTTTCAGTCTTTGTTTGCCCTGCAAGCCCATTTATGTTCCATGAAATTATTTTTAGGCTGTGCGACAACCCGCTTCCCTAATCAATCTCACTAAGGCGGCCAGACTCATTCAAGGCCCACAAAGGTGTGCTTATAAAGCTGTCTACAGGACTCCAACTACCCCAGCTTTTACAGGGCTCCGGGTTCTGTACCACTATGTTGATATTTGCTCTTTCCCCGCATGCCCCTGCTATCAATCTTGCTTGCCTTTTCCCCAGGCCTGCATGACATTTCAGGAAGGCACTATCAGGCTGGTTTACCCTTTCCAATTCAGCCTCTGGTATTAGCCTTATTCCTTCCTTTAGTATTTCTTTTTCAGCATTTAAGATTGCCGTTTTTACCAGCCCTGAGTAGACTTCAACTTTTGTAAATTCCTTGCCTTTATTATTAAGGCTGAATCCTACCTGCCTCAGGTCTTTAGATTCGATTTCTCTCAGGCTTGGACATTTTGAGAAAGAAAATAAAAGTTGGGAACGATTTAGGGGTACAATCTTCCTTAGCTTTTTCCTCCCCTTCTCTACTTCAGAGGGTTCAAAGTATATCCACTTTTTGTCACTTGATTCTATTACTTTTATACCCAAGTTTTTCTTTTCCATCGTATCTTTCTTTGTAGTTGGAGTTTTTGGTCTTCCACCCCTCCCTGGATTCTTAGGGAGTTCTTTCTCCCCCTGCAAGTTTACCCATTTTCCCAATCTTTTCTCCTCTCCTTCTACTTTACGAGTGAATTTTTGTTGGGCCCTTTTCCCCCCTGTTTCCACCTGACTCATAGTTGAGGGGCTCACTAGATTTCTCCTTTCCCTCCTATTATTTGGGGAAATTCCTCTTTCTTGTGATGTTACATGAGGCCCAGCTCCCTTATCCCTTCCCTTCTTTGGACCCATTTGTTTTCCCTTTTGCCGAGTTTGTCGTCTTAAATGATATCTTGTGTTTGGACGCCTATACCAGGGGTGATCTCCCCTTCTCCTAATTAACATTGGACATCGAGAAATATACACGTCATGACAATTATTCATTTGCCCTAATTCCCCTGCACCACCTTGGATAGAGGTATCAGGCACCGGTCTAACCACAGATGGCATTAGACCCCTGATGCCCTGTAATTCACTTACAGTTTGTTTTAAATAAATTTCATGGGAATTTAATATTTTATTATTTGATAATGTAACTTCTAGCAGGCCTTGCAGGGTTTTTTGCAACATTAACATTATGTCCAGCATTGAGGCCGAGGGTGTTGCCGATATATCCAAGCCCAATGTACTATTGCGCACCAATTCTTCTAGTGACTTGGAACCTTGATTCACCCATTGACCCATGCTTTTATCTGCATTAGACCTTGTATCCGAGTCCGTAATATCTTTCTGGTCTTGCAAATCTTTTGAGATATTCTCCTCGTATTCTACTTCAACGGTGCCGGTCATAGAAAATATCCTTGGAGACGAGGAAAGTCTTGGTTCCAGATTGGTATTTATTTGGCTTAGAATACTTTGGTTAATTAGAGATTCTTCTATGCTTAAGGCACTGTGTTCATTAACTTCATGAGCCATTATCAGTTCCTTATCATAGGCTTGAATTTTTCGGGGCGTAGGTATCTTCTTGAAATGTTTGCCCACAAAGTCTTTTATCGATTTTGACACAAGGCCCCCCCCTTTCACGCTTACTTGCGATTTGTCGAGTTTCAATTTCTTCTTTGTGTTTTTTTTTTGCACACTCTTAGCATTCTCCTCCAAGCCTTCCATACTTTCCACTGGGGACCTGTTTAATTCCATTAACTCATTATTCGGAATCGGGGGGTCTTTTCTTGCTTTGCTAGTTTTTAGCTTCTTTGGTGCCATCTGAAGAGAACTCCTGCTGTATCACATATTTTATTCCGTAGAAGATTAAAAGGTTGTGAGTGAGAGGATGAGAGGGTGGGGATAAGAGGGGTAAATATATGAGGCAAATTAAATCCAGCCATAGAGTACTCCACCTACTTGCCCACACTCAATTACTTAATTCCTCCACTAATTAACAACACAGGTTACCGCCTCCACTTTGCCCTGTCCAAAACAGCTCTCTGGCGTTGCTAAGGAATAGGGACATTAAAATCAAAAGAGCTTTCCATATATCCACAAAGGCGCTTACCTCTGCTGTGGTGTATCAGGGTAGCCGTGTTTCTGACTTTCTTGAAAAGCCCCTGCTCAAGGCTATTTTATGCTTTTGCAGCGCCTCCCTGGCCTTCCTTGCCCACCCCCGGGGGTTCCAGCGACAGGAACGCGCTCACCGCCTCTTGCCGCCAGTAGATGGTTCCCAGTTCCCGTTTTGCGCTCTTCCGCGCTTCTTCCAAGGACGGGGACAGTAGGAACCAGTCGATGCAGCCTCCCGGCTGTTCTCCTTCACATTCGCGTTGCGGAACCGAATCCGGAAGTTTGCGTGTGACATGAGACGTTTGACGTTGACGTTGCACGGCAGCCGGCAGAACCACAGCAGAGAGACTTGCTGTGACTCCACACCATAGTGTATCTCATTTTGGTGCACTACTTAGAAAGCCAGCTTTCTACATTTGTCCCACCTTGTTTTAAAGTCCTGAGGAGGCCAAAAGGAAGGGGGCGAAACACGTCAACTATTTTTTCTTGTGGAGTTCCTCTATTTATTGATGAGAATTGAATTTATGAGGGCAAAATTGTGTTCACCGGATAGGTCAAGAATGAGATATTGGAGGATCTATCACTAGGTGGACTCTCTTTCACAAACAATTTGGAGACACCTCGCAAATTCTTCACAGGGTCCTTTTTGTTATTTGAAATTTGTTTTGCTGAAATATTACATGTGGTGCTTGTCATGTTTATGTTTATTCATGGAAATTACACAAATGTACTGTACAAAATAGGTAGGATTGGGGTGATACTGTTACTGGCAAAATAAAAGCAAATTAAGCTGCTTTCACAAATGATTGTTCATTCCAATAGTGAGCAAATTAGCCTACAAAGGCATACAGAAACGTTCTCTATAGAGATACCCTCGCATGCCCGGGGCCGCACAGAGTTAGTCCGGCTTTCCCCTTCTTCTTTTGAGACCACTACATTATTTTTTGCTTTTACGTGACTGAAACTACGCAGGTGAGACACAGAAACTAAATGCGAGTTAGATGGAAATATTGACAGATGATTCAGTGCCTCCTGTCCTTATTGTGGCCAATACACCTTCGAAATCAGTGAGGGCTCTTGGAAGTACTTTGTGTGCTGGCCAAATCTTGGCACCATTGGTCAATTAGGGAGTCAAATTCTTCTTTTGACTGCTCAGAAAATCTTCCTTAAATTTCCTTGTGGTGTACAAGTTACAGTTGCACTGGCACTCTCAATACTAGATTACGCCAATGGACTATCTAGACTCTGGTGAACACCTCCTCTGCAGACTCTGGTGAATATCTCCTCCGCAGACTACAATGGGTTCAAACTCTGTCAACAAGACCAGTTTCTCGTCTTCATCCATTGTAGCACAAATCTCCTGCGCCCAAACTTTTCCAACAGCTTCGAGTAGCCTCAGCACCCTGCACTGGAAGCAACACCCTGTATGATGTTGGACCTATGTTCCTTCAAAGGAAACTATACTATTACACCCCAGATGCAGCCTTTTTGCTGAGAACCTGCTCTACATTGGGATTTCCCATTTTCACAGATGCCGTCTTAGGATTTATCATACCCTGTATAGAATGCAACGTTTTATAACTCTCTGTTGACAAAAATATACAATGTGCATGCAGTTTTGGACTGGCCTGCCAGATGAGCAGATATGAAAGAGCCAGTGTTTGGGCCACTTTTGTAAATTCCCTCACGGCCCACTGCACCAAAACAAATGAACTAAACACTGGCCGTTTCAAGCCAGAGTGCCCGACAGGCCAGTCCAACACAGTGTGCACGTACAGCTCATTTAAATGAACGAGCTCGAGGCCTGCTTGTACCCTCAATCCGGACGACTGAATTTCACACTGAAGGATGTGTTTATTCTCGGGGAGATCTCCTGCCAGGACAGCTCAGCTCAGGGACGGGAGGTTTCCCGGAGCAACAGATAAATTGCTGGTTTATGCGATAAGATGCAGACACCTCGGACTTGTGCGCCTGACGTAGGTGGCAGCAACGGGCGGGCAACAGGGGTGAGCAGGAAGCCATCAAAGGAGTCAGCAGTTAAGGACAAGCACTGGCAAAGCCAATAGGTCTCGCCTATGCGAGTGCTATTATTGACTTAGAGAATGTCTTTTAATCACAATGATGTAAGCATGGCCGAAAATTAGAATTCAACGCCGTATAACGCGGCCAATGCTGGGCGCTGTAGAGCTTTTTTCATAGCAGTATAACAGGGCCTAACACTTTTTTTCATTCAGCTATGCTGCACAGCAGCTGCAGTGCTGTACAACATGGCTAAAAGACATTGACAAGGCCAATTGCTCTCGCATGGGCGAGATTTATTGGGTTTCCCAATGCTTGTTAAGAGAATGTGACCTGATATAAAAGAGAAATGCTTGAACTGCTTAAATCTGACAATTTGTACTCCACCAACAAAAAACACACTGTTGATGTTCGGAGTTGAATAAACCTGTTATGTTCACATTGCAAAGAAAGGTTCAAGTTCAATACAGCAAATAACTTTAAAATAAAGAGGTTCATTGGGAAGCAGTTTAATACTTCAGAGGAAGATAAGTCTTATAGAAAGCAGAAATTCAAAAGAAAATGTCATCAACTCTACAGACTCCAAGGTGCTCTGGGGGGTGGGGGTGCTTGTACTTCCAGATGGCACAAGGAAAAAAATATCGGCATTCAACTATAACTGAAAGATTGTCACATGAGAAAAACCGTCATTGTTAAATTGCTAAGGAGGCCCCTTTCATGAACGTACCAGATCGACAAACCACCTCTCCAACAACCACAGGAGCAGTAGTAGACTCAAACTGGGGAGCGCAGCACTCTATATCCAAATCACAGACTTTAAAACAAATTGGCTGTAAAAAAAGAAACAAGAATAATAAGCATTGGCATAAGCCAGTAGGTCTTGCCTATGCGAGAGCTATTGACAATGTGTTTTAGCTAAGCCTGGCTGGAGTTCGCAGAGTTCTGCTACACGGAACTCCGCGAAGTGACAAAAAAACTCCTCCAAGCTACACGGAGTTCAGCGAGCATCAGAGTGGGTTACCTGGCACCGTTCACACTGATTTTCAGTGCTGGGTGTTTGTCCTGCATTGGAAATATCAGCACGAACGGCACCATGTGCGGCTCAAGAGGGCGCTGCTTCTTTCTGCCACTCGAGTAGAAGTTCTAGTTTAGCGGCAGCTTCTTCAACGCGAACCGAAGGTTTCTCAACACGAGCAGTAGCGACCATCCGCGACTGCCCGCGTTGAGAAATCTTGCTGAGAAGTGGTCTAGCGTTGGATTTTCCTCACTCACAAGTGAGGAAAAAAACTCCGCTCCGCGTACGGAATTCTGCAAACTCTGCAGAGCGAGGAGTGCAAAAAACTCTGCAAACTCCGCGAACGGAGCGGAGTTCACCACCTAGGCTTAGTTTAAGCCATGTTGTACACCATTGTGACTGCTGTTCCGCATGGCTAAAAGTTAGTGGCGTAGAGTGGGGTGGGCTGGGGTAGATTTGAGTGAGGTACAATGGGGAAGATGTAATGGAGAAAAGTGGAGATTTGAATGGGGTGGGGTATATTTGGGAAGAGTGGGGTGGTATGTGGTAGATTGGAGTAGAGTGTGGGAGATTGGAGTAGAGTGTGGTAGATTTGAGTGGAGTGGGGTAGATTAGGGTGGAGTGGGGTAGATTGGAGTGGAGTAGATTGAGATGAAGTGGAGTGGGGAAGATTGGGGATGGGTATACTAAGTGGATTAGAGTCGGGTAGATTGGAGTGGAGTGGGGTAGATTGCTGTACATAAGAGTGGAGTGGGATAAATTGGAATGGAATCAGGTAGAGTGGAATGGGGTAAATTGGTGTAAAGTGGAGATTGGACTGGAGTAGGGTAGATTGTAGTGGAGTGGGGTAGATTGGAGTGGGGTGTATTGGGTAGATTAGAGTAGAGTAGGTTGGAGTGGAGTAGGGTAGATTTGGGCAGATTGGAGTGGAGTGGGGTAGATTGGGATAGATTGCAGTGGGATAGATTGTACTGCTGTAGTTTGGAATGTGGCAATTTGGGGTAGATTGGAGTGGAGTGAGATAAATTGGAGTGGAGTGGGATAGATTGAGGTGAATTGGAGTGGGGTAGATTGGGGTAGAGCTGAGTGGGGCAGATTGGGGTAGAGGGGAGTGGGGTAGATTGAAGTGGAGTGGGGTAGGCTGGGGTAGAGTGGAATGGGGTAGCATGGGGTTAAGTGAGGTAGATTGGAATGGAGTGGAGTTGGATAAATTGGAGTGGATTGGAGACTGGAGTGGAGTAGATTGGGGAATACTGGAGTGGGGTGGAGTGGGGTAGATTAAC
This sequence comes from Calotriton arnoldi, assembly GCA_963921515.1. Classification (NCBI taxonomy): domain Eukaryota; kingdom Metazoa; phylum Chordata; class Amphibia; order Caudata; family Salamandridae; genus Calotriton; species Calotriton arnoldi. The sequence continues at coordinate 4,408,720 of CAWUFW010000368.1, forward strand.
AAGGAGTGAGGTAAACTAGGTGGAGTTGGCTACAGTGGCGTCAGGTAGATTGGGGTGGAGTAGGGATAATTGGAGTGGAGTGGGGTAGATTGGAGGAGAGTGCAGTGGGGTAGATTGGAGTGCGGTGGAGTGGGTTGGATTGGGATAGATGAGTGGAGTGGGGTAGATTGGATTGAAGTGGGTCAGATTGGAGTGGGGTAGATTGGGGTAAATTGGAGTGGAGTCGGGTAGATTGGGGTAGACTGGAGTGGAGTGGGGTAGATACGAATGGAGTGCAGTAGATTGAGTCAGAGTAAGTGGGGTAGACTGGAATTGGGTGGGGTTGATTGGGTTAGACTGAGTGGAGTGGGATAGTTTGGTGAGGAGTTGAGTGGGGTAGATTGGCATATATTGGAGTGCAGTGGGGTAGATTGGGGTAGATTGAGGTAGATTGGAGTGGGTTAGATTGGGGTAGGTTGGATCATAGTAGAGTGTTTTGGTGTAGAATGGAGTGGGCAAGATTGGAGTTGGAGTGGAGTGGGGTAGATTGGAGCAGGCTAGATTGGAGTTGGAGTGGAGTAGGGTAGATTGGTGTGGAGTGGGATAGGTTTGAGAGGGGTAGATTGAGTGAAGTGGAGTAGATTGGAGTGGGGTGGGGTAGACTGGAGTGTGGTGGGGAAGATTGGGGTAGGGTGACGTGAGGTGGGGTAGATTGGAGTGGGTGGATTTGGTTGGATAGATTGGATTGGGGTGTAGTGGGGTAGATTGAAGTGGAGTGGGGTAGATGGGATAGATGGAGTGGGGTGGGGCAGATTGGAGTGGAGTAGATTGGAGTGGAGTGGGGTAGATTGGGTGGAGTAGATTGGGGCATATTGGAGTGAAGTAGATTGAGGTACACTGGAGTGGTGTGGATTAGGGTAGACTGGAGTGGAGTGGGATACATTGGGGTAGAGTGGAGTTGGGTAGATTGTAGTGGGATAGAGTAAGTTGTGTGGATTGGAGGGGCATAGAGTGGAGGGGCGTAGAGTAGAGTGGCCTGTTGTGTTGCTGAGTGAGTGGCGTGGAGTTGAGTGGCTTGTCGTAGAGTGTCTTAAACTGAAGGGGAGTAGTAAGTAGTAGAGTGGAGTGGTGTAGAATTGAGTGGCATGGTGTAGAGTGGAAGCGCATTGAGTTTAGTTGAGTGTTGTAGAGTAGAGTGTTGTGAAGCGGAGTGGCATAGTGTGGAGTATGCATGGTGTGGTAGCGCACTGCTATGGCAGACAACACATTTTTAACTGAAATGACCATAACATTTGCACATACATACAGTTTTACTGCGGATAAATGATAATGTGTGCAAATGCCATTATCTAATGCCATGGTACTCAAAGTACGGCACGCGGGCCACCAGCGGCCTGGCAGACCTTCCATGGCGGCCCACGGACCTCTGACCTTTTGCATGAAACCACAGCACAGCTGCTCCGTTTGTAGCGGGCTCCTTGAGGCTCTCAGTAAACACAAAAGAGTGCCACTGGAGCAAGCGTGATAACAGCTTCCCTGCGCATGCTCCAGCAGCTCTCTTTTGTGTTAACTCATAGCCTCAGTGATGTCACATGCCCGGCGGAAAGCAAAGGCCCTTTAAAAGTCAGCTGTTCAGCATTCACAGCTGACTTTTACGGGGCCTTTCAGAGAGCTTCTTGCTGCCTTGGCCGACGATGTCGCTGACCACAGCCTGCTCTTTTCCATGTCGCCCGCAGCCTGATGTCGTCAGAACTATCCTCCACCATTGAGGACTGCAGCAGGTGACCTCTTGTGGATCGGGCCAGCATGCTCCCCTGCTCGCCACCCGCAGACCAGCTTCTTTGTCAGCCTGCTCACCGCCAGCCTGCCATCCTCGCAGGTCCTCCTTCAGGTCAGTGATGGCCTGTTTTTTGGCTGCTTGTGGGCCTGTTTTACAGTCTGCAGGGCCAGATTTTACAGTTGATTTCCCTGATATTAAAACCAGTGTTGCTTGCATCAAGCTCAACTCCATGCAGACTTCCATACCATGCAAAAAACGTATACAGCATGTCTTATAAGATAAAAATTGTCCCAATTTGCTGACATGGGTCACTTTTTTAGTTTACTAATTTACTAAAAGGGGCCACTTCTATTTGGGTATTGGGGCCTATTTTTTGTCCCAGTTTGACTCTGCCCCTCACATCCCCCATTTCACAGCACGTTTCTTTTTATAAGTTTATAGGTCTTTTTATAGGGCTCCCTGTCTCTGTTCACAGGTGACCAGCATCCCTCTTGTTTCTGCATGTCTGTTTACAGGTGTATGCTGCACTTGTCTAGTAATGTTTTAAAAGGTGGTGATTTTTTTTTTTTTTACTCCAATAGCCACCACCCGCAGGCCCATTGGTGCGGCCCTCGGCCACAAACCAGACTGTACTTTTGGCCACCAAGAAAAAGTTTGTGAGTACTCCTAACCTAATATATTGATGTGTTTTGACCATATTAAAATATTCGTTTCCACCCCACTACAGAATTACAAAACAAAATTGCTTGATTTGTAGTTTTGCAATTCTGATATATTCTGAAATATCAGCACAGTTCATTTTTGTTGTGTGATCAGCAGGATTGTCACATAAATTCTCTCACTTTGAAAAGTATACACCAAGCTCCCTCACAATACAGAGCGTGGCATTTGACCTCTGTCACAGGAAATGTAACAAGATAAGAACACTATTTAAAGGCCTGTTTACAGAAAACAAGTACTCGGAAGAATACAGTAAACACAGAATGCTCACGGGAGGGATGAACTCAAGCTGATCAGCCAAAAACGAATACAGCGAGAAAATAGAAAGAAAGCAAATGTGAGTTACAAACCACAAAGCCAATTGTAAGCAATGCGCGAAATGCATTCCTAGGCAAGCTTTCCGAATGCCCACAAGAAGTTGTAAGCAAACCAGACAGCTGCACTGTCTGGTAGGTGATGTAGCGGAAATTGCATTTTACTTGTAGGGGTGCATTATGATCACAAGGCTAGAGCGCACCCACATATAATCTTTTGTTGTATTAACAGGAAGTGTTAGAATTTTGAAATTTATTAAATTGAAACGTGATGTGTTTAGGTTATTTAAAAGTAACATGGAGAATTAACATAGAAAGTGGATGTACTCAGCAGAAAATATTTATATGAAGAACTCGTGTTGTGAAACTGACAATATTTCATGTACTAAATGTGTATATTAATTGCATAATTTTACATGTAGGTAAATGCATTAATTGAAAGTGCCTTATTTTTTATGCAGTTTCGTAAAGCTCAATGATGTTTTCTTATGTTAGCTGAATCTTGTAGGCCTGAGATGCAGTTCCCTGGAAACTCTCGCTTTAGAAATAACAAGTCAAATTTCTTGTGTGCTGTGGAATTTGTTCTTTCTCAGGTATTGTGTTGCAGGTAAAAGAAGCGGCCTAGTTAGCTAGAATAATGTCTTTGTTTTATTAGTCAGGCAAGGAGAGAAGAAGTTACAATCTAAAGGAAGGTCGTGCTTCACACAGGTGAAGGCCTGGGAACCAAAGACAAAATGTTGCAAGGGAAGAACACCGCTGTCTCATGGAAAACTACCTTTCGGATTGTACCCAGAGCAGATGGCGTGATCCGCAATGAATCTTAGGAAGGTTACCTCTGAATAATGTGATGATGGGATTAGGGAGAGGGGCCCACTTCTTCTTTGCCTTCAGAGAGAGAGAGCATTTTAGAGCGTGCCCTGTCTTGGTAGCTTTATGCTACCTGACCCATGGATGTTGGAGAGACTTCTTATGAGGACTCCACATGCTGACACCTTTTATCCGATGCAGGGAAACTTGGACTCATGCTTTCTGACCCTCTGCGTTTTGTTTCTTGAATTAATTGTATTATTCATGCTACATCATCTCAATTGGATACGCAGATTTGGCTTCATGCTAATTCCGATGTATTTCTACACTCGTATTGAGATGTCTTTATGTTCAGTTGTTTTTGGCTTTGTAATAAATCGACTAACTTTACGTAATTACCTGTGGTCACTATGTGTCCCAGAGGATCATTGTTTAATTGATTGGCTTTAATTAACAAATTTTTTCCCCTCTACGCTTTCATGCTGCGAAAAAGAATCATCAGGTTGTGACTTTAGAACAGGTCTAGAACTTATGGGCCCGGCCCTTTCATAGGCTTCAACCTAAAAAGTGTTATGAAGGGAGCAGCAGACAGGGGGAGTGGGAAGGGGCCAGTAATAGTACCTGAATCAAGTTGGGAGCAGCGGACGGGCACTATTAAGGTGAATTAATCTGTGTTTATTCCCTACTCCACAGCAGGCATGGGAAGTGACGTTTTCGCTGCACTTTCCTATTAAGACGGCTGCAAAGAAGAGTGAGCAGAAAAATGGTAAGCAATGGGCAGGCTCCAAGCCCTTTTTGTACACAATAGTGCAGTAGCGGCTCGTGGTGGGAGTGCTGCGGGGCGGTGGGGCGGGGGAGGAGCAGGGTGGGGGGTAGTAAACTACGGCATACGGCCGAACAGAGGTAAGTAAACAAATAAATAAATAAAACGAATTTTGTTGCGCGCGCTGCATCGCATTTGGCAATGCAGCGCGCGCAATGAAATTCGTTTTATTTATTTATTTGTTTACTTACCTCTGTTCGGCAATATGCCGTAGTTTACTACCCCCACCCTGCTCCTCCCCCGCCCCACCGCCCCGCAGCACTCCCACCACGAGCCGCTACTGCAATAGTGTCTCACAAGCAAGATGCATGATGTAGCGCATGCACTCACAGGCTCAACCTTAAAAAGGGGGGCTGCGTCAGTGGGTGTGAGTAACAATGAAAAATTATCATGACTGAGGGAGAACTGCCCTGAGATATCAGTGCTGATTAATGTGAGAACTCATGGCTGTTAGCAGGGGGTGTAAAAGAGGCTCCTGCAGCCTCTGTCGCGTGGAGTAGGATCAACGCTTTAGGGGGCCCCAAACCTTTAGAGGGGCCCAGTAAGTCCAAGACCAATGAATATCTGTGAGAAATGGGAGACTTAGGAGCCCTCATCACTTTCTGCAGGGGGGGGGGTTAATCTTGCATTATGCCACTGCTGTGAGTACTGATAAGTATGAGTACTGGTGTGTTATATTATAGATGGGTCTGAGTACTGATGGTTATGAGGAGACATAGATCTTAGTACAGATTGAAGTAAGTACTGATGGGCCTGCATTCTGATTGATATGGATACTGACTGGTGTGAGAACTGATGAGTGTGATCACTGAGTGGTGTGAGTCCTAATGAGAAAAAGTACTGATAGGTATGAGTGGTTGCTAATGGGTGTGAGTACTGAAGCATCATGAATGCTGATGGCACGAGTACTGATAGATGTGAATACTGACGGGTGTGAGTACTCATGAGGCATGAGTGCTGAAGGGCATGACTACTGGTAAGTAGGTAAGTATGATCACTGATGGGCGTCAGTACTGTTGTACATGATTATTGATTAGTGGCTATTGATAGCCGTGAAATTTGATGGTCATGAATAAGAAGGGCATAAGTTTTGATGCACGGCTTATTGATGGGTGTAGCTACAGACGTGTTTGAGTGTTGATGGGTTTGAATACTGATGGCTGTAAATACTGATGGGCCTGTGCTTTGATGGGTATCAATATTGGTGGATGTGAATACTAATGGAGGTGAGTATTGATGATTATGATTATGAATACTGAAATGAGAGTCTAGTGAATGTGGGTACTGCTGCCTGTGAGTACTGCAGGGTGTGAGTACTGACGTGTATTGCCACTGATAAGCACCTGTAACTTATGCCTATTCATGACTGCCATAGATGCTAAGCATGAATAGTGTTGGGTGTAAGTACTGATGGGTAGGAGTATTGATGGCTATGAATACTGCTGGAAGTAAGTACTAAAGGTTGTGAGTACCGATGGCTGTGGCTGTTGAAAGGTATTAGTGCTGGTGGGTGTCAGTAGGGTTGGCATGCATACTCATGGGTGTGAGTGATGATGGCTGTCATTACTGCTGGATTTGTGAGCATATGGATACAAGTGCAATGAATCTGAGTACTTATTGGTGGCAGTGTTGTTGAGTATGAACACTGCAGTGTGCACATACTGATATGAATAGGGGGACTCATGGGCGAGAGTACTGTGAGTACTAGTAGAGGTGAGTAGAGTAATGGCTGTGTCTACTAGTATATGTGAGTAGGGGAAACTGAGTAATGACTTTGACTACCAGGGTATGTTAGCAGGGGTGACCATAAGTAGTAGTAATATGTGTGAATAGTAGAGACCTTGAGTACTGTGACATGAAGGTGAGTGGTGATGGCTCTGAGTACTCATGTGAGAGAAGTGTGGTGGCAGTGAGTACTGGTGGAAGTGGGTATAGGACTGTCTGTGCCTGTTAGTAGGGTGACAATGAGTAGCAATGGGTGTGATTAGTGGACGCCGTAAGTAGTGGTGCAGGTGAGTAGAGATGGCTATGAGTTTTCATGAAAGACAGTAGCGGTGGCTATGAGTACTGGTGGCAGGGTCAGACTGGCCTATAGACCAGTCAGGCAATGCCTGACCAGCTGGACTGACAGATCAGTGTGTGGGCCAGTTTTATGGTCTGCTGGGAGGGTTTTGACTGTAGATTTCCCTGATATTAAAACTAAAATTGCCTGGAGCAAGCTCAAATCCATGCAGTCTTCCATACCTTGTAAAAAACTTATACAGTATTTCCTGTCCCAGTCCGACCCTGACTGGCTGTGAGCACCGAGCTGCAGCCCCAGAGCTGCCACAGAAGTACCCCGCAGTTTGAAAGAGTGGGCCGCTTCCGTGATTCACACACAAACGTAATATCCTCGAATCTGTTGTGACAGCAGGTCTGTGTCTGCCGGGGCCCCGAGGATGTCCTGTGTTTATTCCGCTGCATAAATTATAATATCATTAGCTTGCCTTGTGTGCGGGAGTACATAAGGGGGATATTTAATCCACTGCTTGTGCAGGCATTAATTAACTGATGGGGTCAGAGCTCAGGGGAGCCCTCCAGACAGGTTGTCTTGTGGGGTTACACTGAGGCCGTCTGGACGGAACTGAGCTCCTCCCAGAGGAAGCGGCAGACGAAAAGGCCAAGGTGATTAATGAAGGGAAAGTTTGAGCTCGGCGACTTCGGCTCCCAGAAGCAGGTGATTTACTTTTTGTTTACCTGGTCCTCCCCATAATTTGTATTTGCACTCTACAGAGGCTGGAGAGTAAAACTGCCTGACAAGGTTTAAAAACATAACATAAAGTTCAGCATTATTCTCAGATCCTTAAACTGTGGAACCCACAGAGCAGTGCCAAAGGTGAGACTGCATGTGTTCCCCACTGACCAGGATACGTAGGCCTAGGTCTGAGATGGAAAGCTGCACTGGCGTTGCCAGCACCCCCACCTCCCCTCTCCCCCCCCCCCTCAGCGCGGCGGCAAAAGGCAGGGACCGCCACGGGCGGCAGAGTGCCTAGCTACGCCACTGGAAAGCTGGGACTCCAAGGTGTCCTTCAGTCTCCTATAAGCAGTCAGTGCTCAGTCATGGGATTGAGGGGGAGCAGCCAAGGCCTGGCCTATGGGCGTATGAGTGAGCTGTACCTCATAGTTCATAGTAGTGAGGGTGAACAGCCAAGGCCCAGCGCAAGGGATTAAGTGTGAGCAGCCAAGAGTTAGACCTAGTTCATGGGAGAGTGAGCAGTCGAGGCCTAGCCCCTGAAAGTCAAAGTGAATGGACACTCAAGGCCTACCTCATGGAACTGAGTATGAACAGTCAAGGTCTAGTTCATGGAAGCAAGAGTAAACAGTCAAGGCTTAGTTCATAGCCATAAGAGCGAGTAGTCAAGGCCTAGCTCATGGGAGTCTGAGTGAGGAGTAAAGACGTAGCGCAGCAGAATGTGTGTGTGATCAGGAAAGACCTAGTTCATGGATGTAAGAGTGAGCAGTAAAAGCCTAGCTCATGAGAGTGTGTGTGTAAGCAGTTAAAACCTAGTTCATTAGAAAGAGGGTGAGAAGTTAAAGTCTAGTTCATGGAAAGTTTATTTCTATATCGCACAGCTCACCCAGGAAGGTATCCTGGCACTGAATGGGCCGAGCCAGGGTTTTGGGCTAGGTAGAGAGACAGATCTTCAGTTTCTTACGTAATTCAAGAACTCAGGAACTGGCTCTGACGTGCAAGGGCAGTTCGTTCCAGGATTTGAGAGCGAGGTAGGAGAAGGCACAACTGCCGGATCTGGTTCTACACATGAGGGGGGGGTGTGAGTAGGAGTCCGGCTGACCAGAGGTGTCTGGTAGGGTTGTGGGAGTTTATGCAGTGGGGCCAATGTTGTGTAAGGCATTGTAAGTGTGCGTGAGGAGTTTGATAAGTGCTCGTTTGTGAGTTGTGAGCCAGTAGAGCTCTGTGATGTGCGCGGTGATGTGTGTGCAGGGTGGGAGGTTGAGTATAAGCCTGGCCGCGGAGTTTTGAATGGTCTTGAGGTTTCTGGTCAGTTGAGTGTTGATTCCAGCACAGACTGCATTACCTTAGTCCAGCTTGCTTGTGATGAGGGCTCGGGTGGCGGTTTTGCAAGTGTTGGTAAGGAACCATTTGACAATATTCTTGAGCATCTTGAGTGTGTTGAAACAGGAGATGGAGACTGCAATTACTTAGCTGGTCTTGGTGAGTTGATTGCTGATTACTTTTCCAAGGTACTTTGCGAGGGTTGCAAGGAGTGGTGTAGGTCTGAGTTCAGCAGGCCACCAAGAGAGGTGCCAGAGTAAGGCGTCTTTGCCGAAGATGACTACGTCCGTCTTGTCTAAGTTGATCGTGAGGCAGTTGATTTTCATCCATATGAGCACTTTGGTCATGCAGGTGGAGAAACTGGTCCAGGTGTTTGGCGTCTTGTCAGAGAGGGATAGTATGAGCTGGGCCTCGTCAGTGTAGGATATGCTGTTGATTCCAGGGGAATGAATGATGCTGGCGAGTGGGGTCATGTAGGCGTTAAACATGGTGGGGCTGAGTGAAGATCCTTGTGGAACTTCGCAGATGAGATTGATGTATTCTCAGGTGAAGTGGTCCAGGCCGACAGTACCAAGAGAGCATTTCTTAGTAGAATACTGACCTCATGCTTAGAATGTTGTTATTTGATTTGCTTACCTGTTGTTCCATGTTCACGGCTGGCGTTCGGAGGAGCTCTGTTTGCAAGAGTAGCAGTTGGTGAGAGTTTCCTCAGAGATGTCGGCTCTAGAAATGGCTCCCATTTTCTTCAAAAATAAACTCAAGTTCTTTCCCAGATTTCTGTGTGCATCCCTATTTCCACATTTGGCGACAAGGAGCATCCACTGTGGGAGTCCACGCTGCTGCTTCCTTCTTTTTCCCCGCCCTTCGCACATTTGGTAGTGCAGGGAGGTTTGTTGCAGTTGCTACTGCTTTCCTGGGGCTTTGTTTGGCTTGGCTGCTTTCCTCCTCACTTTGCCTGATGCAGGAAGGTGCTGTATTGTTGTGGGGCCTTGCCTTACAGTTTCGGAGAGCTGTGGCAGCACTGCTGTGGCTCGAGCTGCTTATTTGCTTTTGACGTCTCTCACCTCGATGTCTATTGGTTGAGGCCTACACATCATTTGATACATAACGGAGGTGCCATTTTGGATTGGGTTTATTGCCAGGAAGGGGCTTTCTTCGTCACGCTCTGTGTGGCGGCCATCTTAGTTTGGGCTTCCCTATTGCTTTGCCCCAGTCCACATGAGGTACTGCTCATGTTGCTAAAATTGTTATTTAAAGATGGATCAACATGTTCTTCAGTAATCTTCCTCCTGAATTGGCAGTTTTCTTCTCAGTTACTGGAAATCTCCGATACTGTTTATTATTGTTACTTTTGTTTATTTAGATTTTATAACCTTTTTGTGACACTTCTGGGGCACTCCGTTTCCCTCCATCGCCATGGGTACTCATCAGTATCCTGTTCATATTGCTCCATTTTTACAGAATCAATGTAAACCCCCTATTTCCTGGAAACAGTGGTTCTGCATCTTCAAAAAATATTTGTGGCTATTGCCACAAGGTTTGAACCGGCGAGAAAGGCAGCTTTTTTATTTAGTCATCTGGGTCAAGAAGGGCAACAGGTATTTGATCATTTACCTGTCTTGGCAGCACCTGCAGGTGAGGGTGATACTTGGGATGTCTACATTGAAGCAGTGTCACGCCTGCAAAATACATTTTCTGAACAACCTAGTGTACTTCTTGAAAGATTTAACTTATTTAGAAGAAAGCAATCGGCTGATGAAACCTTTGAGGAATATATTTCGGGTCTCAGGTTCTTGGCTGTGAAGATCCCACACTTCTGGAAGTTTTTAATGTCGCAGAAGCCATCGAACGATCTATGGTCTCCAGCAAACTCATGGCTTTGGAGTATCCGAATAGTTTGCATGTTATTGTCGATCCATGTTCCAAAGAACAACCTGTCAATGTCTTATCTTTGAAAGACACGTCCACTAAAAATGTGTCTAAAAAAGGTCAACCTGTTTGATTGTCTGGCTATGGGCAAACGTTGTAACAGATGTAAAATGGTTGGTCGCTTCCAGGCTGTTTGTAAGGGTGGTAAACCGTCTTTTAAAGTGAATAGTGGGGGTGTTGAAGTGGAAGATTGTACCAATGATTTGTCCAAAATACTTTTTTCTGTTCACACTTGTTCTTGTTCAACTGATTGTGACATTAACAGTCTGAGTGGTAATGTTTGCTAAGGGACCTTGGTGTGAGGTCACCATTGGTAAAATCTCCCTCAACATAATGGCTGATTCGAGTGCCCCATCACAATTTTATCAGATGTTTGATTTTATCAGCATTGGAATAAGGATTTTCTTCTTCAGAAACCTGATGGCCTCCCAAGGCTTTTGGAGAGCAAGACATTGATTTGTTGGTGTACTTTTGTGACTCTGTCACATGTCTTTCACTAGTTGACACTCCACTTGAAGGGATCAATAGATCTTTGTCTGCAACTGATTTTAGTTCAGTGAAAGTTATCATTGAAATTACCTCAAACTTTCCAGATGTTTTCATTAACAGCATTGGTACCATCAAAAATCGTGAGCATAAAATTAAGCTGAAATCTAATGCAGTGCCAGTTGTGGCACAAAGTCAGACCGGTCCTGTTAAGTGTTAGGGATGATCTCAAAAAATTGATTCAGAATTTGGTGTTGGAAGGAGGCAACTGATTCAGCAGAATGAGTGAGCCCCATTGTTTTTGTGAGAAGGAAATCTGGAGTCTTTCGTTTGTGTGCAGATCTTCACACATTGAACAAGAATATTGTGGTGGGCTGCCATCCGCTTCCCAAGGTACATGAATTGATATCTATATATAAGAGTATGTGTCTTTCTCGGGTGCAGGGTCAATTGTTAGACATGAATTGTTAGCTAATTTGGGACAAGCCAAATTATTTTCGATCATTGATTTGAGGCCGGCCTGTCACCAAATTCCCCTTGTGGAAGAGTCTCAGGATCTCACTACCTTTGTAAACCCTTCTGATGCATTCAAATTCTTGCATTTGGCCTAGCGTCTGCTGCCAGTGTGTATCAGGGATTAATGGACTTTATCCTGGAGGGTGTGACTCATGTGCAGGCCTTCCATAATGATGTTTTGATTTTTGGTGAAAATGTACAGAAAATGTACAGAAACACAATGACATTTTGGAAAGAGTCTTGCAAATTTTCAAGGATGCTGGAATCACTTTGAGAAATGATAAATGTAAGTTCTTGGTACAAGAGTTGGATTATTTGGGTCATCAAATCACAGTTGAGGGGATCAAACCTAAGTTTTCTCTTATGCAGGTATTCAGGATGCTGTTCCACCAAAGGATAAGGACACCCCTCAATCTTTTTTGGCACTAGGTTTATAGTAGGATATGCTTTTAGTGGTTTACTTAAAAACGGTGTGAAGTTCATCTGGAATAAAGCGGCTAGTAATGCATTTTCAAAAATCAAACCACTGATCACTTCTGCTCCTGCCCTGGCTTTGTTTGATTCAGAAAAAAAGTGTTTTGTGACGGTGGAGGCAAGTCTGATTGGTTTGGAGGCAGTTCTCTCACAGTGGATGGATGGCAAGGAACAGACTGGCTTTTGCTTCTCGTTGCTTGAAACAGCCTGAGACCAACTATAGTACGATAGAGTGTGAGGCTCTTGCTTGCTGCTGGGCTGTGGAGAAATTCAGAACTTTTTTGTGGGGTACAGAATTAGAAATTTTTACAGATTACAAGCCTTTGATTTACTTATTCAATGATAATGGCACTTGCAAAGCATCATCGAGGTTAGTTAGATTGTTGGTAAGCCTCCAGGAGTTTTCGTTTACCATTAAATATATTCCAGGAGGTAGAAACAGAAAGGCTGATTGTTTGTCTAGGATGCCTTTGGAGTCTGATGTTACTGCTGATCAAGTGGAGGATGTCGACTGTATTGTGGCTTTAGTGTGGCTTTAGTGGATGACATGATGGAGGACAAAGGAGCAGTTTCCAAAGCAGAGTGGTTACAAGCTCTAGAATCAGATCAGGACTTGAAGAAAGTGATGGGGTTTATCAGAAATAGTTGGCCTCATGAGAGGAATTTGGATACCAGAGTTAAACCTTTTGTCAAGGTTTCTGTAGAATTGTCAATTGTAAATGAGTGTCTTATACATCATACTTTGTGCATCCCCCAACTGCTATTTGTGTGATGCTGATTTGTTTAGCGCACAAGGGACATTTAGGCATCAGCAGTACATGTAAGAATCTAAAACAGTAGTACTGGCGGCCTTCGATGGATGTCATGGTGGTTAAATCTTGTAACATGTGACTTTGTTCTGATAAGCACTGGCAGACTTTCAAATCACCTTTGCATGTTGTTCCTTTACCCAAAAATCCCTGAGATAAGGTTGCCCTGGATTTGTGGGACCCTTTGACATGTTGCCTTCAGAGAAAAAATTCTTGTTAGTTTTGGTGGATTACTTTTCCAAAGGTCTATTTCAAGTTTGCTGCTGCTCCCAATACTATCAATGTAAATACATTTTTGAAGAGAATTATTTTCAGACAGATGGTGCTCCATCAGTTCTTGTCACTGACAATGGGACACATTTTATCTTGGTGTCGATGAAACAGTTCATTGATTTGCACCACGTCACTCATCTTAGAGTAGTTTTGTACTCTACTCTAATGGTCTCATGGAAAGAATGAATAGGTTTTTGAAAGAAGGAATTAAGACTGCCTTGATGACTGGTGTTGATGTGGAGGATTTCTTGAGGCAAAAGGTATGGGCTTACTTGATTACGCCCCATAGTACTACTAGAAGTCTCTCTTTTTAAGCTATTGAGGGAAAAAATCCAAGATCTTCTCTTTGTCCAGATTGGTTGAAGTCTAATGTGTCTGCTAGTTGGAATGAGGTTGAGTTGTGCAAAAACGTTTTGGACACAGTTCAGTATCAGCAGTGTTATTCCAAAGAGTGTTTTGACAAGAAACATAATGTCAAAGAGGCGATTTTGAACGTAGGAGATTGGGTATTTGTGAAGAAACCTTACAAAGTCAGGAATGGGGAATCCCAGTTAATGTCCCCAACAATAGTTGTTAAGGTTTCTAAAGGAGCTGTCTTGGTTGATGGAAAGGAGTGGTGGTGGAGCAGGCGACGTTTGGTGACGTTGTCGTCTCAACAGGCTTACATTTTATTGAACTCTAAGATAGTGTTGTTGGAAATCAGAATTGTTCAAAACAGATTGATGGATTATTGGTGGATCCACACTTCTGGTAAAAATTATGCTTCTTTGGTGGAATCTTCTGCCACTTCAGAGATGGGTTCTGCATTGAATGTTACTCATGCTTTACATACAGATTCAGCAACTACAAAGTCTGACAGTAATGACTTCACTGATAATCACAGGTCTAATGGTGGGATATCTAGACCTGTGCGCAAAGTTAACCTACCCTAAGAGATTTAAGAACTTTTGTATGCATTAATAACTTATGTGTTTTTTTTGTTTTGTAAGAGCGTAGGTGATGTACCAATAGAGCACTTATAAATTGAGCTCTTACCTCTCGCTTTGGATGTTGTTCTTTGATTTACTTACCTATGGTTACATGTTCATGGCTGGTGTTCTGTGGGGCTCTGTTCACCGAGAGTGGCAGTTGGGGAGAGCTCCCTAAAAGTTGCCAGCTCTGCACGTGGACTCCCATTTTCTTCACAAATAAACAAGTTCTTTCCACGATTTCTGTGTGCATCCCTACTTCATCACTGACCGAATGGGTGCAGCCTGTAAAGAAGGAGCAAATCTAGTGAAGTGTGGATCCTTGGATACCAGCTTTGTGCAGTCATTGAATAAGGATGGGGTGGTGATGGTGTTGAAGGCTGCGGAAAGGCCAATAGGATGAGGGTGGAGGTGTCATCCATGGCGGTGGTGAGGGTTATCTCTGTACTGGGGTTAGGCCTAAATCCAGATTGAGTGGTTGTCATTGAGGTGGGTGGCTAGGCGTTTCTTTATAATCTTTTCCATGACTTTTGCCAGGTAAGGTAACAGGGAGATAGGCCTGTGTTTGGTTAGCATCTAAGTCTGCAATGGTGCTGCTAAAGTTAACATTTGGTACAGGGAATGGCAGATGAGGTTGCCGCTCAGGCTGTAGTTGGCGGTGATAGGGAATTTGAAGGTCAAGGGTTCCATGTTGCTGGTGGTGCTTTCCAAGATAATGGAGCATTAAATGAATTCTTTGTAGATAATCGCAATTCATCCTATGGGTCTGTTTGTTCTGCCTTATCTTGTGATCTTGTATACAAGGGGATTACCATGGCAATGGCAGGGGCCGACAAGAGAGTCAGCCAGGTTTCAGTCAGGAAAAGTAAATCCGGTGAGCAGTCATGTAGCAGATCCCAAATTTCAGTGGCATGTTTAAATGAGGGAGTGAGTATTGAAGAGTATGCAGGACAGAAAGGGGAGAAGTATAGTTGTGGTTGGGTGTGTATGGCCATGTGTGTTGTATGTGTTGGGTAGGTGAGGGGGCAGTGAAAGCGAGTGAGAAGGGTGCGGGAGGGTGTATATGAAATGACAGGTGGTTCAGGAGAATGTACCTTCCGTATAGGGCAGTGAGGTGTGGAGTGAAGTAACGATAGGGGGAGGTGGGTGGTAAGTGGACCAGGGGTCCTGGAGCTTGGCGCGGACAAGGCGCAGATGGGTTTTCCTTTGGTGTGCCTTCAGCACACTGTGGCACGTTCTCTGCACATGTCTGCTGCACTTCCATGCTGGGGCCACTACTAAATGAAGACAGTTTTCGTGAGAAAACAGTGATGTGACTTCATTATCAGATGGATAATGGGAAATCCAGGTAGTCCTCTTGCTTTGCTTCGCCCTTCGAAGACAGTTTTGGCTGGCAATCCAAGTGATGTCACTTCCTGTGCAGAGGAATGATGGGAAACCTAGTGGTCACTTCCTGTGCAAATGGATGATGGGAAATTAATAAACCTTTAATAAAGATCTTACCATTATAATGCAATTTAAATGTCAAAGAAAAGAAAACGGCCTAACTACTGAATATATTTGACACTTCTTTTCAAGTTATTTTGTCAATTAAACTAAAATCCAAGAATTTGACATTATAGTTGAAAAAGCCCATTTGTCCCAGTTCTGGATGGTCATGGTAAAATATTCTGTCATGATCTGTGGGTCACTCCCAGTGCTTCAGGAATCGGACTTCTAACCCCCAGTCCAAGGTTTTAGTTTAAAGCACCAACACAAATTAGAAATCCAGTTGGACTGCAACCCATACACAACCAACTAAGCAATACAGTGAGTGTGGTATTTTCTAGTCACTATTAGTCCCAGTAGACGAGTTTAGGGACACAGGTAAACTCCAGATCCTCTTTTGTAAATGAATAACAGACTTAGAATAGCACTAATTGTTAGGGGATAAAACTTTAAAATGTTTACTTCTAAAACCCAAGTCTAGTGCAGAAAATATGAAAGGAAACCTTACATAATGCAAAAATAAATACGGCAATGCATGATATGGCCAGTAAAAACATGGTTAGCAAGTTCCTAACATCTTAACACCCTAACACAACTTATAAGCACTATGCTAAAGATTTGGCAGAAGGAGAAAATAGCAAACCTATACATTGCGTTTCTTAAGATAGATCACACAGCATATCTTTTAGCTGTAAAAAATTGCTGTTTAGCTATTTTCTATCATGCTTCTGTTGAAAGTCTCTACCCACTATGGCCAAATACATGCGTTTTATAGACCCGATCACTGATTTTTATCTTATATTTATAAGTTTGGCGACACTAAATTCCCAACAAGACAAAATAAGTATGGCAATAAATGCATTATCTCTATTTACAAGTAGAATTCTTAGCCTCCACTGTAAGCGTCCATATTAACACTGCAGCGACCATGACATAATCAACGAAAATATGTCAATCTAGATAAGAGGAGGACATGATGCTAACACTTCGGCCATGCCTAAGCTTCACACATTCTAATAGAAAGAGATAAAAGAGCTTTTAGGCAAGCATACAATAAAAATAGAAGAAATTTAAACTGGCCCTGTCACAGTGTTCATGACGAATCTAGCACACACCCGACTCCTTAAGGTAAAAGGGTTTTACTGGTACTTTAAGATAAAGGGCACGGTTCATTGTTGCCTCCCTGGGCTTATTTACTGTGACCTACCCATTGTTGTTGTACAATCCCGAGACCCCTGTGATGCCCGGTACCTAGCTAACATCCAGTTAGGGGATAGGTGTGCCCAAAAATTAACAGTTGGTATTTCTTTTGGAGTGCTCGACTGGAGTGGAACATTTCAATGCCATTAGGTAGCAAGTGACCCTGGATGTCCCTCTCTGTTATTGGCTTCATAAAGCTATGAATCATTTTAACTTTGCAATCATAGATAGCAACACTGATCTATTGGTCTATGTTCTTAGGGGATGCTTCTTGCTGATAGGGTGATAGGGTAAGAACGGATATGAATTCAAAAGGAAATTTAGGAATCCCAACTCAAATGAGTTAAAGTGCCCAAAGTGGTCATCAGGATAATATCAATGTTATAGATCAGCGAGCAAAGGGACCGGTCGGTTGCTGGACCTAAACACAGCCAGTAGGGCCTGAGAGTCCCCAGGTGGGGCTTTTTTATGTCAACCATGGCAAGAAAATGATTAATTTCATATGGACATTCAGGCCAGACGTATGATTACTTCAGATCTCTCTCTGAATATAAAATATTCTAATACTGGATCTGTAAAAACTACTCTTTCTCTTTATCCTGAATTACCCTTTTTGGTTCAGTGGAATGCTGGCTTGCCCAATTTGTCTAATAAAGCACACTCTCCTAGTACCCATGCTACAGGAGGGTAGTGTTGCAGTGCTTAATGCTGTGTTAGGCAGACGTGAAGTGGTGGAGGGGAAGAAACAAAAACATGGATTCCCACAGTAAACATCTCATTGGTATAGGGGAATGTGCTTATCAGGCAGAGTTCATGTCACTGGGGATCTGCTCACCTGCATGGTTTGCATTCCTGGCCAGCTCTCCTCAGTCTCACGGTGATGGCCTCTGGGGGGCTTCAGGCAGATCAGACGGCTTCCTCTGGGTCTCCATATGCTTAAGGGAGACTTCATGCAGGCAGAGCTCCAGCCTGTTAGGTTATCAGGGCCTCAGGAGTTGTATCTATTCAGGCTTGGTCCCAGTGTTGGTGATGCCCAGCAAGCAGTTCAACATCCAGTAACCACCAGCACAAGGTTCACCCAGGTCCCTGTGCAAGTTCAGAACAACTTCAATCTACTCCACTCGATTCTACTCAATTCTACTCCAGGACACTCTACTACCTCCATGACACTCCACATCACAAGATACTCCACTACAATACACTCCACACCACTCAACTCTACACCACTTCAAAACTCTCCATTCCACTCCACTTTACAACACTCCCACTCCACGCTGATTTCCTTTACTCCACTAACTTTTAGCCATGCTGAGCAGCAGTCAAGTGGGTGTGTAACATGGCTAAAACATATTGGCAAAGTGTTGTAATGAAAGTCTGGTAGTCGAGGTGTAGTTTTAGAAGATGATTTCTTTAGTCTTAGTTACAGATAAGTACATCCTTAGCTTGGTCCTTAAGACAGTCATGAAGTTAGCCCCACCAGGAGCAGCGTCCCTGCTGCTCAGCCCATACTCCAACTGACACTCCTCACAGGTACCCAAGCATTCCATTGCATCACCACCACTCCAACATTCCACACAGCACATTCACATTGGCTGAACTTCAAGGGCCAAAGCACGGGGGAAGATGTATAGATAAATACACAAGACATAACACAAAGCCAATAGCTCTTGCATAGGTGAGACCTATTGGCTTTGCCAATGCTTGTTTTGTAGTGTGGCGTGTTGTTTGCACCACAAGCTCTTGCTGTGATGTCGTGCTGTAGCGCAATTAACCTTGGGGTGTGCTCGAGCTCTAGCTTTAGCACGAGAATGACCCAGTGCTGCCGCTCCCCCAGGGCTCGCGCATCAGCATGCAAGCGAGCGATTAGGGGAAGCACCGAAGATCGAGCTACCACAGCCAAATGTAGTCGCGGCCATAAATTAAAGTTAATATATATAGACTTTGGAGTTGCAAAATGCTGACAAAACAAAGAATGATCTCACCTCTCATGAACTTGCTGTATATATTGGGGAGAGGTTGAGAGTTGAAGAACGATGCCAAGTAAAGGTGCTGTTCCAAGGCGGGTTTCAATCGCCCCCAAAATATGTTGAGTTGAGAAATCGAGGAAAAAGAATTGTAAGGAACGAAAAGGTTTATTCCATGTGAATCATAAGAAACAGCACATGACGTCCCCTAGTGGCTGTCCCAGGCTCCATCAGATGACCCCAATGGAATATGGAACGTCATTCAAATGATGCCAGATGAAACATTTTGCATTAACATGTGAAGTTTAAAGTGCATACCCCCAAAAAACATTTCACGACCCAAATCAGCCCATAACAACTTCCCTGCTGTCCTGTAGTATCTCACAGAAGCAGCACAGAATAATGTAAAGAGGGGCTAATTAGCAATTGGGAAGCCCTTCAGCTGACTCTCTAACTCATGAGCTTTCCCCTTAGCTTCATCCCTTTGCACTATTTTCGTTTGAATTGTGAGACATTGGCACAACTTAATTACTATCTCACGTTTAAAACCTGTAGGTTTTATTTTTGTTACCATATTTTTGAAAAGGCAATATTTAATGGAAAATTGTGCATCCATTCACGTTCTACCTCATAGACACATATTTACTATTATCAAGTCTTGATTTTACAGTTTATTTTGACACTTTTAGCTCTATTTTTAGGTCGAGCAAAAGCGCGCATGCGCTGTCTGCAAGACCTTTTGCATTGAATAAAATTACTTTATCCCGCTTCCTGCTACCTCCTGCTGACCATTGGTTGATCCCCTGTGTCCCTCTTCTATGGTGCCTCCTAACTGGTTCAATTGCCAATGCGTCACTTCCTTTGAGGGCTAAAGGAGCACCGGTAAAGTACCATTTCCTTACGCCGTCAGTGTTCATGTCTGGTGTAGGTGAACTCTTTTTGTTCTGCTGTCCTTCACCCTCAGGTCTCCCTGATCGGAGACATTAGGTGCTCTAACTTTTACAAATATGGGACCGATAACATTTGAAATGTGCGTGTCAATTAGTTGCCGTGTGCATCCACATCCAACCGTCAAAGTTATAAAGTTCCAGCAATTCAGGGCAAAATTACCGGCAGCAATGTTTCGCAAAAGGCACCCGGGGTGTACGAGGCAGGGGCTGCTCAGACAGTGGAAAGGCTGCGCATAGAGCCTGGCCGGGCACGAACATCCTGAAGGCAATCACCCGGTGGCGCTCCTGCAGACTGTATACGTCTATGATTTTTTTCCCAATTACTCGTTCTCTATCACTTAGTGCCGGTTTTTAACAATAATAAATTAATAATGTAGGAGGCTGCTAATTCATGCGTACATCATGGGCAATCATATATGAAACAGTATAAAGTATACTTTGTTTACTGCACATATTGCGTGCTTCTACATTTTGGCGAATCCGCAGATTAGCGTGATTAGAGGACCCGATCCGCAATTTTACACCCGGGTGCTGCACTAAAAACGGAGAATTTACGGAAATGGAAAAAATAAAATTGCACATTTTAACTTTCTAATGCTTTGATTCCAAATATGTTTCCCCCACGGTGTCCATCTTCTATTTTTACCACTGCCTCTTCCTCTGTTGGTGTGCATCATGAGTCAGCCGGGGGGCGAAGAGGCCTCCGCCGCCCACTACGAGATCCAGCCGCTTATAATACGGGTGTCACTTGCAGAGTAAGTGTTAGGGTTTTTATTTTATATCTGGCCCGTTCCTCCGCTGTCCCTTTGTTGCCCTTTTCTTTTGTTATGTATTCCTTCTACAGTCCAGGGAGACTGGGAGAAGGTCAGTAACTTGGCAGTGATTTATGAAAAGAGAGACCAAAGACTTAAAAAGTAATTCAGTAGACACGAAGAGGGCATGTGTGCACTAGCAACCAGTTTATGAGATTTCTTTCAACTAGCTTTACAGATGAGTGAGCCAACAAGTTAATTGGGCTAGCCGATTCAAGCGTCTGCCTTGACTATTACAGCCTCATGCATAAGCCAAATTATACAACAAACCACGTAAAATATGATAGTCTTCAGAATTCGGAACAGTGTTTTCAAATTTAAACACTAACTCGGAGAAGCCATTCCCGACAGTGCCATGAATGGACCCAGGGCCGGTCCTTGGATTTTTGGGGCCCCGGGCAGAAAGGGAATGTGTGGGGCCCCTCTAATTTGCATACAGCATGAAATCATATGAAAGGACATCACAGGAAGTGCCATCAATTGACTACTGTTGAACTGCTTCACAAGAAGCAACTTTCTTGGTGCAGATATCAATAAAACAAAAAAAAAACATAAATATTAAAACGAATAAAATAAGTAAATATATTTTAAAGTTCTACTACATAGAAATATATTATACTAGTGCTGTTGTACAAGTCTTGCCTCCCAGTTGTCATGTTAGCAAATGCTGGCCACTTCTGCGCAGTGATTGTTCCCAGAGACAGTGTTGTGACATCCTACTGGGATGAGCTGCTTCAGCCATGCCAGCTAAACTATTTGTTTGCACCCCCAATTGATTAGCATGTTTGCCTACATCAGTCCCTTGGCAACCAAAAGAAGTTGGACATTTGGCACCAACATGAGCTGGCTGCTGGATGCAGGACAAATATCTAAAATGAAGAACAATCCTGCACCCTGCCTCCCTACTTTGGAAGGCCTCAGAGCACTGGACCATGGTGGTAAGGTCCAAGGGAGAGAATGACGCTTGGACCTTGCAGAACAGGATCGTGGCTGCAAGGTGTAGGAGAGCAGGCCAGCCGTGGTGCAAGCAAGGTAAATTGTGACTCCCCACTACCCTCTGGTCACTGACTGGACCATAAAATACAGCCATAATTTGGGTGCATTGGACACATAACCCCACAAGACCATGGTACCATTGCACTTCCTACACTATTGATAGCTATGCCTTCAGATGTCGCTTTTTGCCCTGAGCATGGAATTCATGAATCTGTGCAGCAAAGCCCAGGGCTGCAGACTCCCTCCCTTAGGCCTCTCAGCATTGGACGATGACAGTGAGGCCTAGGGGAGGGTGGGCCTTGCATGAGCTGCACAGCAGATCTGGATCATGGCTGTGCAGTGCATGGGAGAAGGAACCAGTGACATAGTAATGTTACCATGGACCCTGATGCAAGAAAATGACGCCAGACAGTAAAACGCAGCCATAATTTGGGTGCATTGGGGCCCTAACAGACTTGAGCCCCGGTGCCACTGCACCTGCAGCACTATTTTTAGCTACAACCCTGAGAGAGGATCCATGGGCCTCATAGCCATGTTCCAGTGCTGCTAAGCTCACAGGTGGGTGCCTCCTCCTGTGTGTGTCCAACCATGGCTGTGATGCCCAGGGGAGGGAGGGCCTCTTGCAGGCCTCACAGCTCTGGAACATGGCTGTGAGGCCCATGAAAGAGAAGGACGTAGCACAGCAATGGTGCCATGGTGCAAAGTGAAAGCATCCCTCACCGTCACCCACTGGCTGCACAGTACAGTAAAGCCATAATATGGGAACATTGGACTCTTAATATGCCTGAGCCTGGTGCCACAGCACCTGCTGCACTACTGATTGCTATTCCCCTGTTAGAGACACATGCACAGGGCCAGGGTCCAGCACTGTGAGAAAAATGTAATTGGACCCAGGAGTGGGGGCCCACGCAACGCGCTCCCCTCTCCTGTGCCTCTCAGTCATGGTGTAGCATTGAGAGGATTAGGATAGAGCAAACACAAGGAGATGATGGACGGAGTGCTGAAACTTTTCAAACACTCACCCCCAGTCACAGATCTGGGTTGAATCCATCATCATTCTTTAGCTCACTTTGCCACTCCAGTTCAGACACAGCTATATGCAAATCAGTCTTGACCCTGTGCCTCATGGGAACAGTCCTGACCGAGCTGCCAAGCCATGTCTTCCCTGGACCGGAATCAAGCATCATGGGACCGGTTTCGGGCTAACAGCCCTCATCAGCCAGGCTAGCTTGAATCCAGTGGCAAAGTGAGCAAGGGACCCACGTCTGGGCATACACTGCCAACTTAGGGCGAACAAAGCAAACACAAGGAGATGATGGACGGAGTGCTGAAACTTTTCAAACACTCACCCCCAGTCACAGATCTGGGTTGAATCCATCATCATTCTTTAGCTCACTTTGCCACCCCAGTTCAGACACAGCTATATGCAAATCAGTCTTGACCCTGTGCCTCATGGGAACAGTCCAGACCGAACTGCCAAGCCATGTCTTCCCTGGACCGGAATCAAGCATCCTGGGACCGGTTTCGGGCTATAGGATAGACCCATGGGCCTACCAGCACTGAACCATGGCTATGAGGCCCAGGGGAGAGGGGCCCTCTGCAAGGCCTTTCAGTGCTACACCATGGCTTCAAGATGTGGACCACCCTACCATGAGCCCGAGCTGCAATGCCAAGGGGAGGGTGGTTCCATCCCCTTGGCCTTTCAGCTATGATCTAGTGCTTCAAGGCCCATGGGATTTGGTCTGCTGCCCCTGACATCAAATCTATGGTTTGGTGCTGCAAGGCCCAGAAGAGAAGAGTCCCCTTCCCAGGGCCTCGCAGTCTTAGTCCCCACCCATCGCTGTGAGCAGGGCTGGCGCTATGCATGGGCAGCATGGGCGGCTGCCCAGGGCCCCGCGCTCAGCCCATCAACATGGGGCCTCGCAAAAGTGTTTCCCTCACCACGTCCTAGGCCTCGCACCTATGGTGCAGCACTGTGAGGCCCAGGGAAGGGATGCCTCTCACCTGGGCTTCGCAGGCATGTGTAGGAATAGGGGAAGGGGCCCACCCCCCCTGTGCCTCGCAGCATTGGACCATGGCTGCTAATCCCCAGGGAGGGGGCCCCATTTCCCCTGGGCCTTGCAGCCCCACATGTCCGTCTGCATTTGCCAGGTTTGACGTGTGATTAGGGATGCCGTCCACTTCCCACTCCAATGCCAATTAGCCCTCATTTTGGGACCTGACAGTTTAACGATTTAAAAAGACAAGCAACCCTCACTCTTTCAGATGCTGATGAGCTGTGAAAGAGATGCTTGTCAGTGGCAGAAAGGAAGGCGTTGCAGCACAGGGGGGTTCATGCACCATGCAAGGTCAGGAGCACCTTCCGTAATTTAGATGCAAATAGCTTTGAATGTGTAAATGAAACCCATTTTCTTCTGCACTTTTTATATAGCACAAACTCAACCGAAAGGTATTGGAGTGCTTTACGTGAGCACCAGTTATGTTACACATGGACATATTCTTTTTTTTAGGTACAGTGAGATTAAGTGATTTGCGAGAATCACGGGAGGAGACAAGGTCAAGACTCGAGCCTGATTCCTCAATTCCAAATTCAGCAGCTCTGAAGTAACGCCACATCTTCTCCCCTCCTCTACCCATGCTACCTCTCCGGGGAGTAATCTTTTAATTTATATTTCTTACATGAAAATTGTTTCAAAGTGCTGCCATGCTGTCAAATCAATGGACTGGGCACAGAGAGAAAATTATTTGCCCAGAATCAAACAGTTGGTTAAATCAGTAGAGCCAGGACTGCAGTGCACTCCTACTTGGGGCAAAGGCTATATATTTACCACTGTACTGCATTTAGGTGACTATACCATGTGACTGGGAACCTCTCTTCTCCAAGGTAGTATCCAGTCCATTTATTAAATCACACTGACTAGTAGTTTTTACACAGACTCAAAATACTCCCAATCTTCCCAAAAAGGGAGCAGCAAAGCAATAAATTCAGAAAAGTGATTGCCCAAGAGCACGCAATTTAAGGCCGGGATTAAAAACTTCTCCTGCTGGTTCCACATTTCCAACTAGTCGACCAGACCTCAACTGGGGTGTCAGTGATTCTGATGGCAAGACGAAGGGGCTGCCCCTCCCAGGGAATTGTTGCTTTGTTATGGGCCCTGCCCAGCTTTAGAACACAGTGTTTATTTCTATCATAAAGCTGAGATTAGTTGTCAAATATCCATGGCTAATATCCTGGTCCAGTGTAACCACTGGACCAGGTCCTGTGGCAGAGGGTACTTACTGGACTTTATGTGTGTGGCTATTTACCACTAGTGTTTCAAACCTAGAGACTATTTTATTCTAATTGGATACCAGAGTTTATTTTCTAAACTCAAAATTTGCAACAGCGAGCAGTCAAGGCTTACTCCAGGAGGTGGTAAAGGGGTTAGAACTCAAGTATAGTATGAAGATAATCAAGCTTGATAAACTCAATCTCCAGCTGAGTTATCTTTTAACAGGGCCTGCTTTAGAGGGAGGGATTTAGAATAAAACCCCCAAAATCCACTATGTGACTCATAGTGCCCATATTTCCCAATGCACATCTTCTGATGCCTCTACACACGCAATATGCCTCCACACCTGCATTGTGTCTCCAAAGGCAAAAACTGACCTGTGAAGTGATAATGGAAAATTGACCACCTTACTTGGCCCTCACAGCCAGGGCCGGTCCTTGGATTTTTGGGGCCCCGGTACACATTCACATGCATCTAAATTACAGAAGGTGCTCCTGACCTTGCATGGTGCATGAAGCCCCCTGTGCTGCAATGCCTTCCTTTCTGCCACTGACAAGCATCTCTTTCACAGCTCATCGGCATCTGAAAGAGTGAGGGTTGCTTGTCTTTTTAAATCGTTAAACTGTCAGTCCCAAAATGCGGGCTAATTGGTATTGGAGTGGGAAGTGGACGGCATCCCCAATCATAACATAACATAACATGTGTATTTGTAAAGCGCACGTTCACCCCAGCAACGGGGCATCTTGGCGCTGAATAACAGATGTTTATTGTTACCCAACTCAATGGTACTCATTTTATCGACCTCAAATGGATGAAAGGCTGAGTGAATCACAGGTCAAACCTGGCAAATGCAGACGGACATGTGGGGCTGCAAGGCCCAGGGGAAATGGGGCCCCCTCCCTGGGTCTTAGCAGCCATGGTCCAATGCTGCGAGGCACAGGGGGGTTGGGCCCCTTCCCCTATTCCTACACATGCCTGCGAAGACCAGGTGAGAGGCAACCCTTCCCTAGGCCTCGCAGTGCTGCACCACAGGTGCGAGGCCTAGGACGTGGTGAGGGAAACACTTTTGCGAGGCCCCATGTTGATGAGCTGAGCGCGGGGCCCTGGGCTGCCGCCCATGCTGCCCATGCATAGCGCCGGTTCTGAATGAACCAAATGATTGTATTACGGTGCGTGCAGGAAGCAATCAACCTGACTACCGCCTGGAAGTTTCTCCTCACAGACTGGCTTCGATCTTTTGCGACGTCTCAAACACTAATTAGGGAAATTAGGGAAATTTGTGTGCTTGAAACACCCCACTTGTTGCCTTTCTCGTTAATAGTCTGCTCATCGACTAATTAAAGGATATCCTGGGACCCTAACGATCTTCCCATAATTTGCTAACTAAATATTGATTTACTGGTTTTGTAGCTAAAAATTCACCGGAGATATTCCTTTGTTCCATTCTATATTTTTTGGTTGCTTGTTGTTAGCCGTTCTGTTTATGAATTATCGTTTGATTGACTGGGTCTTTTCTCTGAAATTAATTTTCATGACAATAAACAAGGGTGAATAGTAAATAAAGCTGTTACATTGTGCGCATGTTCAGCTATATTTATTTTCCAGATGTGTATGCTGTTACAAAGGACGCCTTGTCAGGGGTAGTAGGCGCTCTATAGATGCAATTTGAACCCAAATAGGCCAGTGAGAAAGCTAATAAAAGAAGCATCTGCAATGCAATAGGTCTCGCATTTGTTAAAGTTGGAGCTCTTGGCGTTGAAAATGACAATGTTTTATACTTTTGCTTTTTTACACCAGTGATAATAGGGAAATATAATAACTCTACTGCAAATAAAAAAACAAAAGTCAAAAACATTGTCATTTTTAACACAAACAGCTCTAACTTTAGCACATGCGAGACCTATTGCATTGCAAATGCTTGTTACCTTTATAGATGCAAGACTACAAGTCCCAGAATGCAAACAGACTGTATGAGCTACTCATAAGGCAACTTGAGAGCTCTGTAATATTCCTTTGGCTAGGTAGAGCTAAACGAAATGGCGCAAGCTCTAAACAGCTGATTTTGTTTGCCTAACATGTAATCTATCTGGTCGGTTTGTGGGATGTGTCAGTGTAGTCCTTCTATGGCAGTGAGTGCAGTCATTATAGTTAGCATGAACTGGCGTCCTGGGTTTGCCTGGACAGTCCTATTTTCTGGCAACATTTCTAGTCAAGTTTCAGCACGTCTTGGTTTCAGATTGGACTCAATACCGAGGGAGCCACATTTTCATGTATTTTGATGCCGAATTAAGTATTATATCTTATCAAATGCTATTTATTTTACAGAGGTAATACGGTGTATAAAAGCTGCATGTAATGCACTCTAGTGACTTATTGTCTGTCTTTCCTGTGTTGCTGGCTCTGTCAGTTAAGTCCTTCATTTGTGCCCCTCAGTCAATACAAAATTAAATTTCTACTTCTGCTTGTGGACTGTCCCGGTTTTTGGTTTACAAAATCTGGTTCCCCCGCCCTAGAGGGGAAAGAAATGTGGCAGAAATGCCATGTCAGCATGGAGGCCCTGTCAGAACTTTTTTTTCCCCAAAGACAGGCTCCCAAAACAGGGTTGCCCCACAAGCTGAGAGCTTTTCCCCAGCATTTGGGGGAGTGAAGGGAACATGCGTGGACTTTTCTTCACCGGATTTCTATGGGGATCTTCGGCAGGTAAGACCGTAAGACACCAGGGAGAAGGGTACTTGGCCCCTCTGACGCCATTTCCACGGATGTAATTGTAATTATCAGAGCAGTGGTCCGGAGGTAACTTCAGCTGAAGATGTGCAGTCGGACATGTTGCACATGAGATGTGCACATGGTGCAGAGACAGGGAGCTTTCAGCTTGAGCCCTGGGAAGGGCGTGGGGTGGGTGAGTGATTTTATAATTATATTACAGATCTATATTAGGTAAAGGAAGACATGTTTTGAATAAAGGGAATGTGCCTTGCCCTTTCGGAGAGACTTCCCGGGGTTGACAGATGTCGCGTTGCTGGTGTCAGGAACCCGCATCTCCAGCCTCTTAAGAGTGGGGCGAGCTCAGGCGCGTCATGATCAGCCCAGGCGTGGAGGGGGCGAGGAGCGCCACCTGTCAGTATTCAGGATAGCACCTTCTTCTGCGTGTCAGCAACGGCGGCTTAAAGCAGCTTCTACGGGAAATGAGCAGGGACTCTAGGAATGTGCGCTCCGATGGAATGTCACAGCCAGACCCTCTCTTGCAATCAGTGCTACCCGTGTGCGTCATATCCTTTTCCCGAACAGGTTCCCTTTACCCTAACCTCGGAGACCCCCAATGACCTCTGAGGGTGAGGCAAGTTGAGTCCCTAAAAGAAATCTCTGTTTCGGGGATCCCGCCTCATAGCGCAGAGAAGCGTCCGAGGGAAGTCTTCTTGGTGCTTTATTTGAAACCTCCAGGGGCTACAGGCACAGATTATTGTGGTGGCCTTGGATTCACAGTATGAAGCGCAGGTTTTTGTTGAAGGCTCCTGGGGTTACAGACACAGGTTTTTGTGGAAGGCCCCTGTGGGTTACAGACACAGGTTATTATGGAAGCCTCCAGGGGTTACAAACACAGGTTATTGTGGAAGCCTTCAGGAGTTATCGACACAGGTTATTGTGGAAGGCCCCTGGGGGTTACAGACACAGGTTATTGTGGAGGCCGTGGATTTACGGTATGCAGTGCAGGTTATTGTGGAAGGCTCCAAGGGTTACAGACAGAGGTTGTTGCTGAAGCCTCCAGGGGTTACAAACACAGGTAATTGTCTAGGCCTTCAGGGGTTACTGACGCAGGTTATTGTGGAAGCCTTCAGGGGTTACCGACACAGGTTATTGTGGAAGGCCCCTGGGGGTTACAGTCACAGGTTATTATGGAAGCTTTACATTTGTGACAAGTTTTTGTGGAAACCTCCTAGGGTCACAGGTCACGATGGAAGCCCCAGCTTACAGAATGGGACAGATGTAATTGTGGAGTTCTATAGTGGTGACTAACGCATGTTATTGGGGAAGCCTTGTTGGGTTACAGATACAGGTTATTGTGGAGACTTCTGATTTAGATCATGAGACACGTGTTATTGTAGATGCCTCTTGTGGTTACAGACACAGGTCCCTAAGGAGGCCTCAGATTTAGAGCATGAAGCACACGTTATAGTGGAATCCTCCAAGGATTATGAACACAGGTTATTGTTGGAGCCTCCTGGGTTTACAGACACAGATTATAATGGAAACCGTGGCTTTACAGGTGGGACAGGTTATTGTGGAAGCCTTGTGGAGTTACAGATGCATAATACTCAGTTTTACAGTACGGGTTACAGGTTACTGTAGGATCTTCATCTTCAAAGCATGAGACACAAGTAATCGCTGTAACCTCCATGGGTTACGGACACATGGCATGCTTGGTAAAAACATATAGTAAAAGTTAATACATATGGATGCATAATACCTTTTTTTCATATACCATTTCTTTACACATCTGTTTTAATACTCAGTGTCCATCTGCAGTTTTGACATTATTTTGTAAAGGTAGATGGGAACATTCTGAATTTTACACGTGCATATCCCACGTAGAAACCACAGGCCTCATTTACAGGTTAGGAAAAAATAATAATTGTCCAGAAATTGGTGGATTTTCAGTTCTCTACAAATTCTGAATGGGACCATAAATTTCAATTGAATATTGTTGCCAACAGCAATAAATTAAATAAAGCCGATTTTTCTTATGCTGTTTTTTGCATTTTTGTTTAGGTTCAACACAAATTAGGTAAATTGCGGTGTTTAATGGTAGGAGTCGTGCAAGAATACTTTTAATGAAGAATGTGTTGGGAGCCTGGCATGGCTCTTGCTCTCCAGGCATAAAACAGAATTCGATAACCAAAAAAGATAAGTAAATGCTTGCAATTAATCAAACTAAGGCCGATGTTTGGCAAACAAATAATGTTTAGTGGGGCTACTGTGTCTTAAAATAAAGCAATTTATTGCCTTGAAACAGTGACAGGCTCAGCTGGAGAGCATTGACCGCAATATGCCTCAAAATATAAGCATGGATTAGTAATTAATCATAAATTTAATTGACGTGTCACCAACAAGTGCTACATTGTAGGATGAGATGGGCAGCAGAATCTGAGCAATTTGACGCATGATCGGCGAAGCGTGAGACAAACCTTGTAATCGAGCTTATGAGGCTACTGTCAGAAGGATATCATTATTGCATGCATATAATTTGAAGTACTTGTGCTTGAAGAGTGTCCACCCACCCTCCAGGAACAATGTGCAAAGCACAGGAGAACGTCAGTGTCTGATGTTGGTGTAATATGGGCCAATCAGAGATAAAGCATCAGAGAGTCCACCGAAACCAGAAGGCATTGACCTCTGTGGTATACTTATGAACTGGCAAGCTCTTATCTGGGAAATGAAAAGACTTTTTAGGTCTCTGATGTAGATGGTACGCATGCGCTGTCTCGAACTGAGACATGCTGTATCTACATCGTGGGCTTACAGCCCACCCATAGGCTTCCCATTTGCTGGCACTATCGTTGCTCCATTTTGGGTTATCACCATTTGCCAAGGGCATGCAAACGTCATGCCTCTTCTGGTGTTTAGCCCTCCCCGAGCGCACCGCCCAGCTACTTTTGAACATACACAGCGGCCATTGTAGGGCATTGTTTTGGGACTACTTTTTTAAATCCCCAGTCCGAGCCCAAATGGGACAAAGTGCGATTCCCCCCTTCCACCCGACTGCCATCCTAATGGGGCATCTGCTACACTTAAGTTTTGTTTTTGTTTTACTCTTGCATGCATGTAACAAGAGCCATTGGAGGTTCGTGTCCGAAGCCAGCTTCGTGGAGACCCTGCTGGTGGCCGACGCCTCCATGGTCCGCTTCTACAGAAAGGAGCTGCAGGTAAGGAGACCCTACTGGTGTCTAGGATAATGAGTTTTAAAGAGCTCTTGAAATTTTTTTATGCGCATCTCTGTTGTGCAGTGCTGGATGCAAGCTGAGACAACCAAATGTGCAGGTTGGTGTCTGTCTCTAGTCTGGGGGTGTCCGGTGTAGACCCGAGAGGGTCGTATCTATGCCAGATTTTCAGGATGGGCAGTTGAAGTAGATTTACAGTCTGGATTGAAATGGTTGCCATTGCATTGACAGAGTTCAGTGCTTTCCATTACAACATATTGTGGTGCTGCGTTGGCCCCAATGCAGATCTCCTGATTCCCTGCAAACCAACCTGCCTCTAAAAGCACAGTTCTGCCTGGAAACAAGCACTGCATGTTAGAAAAAGCAAATAAAGCAAATAAAATAAAGATAAGACAATGGAACTAGTTGCTGCCGGACCTGAAATCCTCAAAGCCACCTCACAGTGGTGACTTTTTACGTGTCCTGCTTGCTCCTGTCTTGCCTGCTCCTCCACCTTGTTTGCCTCAGCCCTGCCAGTTCACTTTAGATTGACCCAGGCAAGCAGGACTGGAGTAGTGATCTTGTTCCGGCCAAAGTGACATGCACGCTTTGAAGCTCTCCACCCAGCTGTCTTAGACAGCTGGGTGGAAACTAAGCACAGGCCACTAGGGCCTAAAGGAGCGCTAGGCCAACCCGCTCCATCCAATTCTGGCGCTGCTCTCATGCAGCATGAGAGCAGCGTCTGGATTGATTAGGGGGGTTCTTCATTCCACAGGCTTCGGAAGGACATTTAGGAGGACGTGGAGCCTGTAATAAGTACAATTTATTTTTATTTTATTAATATAATGTGTAATGCTTTACTGTTTGTTTTATTTTGGAGGAAAGGGTTGTTTTTATTTGGGCTTTTGAGGGAGGGTTTTTTTTCACTATGGGCTTTTGTAGGGAGGGAAAATGTGTTTTCCTGTGTTTTGGAGGTGGTGAGGCACTGCGCTCTCCCCACCACTTTGAAAGATAACCAGCCGATCCTAGGAGTATTATTTGTGGCTTGAAGGGGGAGGGTTACTTACCTGCATGGTGGCAATCTGCAGTAGAGTGGTTTTTATTATCACACGTCCTAACATGTGTATTGTGGTGAATTTCTGACACCTTTACTGCAACAAAGTCATAGACACACACCTACCCCTTGCACAGTCAACTAGCCCAGAAAAATCATGTATTAGCCTGTCACCCTCTCCCAGCTAAATTACCCAGCAGAATAGCAAACTGTGCCTTAGAAAATATTTGGAAACGGCTGGTCTTTTTAAAATATGTTTCCCAAGGGCCGTGACTCTGCAAATGAGTACCTGAAGACTAGAGACTTGAGGGCAGCCACATGGCCACCATTTTATACCCTCAGATGGCATATGTGTTACTCTTCACCTGCCCTAGACACTAAGGCCGGGTCGGTATTAACCTTATGTTGCAGTGGTGGCCGCCACAAACAAAAAGGGGTGGGGTGTGTGGAGGGGGCACAGGGGGGAGCGTGGGAGGGTGAGCACGGGGTAGAGTTCAATAATAATTTATAAAAAAAAGAAGGTTTACCTGAAGCTGCCAGCCGCCTCCTGCGTCCCGCCTCGGTGTTCTTCTTCCTGGTCCCAGCAGACACTGGGACAGCATCACAGACTCCCTGTGCAATGCCTGCACTGCTCTCATGCTATGAGAGCAGCGTGGTGATTGTCCTGAGCGAGCTGGTTTGATGTTCCTCTCAGGAAAGGGAGCCTGTGCTGTTTCTCCAACCTGGCTGTTCAATACAGCTGGGTTGGAGAAATCAATGTGCGCATGTGTGTTTGGCTAGCCTAAGATGGCCGGCCAAACACACATGCACACTTAGAAGTGCACAAACAAGTCCTCCTCCCCATCCAATGACCCCAGACCGCCCCTCCCTATGCACACTCGCTCAGCCAGCAGGGGAAAAATAAAACGATGATAGAATATCGTTTTATTTTTCACCTGCTGGCTCTGGGCCAGTAGGGCGACGCTCCTCCGCCATTTGGGAGGAGCCGCCCCTGTAATACGTTGTTGTGTTGCTGTTTGAGATTCACCTTCTCTGGGGAGTTTGGAAGGATCCGATGCCAATCACGAGCTGCTGAAGCAACGCCCCTTCCCAATGTGTACACAGGTTCCTTAATTCATAGGAACAGTAAAACCAAACACGCTGCCTTTTTTGCTGACTTCATTGTGTGGGAACGTGTCAGTATAGAGAAATAACAATAGCACACACGTATGTAAATATGGGGGATTTAAATAATATGAGGGTATCCGTATACCTTGCACGAGGGATCCCTTTTTTACACTTCGAAACATTTCCCCAGAAAAGGGACCAATACTTTTTGGACAAGTTGAACCACGGTCACATAAGTATTATCTGTTGCAGGGTGTTTTTTTTGGGTGCACTACACCAGCTTAATTTGAGCAGGGGTGCTCTATCTAAAATAAGGAAACACACGTGTGAGATGCAGGAACTGAGTCAGTATGGCACTTTATTCGAAGAACAAGTTAGAACAATGAATGTCAAAGGCAAAGGCACATTGTTAATCAAAAATAGCATCGTGTAATCTAGAAGATAACAAGTTTCAGAGACACCTTCCTAGATGAAAAAGTAAATCATGCAATTTTGTAAGTTTAAAAATGCTGGCAATGCAGAGGAGAGAGAAAGAGACAATTTCAAAATATAATAAGCATTATAGCCAAAGATGTTAGAGAAGATGGCTGAGGGGGCACACACACACGTCATGACCCAAGGGTTCATTTGTGCGAGGTAGTCCGTCAAATGGACTGAAGAGCAGATCATTTATACTCTTTTAATGAGGAACCATTGATCACAGAATCACGACATTATCAGGTGCTTTGACCACAGAACATGACGCACTTTGGTCACTTCTCGGAAATATTAAGAACACAGAAGTGACACTACATTACAAAAGTTTACCAAAAGGTCACTTGATGTTTGACCGTAAATCATAATGAAATTGAACATTTATCAAAAATAATTTGCGTCACTTCTCGGAAACTTTTTATAAGAAAGCAGAAGAATACAAAAGGTGGAAAGTCCCAGTTGGCCCAGTGTGCCCCCAATCCTACTCTTGGCCAATTTTATTCTCCTAAATGACAGACACATCCTGTTATTGCTACATCTTGATGTTCAGAAAGAAGTACATCTGAGTATACAGGAGGGCAAGGGGCCTACTGCCTCACTAGACACTCAATGCAGTGTGGACAATTTTAACACAACCCTGTCTGTGTGCTGGCAGGGACAATTGAGACTCTTATGCTTCAGATGTGGACAGAATGGGCCTGGGGCACTATATGGGAAAAACTAGATCCTGCTTCATTCCCTCCTCTTGTTCATTCTTGAACAAACTTCTTACAGCATACCTTGCCGGCCCTCCTTCTAGGTAGTGTATCCCAGGGGTGTCATTCACATTGGAACATTGGCACATTTGGAACTTTGGCTCTCCAGCGTCTTTCTTAACTCTATATACTCTCCTTCAGGTATGTCAATGAGGGATGTATATATGGTGTCTGTGTAGGTGATGGTGGATCCATATTCAAATCCTATCTCAGTTAGCATCTACTAGTGGTGAGTTGGGGGCTATTGACCTGGCACTGGGTAATGGTAGCAAGCTGCATTTAGTGTAGTCCTATTGTTGTGACTTCTGCTACTTCTATAAGTGCTAAGTTATTCTCATTCCCTGTTCTATCCTTTTTCCTATATATATATACGCTTTCTGAATGGTGCCTATTCCTACATAATTCATACCTACTAATTTACTATCAGTATTTCTAGTAAAATGACAGAATAACCGCACGGTACAACAGAGGAGCAACAGCATTTTTAGAATGGCAGACAGCCATGAAGGTATCCAGTCAAAGTTCAACCAATCAGTGGCTGTGTCTGCTATGGTACCTCCTCCAGCAATCATTTTCTTTTCTATGTTGTTCAAGTCTTTGATGGACTTGGTGATGGAGCCATTTTCTTCATCGTTGGCATTGTGCAGCACAGACTCCCTATCCGGATGCATACCCTCCTCTTGATATTTTTTGAAGATATCTGGACCCTGTTTAATAGGCGGAACTCCTTCGGTATGTCTTTGAAGGCTGTTCACCCATAGTATTCAGCATACCGCCAATGTCCGTGGAGCAAGGTAACAGACCAGGGATGGGCATGGATGTGGGAGATATTTGCTTCTGGAACGATCACGGAAACTTTGTGCATTGTTCTAGTGAGCACAGGCTGCTCCTTCGAGGAGGCTATTGGAGATCGAGACGTTCTCCGCAGGCCCAGTAGAAGTCCGTT
Organism: Calotriton arnoldi; assembly: GCA_963921515.1. Taxonomy (NCBI): domain Eukaryota; kingdom Metazoa; phylum Chordata; class Amphibia; order Caudata; family Salamandridae; genus Calotriton; species Calotriton arnoldi. The sequence continues at coordinate 4,443,585 of CAWUFW010000368.1, forward strand.
AGGCTGGAGGTGCCATATTTCATATCCGAATTAAAAATGGTGCTGTTGCATCCAGAGTTGCGACCCACAGGTACCGTGCCATTTCCTAGAAAACAGAGAAGAGGTGACTTTAATTTGTAATCTTTTCATAATTTTGGACATTTTCTTCCCACCCCAAGTAGACATCCAGTCTATCCCATCTTCATAATTTGAGTCTACCCTATGTAGCCCTAAGAACACTGCTCTATATCTCAAGTAACCTGGGGCACTCCATTTGTCATGGACGTAAATTTGCAATTAAGCATAAAGCAATTCGATTTTGGCTTGGGCAATGTAGGGTGTGGGGCAAAGAGCCATGACAGTCTGATAGTGATCCTGTTATCATAAACCCATTGTTCCTACCAAAAGCTACACTAAGGTCAATATCAGGAACTCCTATCTAAAATATCTTTGTTACCTTCCCTTCTATTCTTAAATTGTCAGTGATAACCTCATGCATCATTGGGGTGTGGTCCCATACCGTTCTATTTACCAACACTTCAGCGATGTTGGCCTCAATAATCTGAACTAGCCCCTGTATTCTGTAGAGGAACAGGTGTAGGAGATATTCTACAGTGTGTGGTGGTATTTCCCTTAGGAAAATCAGTCTATCTGCGCCTACTGCTTGGGGAATGTATGAGCACACATAGCAGCATTCATTATTGTCCTGTCTCCCTATTGTGGCCATCTCACTGTACCACATGTTGTCGTGAAGGGAGTCATGAGCAGCATGCTGTCTAACTGCTGGGGCAGTATTTACATTATTGCATTACTACTTCCAACAGGGGAAGGGGATGAGAACACAGGGTGCACATAGGTATTTGGGGTGCTGACGGTACTGGCAGAGGATGTGGAACCTTTTGCATTACTACGGGGACCATTTTCAGTACATGTGCTAGCAGGTAGATTGGGAGGTGACATGGGGTGCACAGTGGTATTGGCAACTTCAACATTTTGAGGAATACAAGCCTTTCTATTAATACAATGAGATATAACAGTGAACTAATTAAATATTCCTCGTGCCACTCCGACAATAATGTAGAGTATTATAATACAAATACATGACTTCGCATAGGACACTTCTGTGTGGTGGCGGCTGAGTCCATAGACCACCAAACGATCATCGTCTTCTTCTTCTGGGACAATCAATGGGAACAAGTTACCCTCCTCTAGTTCGTCGTTCAGTGTTGAGGGGGTGCAGGGTCGACCCTGAAGTCTGTTCCGTTAATCCTTTCCTCTTGGCAATGCCGATAGCTGTTGATGAAGAGTCTATGACTTTAAAATGTCCTTCAAATTTGGGGTCTTTCCAGCGTCGGACAGTTTTTCGAACAAAGATCAGTGTTCCAGGACGATCCCCCCTTCCACCCGGCTGCCATCCTAATGGGGCATCTGCTACACTTAAGTTTTGTTTTTGTTTTACTCTTGCATGCATGTAACAAGAGCCATTGGAGGTTTGTGTCCAAAGCCAGCTTCGTGGAGACCCTGCTGGTGGCCGACGCCTCCATGGTCCGCTTCTACAGAAAGGAGCTGCAGGTAAGGAGACCCTCCTGGTGTCTAGGATAATGAGTTTTAAAGAGCTCTTGAAATTTTTTTATGCGCATCTCTGTTGTGCAGTGCTGGATGCAAGCTGAGACAACCAAATGTGCAGGTTGGTGTCTGTCTCTAGTCTGGGGGTGTCCGGTGTAGACCCGAGAGGGTCGTATCTATGCCAGATTTTCAGGATGGGCAGTTGAAGTAGATTTACAGTCTGGATTGAAATGGTTGCCATTGCATTGACAGAGTTCAGTGCTTTCCATTACAACATATTGTGGTGCTGCGTTGGCCCCAATGCAGATCTCCTGATTCCCTGCAAACCAACCTGCCTCTAAAAGCACAGTTCTGCCTGGAAACAAGCACTGCATGTTAGAAAAAGCAAATAAAGCAAATGAAATAAAGATACAACAATGGAACTAGTTGCTGCCGGACCTGAAATCCTCAAAGCCACCTCACAGTGGTGACTTTTTACGTGTCCTGCTTGCTCCTGTCTTGCCTGCTCCTCCACCTTGTTTGCCTCAGCCCTGCCAGTTCACTTTAGATTGACCCAGGCAAGCAGGACTGGAGTAGTGATCTTGTTCCGGCCAAAGTGACATGCACACTTTGAAGCTCTCCACCCAGCTGTCTTAGACAGCTGGGTGGAAACTAAGCACAGGCCACTAGGGCCTAAAGGAGCGCTAGGCCAACCCGCTCCATCCAATTCTGGCGCTGCTCTCATGCAGCATGAGAGCAGCGTCTGAATTGATTAGGGGGGTTCTTCATTCCACAGGCTTTGGAAGGACATTTAGGAGGACGTGGAGCCTGTAATAAGTACAATTTATTTTTATTTTATTAATATAATGTGTAATGCTTTACTGTTTGTTTTATTTTGGAGGAAAGGGTTGTTTTTATTTGGGCTTTTGAGGGAGGGTTTTTTTTCACTATGGGCTTTTGTAGGGAGGGAAAATGTGTTTTCGTGTGTTTTGGAGGTGGTGAGGCACTGCACTCTCCCCACCACTTTGAAAGATAACCAGCCGCTCCTAGGAGTATTATTTGTGGCTTGAAGGGGGAGGGTTACTTACCTGCATGGTGGCAATCTGCAGTAGAGTGGTTTTTATTATCACACGTCCTAACATGTGTATTGTGGTGAATTTCTGACACCTTTACTGCAACAAAGTCATAGACACACACCTACCCCTTGCACAGTCAACTAGCCCAGAAAAATCATGTATTAGCCTGTCACCCTCTCCCAGCTAAATTACCCAGCAGAATAGCAAACTGTGCCTTAGAAAATATTTGGAAACGGCTGGTCTTTTTAAAATATGTTTCCCAAGGGCCGTGACTCTGCAAATGAGTACCTGAAGACTAGAGACTTGAGGGCAGCCACATGGCCACCATTTTATACCCTCAGATGGCATATGTGTTACTCATCACCTGCCCTAGACACTAAGGCCGGGTCGGTATTAACCTTATGTTGCAGTGGTGGCCGCCACAAACAAAAAAGGGTGGGGTGTGTGGAGGGGGCACAGGGGGGAGCGTGGGAGGGTGAGCACGGGGTAGAGTTCAATAATAATTTATAAAAAAAAGAAGGTTTACCTGAAGCTGCCAGCCGCCTCCTGCATCCCGCCTCGGTGTTCTTCTTCCTGGTCCCAGCAGACACTGGGACAGCATCACAGACTCCCTGTGCAATGCCTGCACTGCTCTCATGCTATGAGAGCAGCGTGGTGATTGTCCTGAGCGAGCTGGTTTGATGTTCCTCTCAGGACAGGGAGCCTGTGTTGTTTCTCCAACCTGGCTGTTCAATACAGCTGGGTTGGAGAAATCAATGTGCGCATGTGTGTTTGGCTAGCCTAAGACGGCTGGCCAAACACACATGCACACTTAGAAGTGCACAAACCAGTCCTCCTCCCCATCCAATGACCCCAGACCGCCCCTCCCTACGCACACTCGCTCAGCCAGCAGGGGAAAAATAAAACGATGATAGAATATCGTTTTATTTTTCACCTGCTGGCTCTGGGCCAGTAGGGCGACGCTCCTCCGCCATTTGGGAGGAGCCGCCCCTGTAATACGTTGTTGTGTTGCTGTTTGAGATTCACCTTCTCTGGGGAGTTTGGAAGGAGCCGATGCCAATCACGAGCTGCTGAAGCAACGCCCCTTCCCAATGTGTACACAGGTTCCTTGATTCATAGGAACAGTAAAACCAAACACGCTGCCTTTTTTGCTGACTTAATTGTGTGGGAACGTGTCAGTATAGAGAAATAACAATAGCACACACGTATGTAAATATGGGGGATTTAAATAATATGAGGGTATCCGTATACCTTGCACGAGGGATCCCTTTTTACACTTCGAAACATTTCCCCAGAAAAGGGACCAATACTTTTTGGACAAGTTGAACCACGGTCACATAAGTATTATCTGTTGCAGGGTGTTTTTTTTGGGTGCACTACACCAGCTTAATTTGAGCAGGGGTGCTCTATCTAAAATAAGGAAACACACGTGTGAGATGCAGGAACTGAGTCAGAGTGGCACTTTATTCGAAGAACAAGTTTGAACAATGAATGTCAAAGGCACATTGTGTAATCTAGAAGATAACAAGTTTCAGAGACACCTTCCTAGATGAAAAAGTAAATCATGCAATTTTGTAAGTTTAAAAATGCTGGCAATGCAGAGGAGAGAGAAAGAGACAATTTCAAAATATAATAAGCATTATAGCCAAAGATGTTAGAGAAGATGGCTGAGGGGGCACACACACACGTCATGACCCAAGGGTTCATTTGTGCGAGGTAGTCCGTCAAATGGACTGAAGAGCAGATCATTTATACTCTTTTAATGAGGAACCATTGATCACAGAATCACGACATTATCAGGTGCTTTGACCACAGAACATGACGCACTTTGGTCACTTCTCGGAAATATTAAGAACACAGAAGTGACACTACATTACAAAAGTTTACCAAAAGGTCACTTGATGTTTGACCGTAAATCATAATAAAATTGAACATTTATCAAAAATGATTTGCGTCACTTCTCAGAAACTTTTTATAAGAAAGCAGAAGAATACAAAAGGTGGAAAGTCCCAGTTGGCCCAGTGTGCCCCCAGTCCTACTCTTGGCCAATTTTGTTCTCCTAAATGACAGACACATCCTGTTATTGCTACATCTTGATGTTCAGAAAGAAGTACATCTGAGTATACAGGAGGGCAAGGGGCCTACTGCCTCACTAGACACTCAATGCAGTGTGGACAATTTTAACACAACCCTGTCTGTGTGCTGGCAGGGACAATTGAGACTCTTATGCTTCAGATGTGGACAGAATGGGCCTGGGGCACTATATGGGAAAAACTAGATCCTGCTTCATTCCCTCCTCTTGTTCATTCTTGAACAAACTTCTTACAGCATACCTTGCCGGCCCTCCTTCTAGGTAGTGTATCCCAGGGGTGTCATTCACATTGGAACATTGGCACATTTGGAACTTTGGCTCTCCAGCGTCTTTCTTAACTCTATATACTCTCCTTCAGGTATGTCAATGAGGGATGTATATATGGTGTCTGTGTAGGTGATGGTGGATCCATATTCAAATCCTATCTCAGTTAGCATCTACTAGTGGTGAGTTGGGGGCTATTGACCTGGCACTGGGTAATGGTAGCAAGCTGCATTTAGTGTAGTCCTATTGTTGTGACTTCTACTACTTCTATAAGTGCTAAGTTATTCTCATTCCCTGTTCTATCCTTTTTCCTATATATATATACGCTTTCTGAATGGTCCCTATTCCTACATAATTCATACCTACTAATTTACTATCAGTATTTCTAGCAAAATGACAGAATAACCGCACGGTACAACAGAGGAGCAACAGCATTTTTAGAATGGCAGACAGCCATGAAGGTATCCAGTCAAAGTTCAACCAATCAGTGGCTGTGTCTGCTATGGTACCTCCTCCAGCAATCATTTTCTTTTCTATGTTGTTCAAGTCTTTGATGGACTTGGTGATGGAGCCATTTTCTTCATCGTTGGCATTGTGCAGCACAGACTCCCTATCCAGATGCATACCCTCCTCTTGATATTTTTTGAAGATATCTGGACCCTGTTCAATAGGCGGAACTCCTTCGGTATGTCTTTGAAGGCTGTTCACCCATAGTATTCAGCATACCGCCAATGTCCGTGGAGCAAGGTAACAGACCAGGGATGGGCATGGATGTGGGAGATATTTGCTTCTGGAACGATCACGGAAACTTTGTGCATTGTTCTAGTGAGCACAGGCTGCTCCTTCGAGGAGGCTATTGGAGATAGAGACGTTCTCCGCAGGCCCAGTAGAAGTCCGTTAGGCTGGAGGTGCCATATTTCATATCCGAATTAAAAATGGTGCTGTTGCATCCAGAGTTGCGACCCACAGGTACCATGCCATTTCCTAGAAAACAGAGAAGAGGTGACTTTAATTTGTAATCTTTTCATAATTTTGGACATTTTCTTCCCACCCCAAGTAGACATCCAGTCTATCCCATCTTCATAATTTGAGTCTACCCTATGTAGCCCTAAGGACACTGCTCTATATCTCAAGTAACCTGGGGCACTCCATTTGTCATGGACGTAAATTTGCAATTAAGCATAAAGCAATTCGATTTTGGCTTGGGCAATGTAGGGTGTGGGGCAAAGAGCCATGACAGTCTGATAGTGATCCTGTTATCATAAACCCATTGTTCCTACCAAAAGCTACACTAAGGTCAATATCAGGAACTCCTATCTAAAATATCTTTATTACCTTCCCTTCTATTCTTAAATTGTCAGTGATAACCTCATGCATCATTGGGGTGTGGTCCCATACTGTTCTATTTACCAACACTTCAGCGATGTTGGCCTCAATAATCTGAACTAGCCCCTGTATTCTGTAGAGGAACAGGTGTAGGAGATATTCTACAGTGTGTGGTGGTATTTCCCTTAGGAAAATCAGTCTATCTGCGCCTACTGCTTGGGGAATGTATGAGCACACATAGCAGCATTCATTATTGTCCTGTCTCCCTATTGTGGCCATCTCACTGTACCACATGTTGTCGTGAAGGGAGTCATGAGCAGCATGCTGTCTAACTGCTGGGGCAGTATTTACATTATTGCATTACTACTTCCAACAGGGGAAGGGGATGAGAACACAGGGTGCACATAGGTATTTGGGGTGCTGACGGTACTGGCAGAGGATGTGGAACCTTTTGCATTACTACGGGGACCATTTTCAGTACATGTGCTAGCAGGTAGATTGGGAGGTGACATAGTGTGCAAGGTGGTATTGGCAACTTCAACATTTTGAGGAATACAAGCCTTTCTATTAATACAATGAGATATAACAGTGAACTAATTAAATATTCCTCGTGCCACTCCGACAATAATGTAGAGTATTATAATACAAATACATGACTTCGCATAGGACACTTCTGTGTGGTGGCGGCTGAGTCCATAGACCACCAAACGATCATCGTCTTCTTCTTCTGGGACAATCAATGGGAACAAGTTACCCTCCTCTAGTTCGTCGTTCAGGGGTGAGGGGGTGCAGGGTCGACCCTGAAGTCTGTTCCGTTAATCCTTTCCTCTTGGCAATGCCGATAGCTGTTGATGAAGAGTCTATGACTTTAAAATGTCCTTCAAATTTGGGGTCTTTCCAGCGTCGGACAGTTTTTCGAACAAAGATCAGTGTTCCAGGACGAATTGGCGGAAGTTCAGTATTGATGGGGCCCTTCTCCTTCCTCTTGGATACCTGAGTAGAAAGGAACTGCGCAGCGCGTGTTAGTGCACACAAATATTCATATATTTCAGCTTTCATAATCTCAGACGAACTTTCACTTTCACTTTTAGGTCTAGTTGCTGGTACTGATACATTTATTAATTGTTCAGTGACAAGCAGATGGGGTGTTAAGTGGTGATCAAAACTTGGAATACGTCTGAGTGAAAACAGGGTGATCCATGGGCAATAAACTATTTTTATTTTTCTTATTTATTTATTTATTTATTTATTTATTTATTTTTTCTTTCTTTCCCTCAATTGTGGCACTTATCTTGCTTATATTATTTTCAAGCAGTCAGTTCAGGCATTGCTGAAATTTGTTGCTGCTTGAATATCACAGTGGACAAATGGTCCAACTTTGATCGAAATGTGTGGGAAACTTGTAGTAGGGCCTATGGTATGAAATTTTTCCTGTTACAGCCTGCCTATAGATAAAATCTAGGGGATCTAGTTGTACTCCCTCTTTTTTTATTTTTTTTACTTTCTTAACCAGACATGAGGTGGTGGAAACATGAATATTGAGCATATGTATGCAAACATCCCGAAAACAGGAAACCTAGTACATTTCTTAGGAACGTAGGGAAGAACCCAAAAATAATAATGTTGCAAAACCTCGAAAACTCAATTGACTCCGAAAGTGAAAGAAGAACCTAAACAGTGTACTATAATTGTTCCCAGGAGATAGGAACATCGTAATAATCTCCATCCCAGTAACACAATTGGAAAATAAAAACTCAAAGTGGTTGAACTGCAAAATATATGCAACCACCTCTAAAGTCTGCAACTACATTTTAAAAGTCATTTTTAAATCTACACACATTTTATTCTGGCAATATTGCAATACTGAGCATCGGTACTCCATGCATGTTATCCTTCTACATTGAAATATACTTTATATTAGCATTTTTTATTTATTCCTCGCATTTCCTAGCACTGGGGCATGTGTGGAGGAAGTTGGTGTGGTGGCTATCTGTGGTAATCTATTCCTACGGATCTCTGGTCTCTGTACTGTTGCAGGGTCGTTTTTTTAGGGTGCACTACACCAGCTTAATTTGAGCAGGGGTGCTCTATCTAAAATAAGGAAACACGTGTGAGATGCAGGAACTGAGTCAGAGTGGCACTTTATTCGAAGAACAAGTTTGAACAATGAATGTCAAAGGCACATTGTTAATCAAAAATAGCATTGTGTAATCTAGAAGATAACAAGTTTCAGAGACACCTTCCTAGATGAAAAAGTAAATCATGCAATTTTGTAAGTTTAAAAATCACGGCAATGCAGAGGCGAGAGAAAGAGACAATTTCAAAATATAATAAGCATTATAGCCTCAGCCAAAGCCAAAGATGTTAGAGAAGATGGCTGAGGGGGCACACACACACGTCATGACCCAAGGGTTCATTTGTGCGAGGTAGTCCATCGAATGAACTGAAGAGCAGATCATTTATACTCTTTTAATGAGGAACCATTGATCACAGAATCACGACATTATCAGGTGCCTTGACCGCAGAACATGACGCACTTTGGTCACTTCTCGGAAATATTAGGAACACAGAAGTGACACTACATTACAAAAGTTTACCAAAAGGTCACTTGATGTTTGACCATAAATCATAATGAAATTGAACATTTATCGAAAATGATTTGCGTCACTTCTCGGAAACTTTTTTATAAGAAAGCAGAAGAATACAAAAGGTGGAAAGTCCCAGTTGGCCCAGTCTGCCCCCACTCCTACTCTTGGCCAATTTTGTTCTCCTAAATGACAGACACATCCTGTTATTGCTACATCTTGATGTTCAGAAAGATGTACATCTGAGTATACAGGAGGGCAAGGGGCCTACTGCCTCACTAGATGCTCAATGCAGTGTGGACAATTTTAACACAACCCTGTCTGTGGGCTGACAGGGACAATTGAGACTCTTATGCTTCAGATGTGGACAGAATGGGCCTGGGGCACTATATGGGAAAAACTAGACCCTGCTTCATATCTCTGAGGTTTTGACTAAAGACCTCCTCATGCGCATTATTTAGGTTTTGGTATGATTAGGTATGATAGATCAGCGATTGGCTGCAGGTCAAATGTTTACACCATAATGAAGTGGTGCCTCTCAGTGATTTCAATGGAAATAGAGAAGTTCTAGTACTTAATATCCAGAGTACCTGTTTGCTCCTGAAAAGTGCCAGTACTCTCCCATTAAATGCATTGCAGCAGTGCTAAAAAGTACAGGTAATCTTCGTTTCATAGTAATAAAGTGGCAGGTACTCAGTACTGGACAGCACCTGCTCATTTAATGCACTGAAATCTCTAAAGACAGCTCCACGCAGACGGGTCTATGGCTTTACTTCAGTATGCACGACTGGAGCTCACCCGTGCTGCCCCTAGCTTAACATTGGCTTCCTTGTCAGTGCTGTCATGAAAGATTCAAAACTAAAAAATAGAAAAATCATTCATTAGCCATGGAAGCCCCTGATTGAACAAGAAATCACCCCTTTTTCACACCGAATGATGAAAGACTCACAAGGATGCAGAAACTTCCTCTATAACAAACTTTTTGAGCCCTGTGTGCCCGGCCCTCACCATTCAACCCTCCTGGGAGCCCAAGAGAAGGCGCTATCTTTCAGTTATGTCATTCACTGCCAGGGTTGTGCTCCTGTGGCATCTTCTACTCCCGGAACGCCGTTCCCCTGCATGCTACTGATCCAGCGCTAACAATAAAAATAATTCTCCTATTATGCTTTGGTCATCCAGGTGCAATTATTTCTCTAACACACACACTATATCCATATGACGGTGGGGCCCATAACACCGCATATACATTCACTTACTCATTTGTTTCCTGGATTTCCCCCGTCATGAAACCTAGGAGAAAAACGATTCGCTGGAAGGAGACGGGATACCTTTTTTATAATGACATAATATTTCTCATTTGCTTTTAAGGTATTCCGCTCATTGGTCGATGGACCAACTAGTAGGAATCAGTTGATGGTGATTAAGACCAGCTCAATCACAATGAACTCTTTTACCATTTCATTATTAATCATTATGCTAAAGAAAATCACTGAGTCATTTGTTTAAAGAATAATAAAGTTTATATAAAGTTTTGAATGCAGGAAATTTAGTTTAAGCTTATTATTCAGATCATTGCATTTATCATCAATATAAGAATAGTTTGAAATTGCTTGGCACTTTTATTAGACGGAAAAACGAGGTTATCATAATAAGAACTCTATAGATCAATCTATCTATCTCTCTGGGGAAAGCCTAATAATTCTAATAAAAAATCTATCAATAAAAAGTTCTCCTAAAGCAGTATCTTATACTCAACTGGAAAAGGAAAATAACAGCAGCAGCATCAGCTCGTCAGCATCAGCAACCGCAAACTCTCCCATCTACAGCATCTAACTTCATCAGCATCTCCCGCAGCATCCGCAGCATTCTAACCCCTCCCACCAAGAGTAGGTCTTCTTATACCCTAATTCTAGCTTACAGCATAAAATGTTTCTTCTTACATGGCGCGATTCATTCTCATTGGTCAAAAACTCAGGTCCATATACATTTTAATCAAACTTCCTGGTCTTAACCAGTTCCGTGTGGAATGTCCATGCAAGCATCGTTTCCCACAGTTCATGCACTTGCTCATCCGTTTCGATCAGTCCAAATTGTATCTTTTTCTGTTACATTTTGTGTAATACAGTTCCGTCTATTGATTCAACCAGGCTTCTCACGCTTCTTGCTGATCATCTTGGCACACATCTGCTCAGAAGGGTCACAGCAGCCTTGACCATACTTTCATCTTAGCCTCTCGGCATCAGCACGTGATCATCCCTTTTCCACAGCCTCTCTCCTCTATCACATGGTCTCATCCGCTCATGCGCACTCTAGTAACTCGCGGCCATTTTGTATTGCTGCTCGGAAGGCCTAAGCGCACTATTTTCAAAGATAAACAAAATGTTATTAAAACAAAGAAATATAAACCCTTTCGTTTCCCTCCCGTCTTTCTACGTACCCCAATTAGGTATTACCTAGCAGAAGCAACATATAAAGCTGTCCCTTACTTACCATCGCTTTATTTTGCAACCACACGTTTTATTTAAAAGCACAAATCATGCATTTATTATTAAATTAGTACGCAAATATTATGTTATGTTAGAAACGTAAACAATTATAAGTCAATTAATTTGCACACTGAATTGCGTGTTACCATTAACCCTTAACATACATTGTTGGTTATTTACTTAAACGTACATGTTTATTACTATTGTACGAAAATATTAGGAGGTTAAAATTTTTACATTTACCCTGCTCCATCACTACATAAACTTGAATGCCCATTTCCAGCCCCGCGTTCCCCCTACGCACAGAAGGGCCTGCTCCTCTTTGCAGACTGTCCTCCCCCAACTCTGCTTTGGTCAAACGGCTTTAGCACAACAAACTAGTTTTTTAGTCTTTGAGCACCTACAGCAGACCGAGTTAAAACACTGCCTTTCAACAATTTAGTGATCAGATTTACGTAATCTCCAAGAGACTGGACAAGCTATGTTGGCGACGCGTCGTTCCCCCTTGCCAGCAGCCTCAAAACTTGAAAAATAAAACGATAACAAAACATGTTTATTATCGTTTTATTTTTCAGGTTCTAAGACCCAAGTCTTGGGGTGGGGCCATCACGGTGTCAGACATAAGGAGGAATGGTGGGCACTGTTGTCAGTGGCATGTGGGTTTGGCCGGCTGTCTTAGGACGGCCAAACCGACATGTGCACTGTGATGTCTCCAACCCGAGCTGCGTTGCCGGGTTGGAGACAGCAGGCACAGGCTCTCAGTCTCTCTGGGAGCGCAAATCCAGGGCGCTCAGGCCAATCCTGATGCTGCTCTCAAACTGCTAGCAGCATGAGAGCAGCGTCTGGATTGGTCGCAGGGGAGTCTGCGAGCCTGTGCTGCAGTGGAGCCAGAGAGAAGTAGAAGAGCGGCGATGCAGCAGGTAAGTTCTGTTTTTTTGTTGTATTTTCTCATTGTCCTCCCCCACCACCAGCCCTGCCACTCTGCCCGGACACCAGTCGCTACTGCAAGTTTTTTTTTCATTTAGTGTACTCTGAGCTGTAGATGTGATTTAGTGGTTAAATCATTAATTGTGGAACTTCCTGCCTTCCTCTCTCTATCCAGGATGTGGCGTTACAGCTAGGAATGGTGAACTGGGGACCCAGTCTTGAGCCTCGAGACCGGATCAACATCCTATGATTCTGGGCAAATCACTTAGGGCCTGCTTATGCGTTGCGGTGGCGGGACTGCTCTACACTGCCAAACCCATGGTGGAACTGCCTGCCAGATTAGGAGTTTTCTCCTGGTCTGGCGGGCGGTTCTTTGGCGTTCCCACAGCGGTGCCTATGAAATAAGCACTGCAATGAGGACATCAAGATCAACACCTGCACGGCATGGACTGCTGCAGTCCATGCCGTGCAGGTACTGGGGTGCATGCACACAGGGGGGCACAACATGTGCCCCCATGCATGCATCCCCAGACCCAGAGGCAAGAGGGGAACCTGTAGGACCCCCTTTGTTTCCTCTCCACCACGGTTTTCATGGCGGTGGAACCACCATGAAAACCGCGGCGGAAAGGAAAGAGGAAACTCTTAATATGCTTGGCGGGACCGTGGCGGTCCCGCTAAGCATATTACGGCCTCAAGACCACCGGCCCACCACCAGGGATCTCAGATCCCTGCCGGTTGCGGTGCTCCCAAGATGGCCCACCCACCCTAATTTTAATAGGGCGGTTGGAAGACCGCTGTGCCCCTGCGAGTCTGGCGGTCCATGGAACGCCAGACTCGTAATTAGCCGCTTAATTTCCACGTGCCTCTAAACAATGCATGTGACCATGTGTAATTTAATTGATGCTCATGTAAAGCGCTTCATAGCCTTTGGATCGAGTTCGCACTCCGTTTCAAAAACTGCAGAAAAGTGCACTAAAACTAAGCTAAAAACATTGCTTTAAAATAAGGGAAGACAAATAGATATCTATTTACTGGCATATGGTGGAAGCAGAAATCCTGGATAACTTGTGGCTTTCCCATTTAAATTGTGTGATCTTAGGCAAATAATTTATTTCACCAAAACTCTTTTTTTATTCATTATCACTTATGCAAGCTCTTCCAAATGTGTGAGTTCAGAATACCAGTTGAACAAAACTATCACTTCTAATTAGTACCTCTAAATGCTGTGCTATAATGTACCCTATTAATGGCAAAACTTCCACATGTTAAAGAAATACACTTTTTTGAATTTTGAAGAAACATCATATTTTAAGTAATATATGTTGTATGATTTACATTGCAAATATTTTCAGGGCAAGGCTCATGCATGGTCTCTAAGAGCCGAGCCAGATCCTTGGCTTGGGTCCGGCTCGGCCCTCCCTGTTACTTTGTCTGCTCGCCCACCTCTAGAATTATTGCATGTATGTATATACATAACATCACTATCACTGCAGGCTCTCAGCCCCTGCCATTTGCGAGGGACTGCACTCACATCCACTCACTGAGCTGAGCAAACAACCTCCTACCTAAAAACAAAGCCCTCCATATAATACGAACACCAGACAACCACATCTTGATAATGGGCATTAACAGGACAGCCACAAACACACACAAAAACTATCCCTCTCTGCATACCACATTCAGTCCCCGAAGCAAATCTAACTATACACCAACCACACAACACACAGTAAGTGTACTGGGCAAGCGTACTGGAGGCAAAATTAACACCTTCACAAAGTGCCTACACATGAGCGCTAAACCTAGTGATACTTGGATTGACAAATACTGAAGCACCTGAGTTTAGCTGCATCTGCTGACGTCAGGCAGTGTTTTACTGACATTCACCCGTTTTGTTTGATATTTCACCTGGCAGGATCTGCAACAGTCATGTGTCTGGTTTGGGACAAACACACCTGCTCAGGGCTAATTAAGTGGGTGTGAGGTTTACCTACGCAGGACATAATTTTGTTCTGGTGTACACTTGTTTTGTCTGCTTCTGTTTAACTGCTTTTAAATATGGATTAATTTAGACCCAGGGTCTCCAACCTTTTGCGTAATAAGAGCTACTTATGTTCAATTAAAATCATTGTGAGCTACTATGATTAGTTTTGAAAAAATGACCACATCAGACAAGATTAATTTACTGGCCACCATATGCCAGATTACCAGCAATGCCCACCTCACTGCATGAGGCAGAGTTACCAGTAATAATGTAAAAAAAGGGTTTGTCCATTTGGAATGACTCTATGTAGGCTATACACGCCAGCCACAGCTCAGTGTCCTTGGCACAAACATAATAACATGAGCAAAAAGACTTCTCACCTGATTTATCACTCAAAATTCAGCTTTAAATATGTTTTGGGAATTCAGCCATTTTTCTCAAAACATTAGCTTATGAATTCTGAAAACACACACATTTTCGTCTTGAATAGACAATTTTGGCATACATATATTAATTTAATCAAGCAAAAGTTTGCAATTTAGTAGGCTGGAACGGATACAGGAGAGCTACTTGCAGTTAGTTGTAGAGGTGCCAGTAGCTCACAAGCTACTCATTGGGGAAACCTGATTTAGACTTTTTAAATCTCCAGGCCAGTGACTGGCAGTCTCGTGCCTCGATGGAGCCTCCTGCCCTGTAATACCGTAACCTGTGCGAACACTCAGCAACCATGGCTGCTTTGCACAGAAAGGGCCGATTACGATGTCGGTCGGAGTTGCCTCCGACCGACATCATCGCGGATTCGGGACCGACCGCATAATTACGATGTGACCGCACATGGTGCCGTCGCATACTCCAAATATCCCTATGGGAGCTTGTGCTCCGGCCGTAAACCGGCCTTAGCACAAGCTCCCATAGAGAAATGGGAGTTTGTGCCAATCCCTGCACCGTGTGGCAGGCACCTCATGGTGCCTGCCGCACGGTGCAGGGGTTTACAGGGGGCACCATAGGTGCCCCCAACTGGAGGTCACAGGGAGAAAGGGGCCCTGCTAGGGGCCCCCAAAGTCGCTTTCCAACAGGCTCTCCATGTCGGAAAGCCCGGCATGGAAAGCCTGTCAGAAATCGACATCGTAATCCCGACGGCAGAAACGCCGTCCTATAGGGATTACGTGCTGGTTCCGACTGGCCGACGGGCTCCTCGAGCCCGTTGGAATCCAGACGGAATGACCGGCCGGTGTCACTTTTGACCACCTACATTGTAATTAGGCGGTTGGAAGTGAAACCGTAGATGTCGGTCAGAAAGCCTCTAACCGCAGGTCGGAGGCTTTCCGACCAACATTGAAATAGGCCCCATAGTGTTGACTTGAAAGCTGGTGCAACTGCAGTGGTTTGCATCCATGTTTGGAAGTCATACTTTTTGCCCTGTTCACCCCAAATTTTTTGCTGACTGGCACTTGTGGTAACTGACTCTGTCTGTGCCATGGGCTCTGCTAACCAGGCCCAGGGCTAGTGCCCTGATCAAAAGGTATATGGTACTTGGGTATGATTGCATTGGCATTGACAGACCCCTGTAAGTCCCTTGTAGACAATAGCGCCAGGGTGTTCAAACTACCTATAAGTTCCTAGTATATAATAGGGCCTGGAAGTTTAGAGGCCCAGCAGATTTCCTGCACTTGCATGTGTGCACTGCTGTCATTTTAAAGGCAGCCTTGCTTTGCAGACTGTCTCTTAAAGTAAATTGTATACAAATTCGACTATGTTGATATGGGCACTTTAATGTGATAATCTACCGTATTTGTACATATTAAGCATCCCCAATGTATCCACTAGGTATCCCAAGGGTGCGGCCATGTAACCATAAGCAGAGACCTTATAAAAGATGTCTTATATGCCCTGGTGAGGGGAAAAATTCCCATTTCATTTTCCTCCATTGTAGATACTTAGCTCCATAAGCTAACAGTGCACTACTTTAGTTAAGTATAACTTATGCTAGGAAAGGAGTAAATGTCATTCAAGGACTTAAAAGATTGGTATTGATAAATTCAGCAACTTGCCACTGTTGGATTTATCATAACTAGTACAGAAAAGAAGTTATAAGACTTTTTTTTCTGTGAGCCAAAATCCAGCCTTCTAGCAGTCTCCCCTGATTGTTGAGCTCTAACAGGCTTAGCCAGGCTGCTTTGATTAGGTGATAAGTGGCCTGGTCAGAGCAGAGGTTATCTGATGGTGGGAGTTCTGCCACTGCAAAGACCATGCCAGGCAGGGGAATGGGTAATTAAACATGAGCTTCAAAAAAAGCAGAACAGTAAGGAATGCCAGCCAGGCCCACCCCTACTTTCTGCCAGATGGCAGGGCCAAGAATGGAATTTGCAGGGGTCTGGAGGGGTAGGGTTCAGGTAAATGAGCCACACCAGTAGGGTGGTTTAGCCAGCCATTACTACACTGGAGAGAAATCATTCATGTTGGATTTTGGAAGTGGCCAGAAACCTCAAAGAAGGGGCCACCATTGGAGGTTGGTAGTGCCCCAGAAGCACAGAGAGTTCATCCTGACTTTGTCATGATATCCCTTTGGCAGGACATTTGGGGCAGATCAAGACTTGGAACCGGTTGGTAAACAATTTCTACTGGCCCCATATGTCTGAGAAGGTAAACAAGTTCTGTAGCTCCTGTGTCACCTGTCGGGTCAGTGGCAAGACAGGGGACAAGCCGAAGGCTCCCTTGATACCACTGACAGTGGTTGGGACTCCCTTTGAGAGGGTAGGGGTGGACATTGTTGGTACCCTGGAACCACCAAATGCATCAGGGAATAAGTATATCTTGGTGGTAGTGGACCATGCCACAAGATACTCTGCGGCAATATCCCTCAGAACAGTCACTGCTCCTTCAGTGGCTAGGGTCCTACTTGGTGTATTCACCAAAGTGGGTTTCAAAGGAGGTTGTTTCTGATAGGGGCACGAATTTCATGTCCAGCTATCTGAAAGCAATGTGGGATGAATGTGTTGTTACCTACAAGTTCACCACCCCATATCACCCCCAGATTAATGGTCTGGTGAAAAGGTTCAATAAGACCCCAAAGGGCATGATCAATGGTTTGTCTGACAAACTCAGGTGGAGATGGAATGTTCTCCTCCCATGCCTATTGTTTGCCTACAGGGAGGTCCCACAAAAGGGGTTGGTTTCAGTCCCTTTGAGCTGTGCTTGGGCATCCTGTGAGGGGACCATTGTGCCTGCTGAGAGAGTCACTGGAAAAGCCTCTAAAAGGAAGCAAAGGACAATGTGTTTGACCATGTACTAGGCCTGAGATCTCGCATGGCAGAGTACATGTACAAGGCAAGCAGGAAACTGGAGGCCAGCCATGAGCTCATGAAGCACTGGTATGATCAAAAGGCTGCAATGCCTGAGTATACTCCAGGACAATTGGTGTGGGTGTTGGAGCCTGTAGCTCCTAGGGCCCTCCATGACAAGTGGACTGGGCCCTATACAATCATTGAGAAGAAGGGTGAGGTTACCTTCCTGGTCGACCTTAACACCCTCAGGAACCCTCATAGGGTCCTGCATGTCAATAGATTGAAACCCTACCATGACAGGGCAGACATGACCATGTTGTTGGTCACAGATGAGGGAGAAGAGGAGACGGAACCAGTGTCCGACCACCTCTCCAACAATGTGCAAGATGTGTCAGTAGAGAGAGTTGTAATCTCCCACAAATGGACAGACTAGCAGCACAGAGACTGCAAGCAGGTGCTGGGACAGTTTGCAGGTCTGTTCTCTTTGACCCCAGGTATCACTGATTGGTGTGTGTACCACATTGACACTGGTGACAGCCCACCTGCCAAACATTAACTGTACAGGTTGTCTGACCATGTCAGAGACAGCATCAAGGCTGAGGTATCTAAGATGCTGGAGTTGGGAGTAATTGAGCCCTCTGACAGTCCAGGGGCCAGTCCAGTGGTGCTGGTGCCCAAACCTAACCCACAAGGGGAAAGAAGGAGTTAAGGTTCTGTGTGTACTACAAAGGACTGAATACAGTCACAAAGACTGATGCTCACCCTATACCTAAAGCGAATCAGCTCATTGATAGGTTAGGAGCTGCTAAGTATCTGAATACATTTGATTCGACTTCAGGGTGCTGGCAGATTGTCCTCACTGAAGGAGCAAAGGAGAGGGCAGCATCTCCACACCAGAGTGTCATTACCAGTTCAAAGTAATACCCTTTGGCTTAAAGAATGCCTCTGCCACCTTCCAAAGATTGGTGAACAGGGTCCTGTCCTGGTTGGAGCCGTTCAGTGCAGCTTATCTTGATGTTATAGCTGTGTAAAGTTCCACCTCTGAGGATCACTTAAACCACTTGAGGGAAGTGCTTCAGGACATGCAGCAGGCGGCTTACTATTAAGGCCAGCAAGTGCCAAATAGGGCGAGTTCTGTGGTCTACCTGGGCCACCTAGTAGGTGGAGGCCATGTACAACCTCTCCAGGCCAAAATCCAAACCATTTTGGATTGGGCAGCTCCTACTACCCAGACACAGGTCAGGGCATTCCTTGGTCTGACTGGGTATTATAGAAGGTTTGTTCAGAACTATGGGACCATTCTGGCTCCCTTGACAGAACTTTCTTCTAAGAAGAGACCAAAGAAAGCTATGTGGATCCCAGGGTTTCAGAAGGCTTTTGACACTCTGAAAGAGGCTATGTGTTCAGCACCAATGTTATTGGCCCCTGACTACACAAAGGAATTTGTGGTTCAGGCAGATGCTTCAGAACAAGGCACTGAGGCACTGTTGGCACAAGTAAATGAGAAGGGCCTTAATCTGCCAGCTGTCTTTATTAGCAGGCGACTTCTCTCCAGAGAACAAAGATGGAGTGCCATTGAGAGGAAGGCCTTTGGTGTGGTTTGGTCCCTGAAAAAGCTGAGACCATACCTGTTTGGTACTCGCTTTCATGTTCAAACTGACCACAGACCTCTCTGATGGCTCATGCAGATGAGGGGGGAGAGTCCCAAGCTACTGAGGTGGTCCATTTCCCTATAGGGCATGGACATCACAGTGGAACAAAGATCTGTGGTTGCCTATGCCAATGGACTCTCCAGGTTTTTCCACTTAAGCAGATGAGGACGACCAGGGCGTAGGTTAGTAATCCATCACCTTTCATTTGGGGGGTGCATGTTGGCAAGTCATCCTTTTTGCCCTGTTCATCCCCATTTTGTTGCTGACTGGTACTGGTAGTAACTGACTCTGACTAAGTCTTGGGCTCTGCTAACCAGGCCCAGGGCTAGTGCCTTGATCAAAAAGGTATATGGTACTTGTGTATGACCTCATTGGCAATGACAGACCCCTGTAAGTTCCGAGTAGATAATAGGGCCAGGGGGTTCAAACTACCTATAAGTCCCTAGTATATAAAAGGGCATGGAGGTTTAGAGGCCCAGCAGATTTCCTGCACTTGCATGTGTGCGCTGCTGTGGGTCCACTGTCACTTCTAAAGGCAGCCCTGCCAAGCAGGGAAGTTTAGTTATGATAAATTGGTCTAATTACAATTGGCACTGAACGACCCTATAAGTCCCTAGTATATAAGAGGGCCAGGGGAATCAAACTAACTATACGTCCTTAGTAAATAATAGTGCCTTGAGGTTTAGAGCCCCAGCAGATTTTCTGCATTTGCACGTGTGCACTGCTGAGCGCCTGCTGTCATTTTTAAAGACAACCTTGCTTTGCAGACTGTCTCTAAAAGTATATTGAATGGAAATTCGAATTTGGTAGTATGGGCACTTTAAAAGTGATAATCTACCTTATTTGTACATTTAAGGCACCCCTAAGGTCTCACTTAGGTATCCCAGGGGTGGGGGACCATGTAATTATAAGCAGAGACCTTATAAAAGATGTTTTATATGCCCTGGTGAGGGAAAAACTGCCCATTTCATTTTTCCCCAGTGTAGATACTTAGCTCCATAGACCAACATTGTAATATTCTATTTAAGTATAACTTTTGCTAGGAAAAGAGAGAAAATTTCATTCAAGGACTTAAAAGATTGGTATTGATAAATTCACAACTTGCCACTGTTGAATTTATCATAACTAGTACAGAAATGAAGTTATAAGACTTTCTTTTCTGTGAGCCAACATCCAGCCTTCTAACAGTCTCCCCTGATTGGTCAGCTCTAACAGGCTTAGCCAGGCTGCTTTGATTAGGTGATAAGTGGCTTAGCTGGACCAGAGGTTATCTGATGGTGGGAGTTCTGCAGTTGCAAAGACCAGGCCAGGCAGGGGGATGGGTAATTAAACATGAGTTTCAAAGAGAGCAGAACAGTGAGGAATGCCAGCCTGGCCTATTCCCTCCTCCTGCCAGATGGCAGGGCCAAGAAAGGAATTTGCAGGGGTCTGGTGGGGGAGGGTTCAGGTAAATGAGCCATACCAGTAGGTTAGTTTAGCCAGCTCTTACTCTGGAAGGAAATCATCCATGTTGGATTTTGGAAGTGCAGTGTTTTGTGGGACAAGAAGATGCCACACTTTGGAGGAAGCTGTCATGCGTTTGGGTGGCACCCTGCACCTTATTGGACAGGGGTGCCTCCCTGCTTGTCACCCAGGAACACTGGATAAATATGTGAGAGCTGCATAGTCTCTCAGATCTGCTGCCTGAAACTACAAGGAGAAGAAGGACTGCCCTGCTGGAATCTGGATCTGCACCCACACCCCTGCACTCTGAATGACTGCGCCTGCTGCACAATCTGGTGCTACAGCACCGGGGACTGTACCTTGCTTCAACAAGGACAAATGAGTGGACTCCCTGAAAGCTGCAGGTTAACAGAGCCCACCTGCATCATCTCTAGCAAGAGTCCCTATCCTGGTGTGCGTCCAGTGGACTTTTAAAGATTTGGCCAGGTGCATTGTGGGAATTTTAGCCCAGACATCCCGGAGACCATCTAGGAGATTCCAGACCTTTGGATTGGTATTTTGGACACTTTGAACCTACAAGGAGACCTTCAGGAAGCACCTCCTGAAATTTGGAGAACTTTAGAGAACTTTTGTGAAAAAACTCCATAAGGTGACTGGCCCAACGTCGAGAGTCAAGCTGACTACCGTCAACCGCAACCCTGCCAGGGTTTCAGGTTTGACACGCTGAAAACTCCAGAGCCTCCGATTTCCAGGATTCCACCAAGTCTTCACAGAAAGTCAAGCCGGCGAACCCTCACCGAATCCGGCCTGCAGTGGAGGTCCGATCGACATCAAGAGAAAATGCTCCAGAAAAATGTCTAAGTGCGAAGGTAAAATTTTGACCCAGGCCTCCCGGGTAGTGTATCTCACCAGGGCTCCATCGCGGTTGGCCTCAAACTTTGACTTTGTCACTGTCAAGTGCAATCAGATGTCCCAAAGTGGCACTATAGGCTTTTAGGCACTAGAAAGTGTTTATTTTTAAAAATTCATAGCTCCGGTTCTATGCATTGGACTGTTGTTGTTTTGGTGTTTACTTGTTCATACAAATATAATCTAATTTTATAAATTGGTGTGGGATTTTCATTGTATTTTGTGTCTTACTTATTTAATGTATTGGTGTTTTTGAATGCTGTACACTCCTGTCTTCTAAGTTAGGCCTGACTGCTCCTTGCCAGCTACTAAGGGTTGAGCAAGGGACTAATTTATCGAGACCTTTACTGGACCTTATACTAAATTCAGGACATATGTGTTTGTCAGCTTTTTGTAAACACCTGTTTTTTATATTGAAGAACAAATAGGCCTAAATAAGGCAGAATTAATTGCTGTATAAAAATCTAAATTGTAAGTATATGTACATAGTACGACTGTATTTATCTCTGTTTCTTTAAGAGGTTGGATTCCTGTTTTACCAACCTTGTAAATTATATAAATTTTGTGTGTAAAATGATTCCTTTGGGAGCGTTTATTTGTTGATGGCCATAGTACTGATAGTTAAACCCGGGCGGGTAACTCCGCTCCGGCAGCGGAGTTTGCGGATTTTTGCCTACTCCGTGCTCCGTTGCGAATGCGGAGTTTAGGCAAAGCTCCCCTCCGTGGTGGAGCAGAGTTAGCCAGCCCCTCCACCCTCCCAAATTAATTAAAATTAAAAAAGAAGGCACTTACCGGTGTGGCTGCCTCCTCCTCTGCCTGGCCGCTCTCCTTCCTGCTCCTCGCCGTCCTTCTTCTATGAAAAAACTCCTACGTTGTATGTCTTGCGCGTACAACGCGCACACGCAAGACGTACAACGTAGGGTTTTTTCATAGAAGAAGGACGGCGAGGAGCAGGAAGGAGAGCGGCCAGGCAGAGGAGGAGGCAGGCTCGCGGGTAAGTGCCTTCTTTTTTAATTTTGAATTCATTTGGGAGGGGGGAGGGAGCGGAGCGGAGTTTTTTTCAAATGCCCGCCGTGACAAGGATGTATCACTAGTCTAAAACTGATACTGGGTTTGAAGTACTAGCACAAGGGTTACAGAAATATGTCTCTTGTTGCAGGCTACCAGGGTTACGGTGTTTGGACAAAATATCAAATAAAACATATTCTGATACAAACATATGTTATAAAGAATATTGTGATTTTGAAAATATTGAAGGTAATAATATTGTTTTAAGTTTTGTTCTTAATAATGTAAAAAATATAATTTTCTAAATTATTGTTGTAAATAATATTGTTTTTATAATTATTTTATTATTTTTGTGTTTGTTAGTGTTGTTTGTTACTTTTTCTGTTAGTTTTCATTTGTAATTTATTCAAGGTAATATGTTAATGTTATAATACTTTTTTATATTTCAGTACTATTTTGTTTTTATCCTTTTTTTGTTCTAGGAGTGGGATTTATAGGGGAAAAGGATGGGGAGATTTAAAAAAAGTATTTATATCGATTTTTTTTTAATTAGATGTATGAGTGATAGTTTGATGTGTTATTAATTTAATTTGTAGTAAATTGTTGTTACATTTTTATCAGAAAATATTTGTTATATTTGGAAAAAAAGTTAGCGTTTTTGTTTTGTAATATTGATATCTTATTCCACTTTAATATTTTGTAAATTATTTTTATAAATTTGATATATAATTTAATATTTAAAACATTATTTACAATTTATTTTGCCAATATCAATGTTTGGTTTTGAACAACACATTTATTTTTTATACATTTTGATTTGTTTGAAATTTTAAATATTTTGGGATAAAAAAATGTACTTGTACTTTTATTTGAAATTGTATCTATTTATTTTACTATGTAATACTGTATTTTATTTAAATGTTTAATTTTAAACTATTTAATTTAAAATGTGTACAAAAAGTTAAGTATTACATAAATTATTTTTTAAATTTTATAGATTAGATATAGATATGTAAACATTTTTATATTATAATAATTTTTGATTTGTATAATGTATAACATTTTAATTATCAACTGTATAAATGACATTGTAAATAATGATCATGTATATGTTTATTTGATCAATTTTGATTTTAAGTGTCTTTTAGATAAATTAATAATTAAAAAAATATTTTTAATGTACAGGTATAATGTTACATTCATTTTTATTTTAAATGGTACATGAAAGTCTTTTATTACAATTCATTGTTTTGTATAACTTAATTTTTATAGTTGCTTTGGTTAAATTTTGATTTTATATATATAGTTATTTATTGTATTTTTGAATGTGATATTTTTTCTTTTCAATTTGTGTAGGGGCCACCCCAAAAACCAAATTCTAAAATAGATGCAGAATACACTTGCTTTTGAGTCCAACTTTGAACAATTAATTTATGTCATATGAATCATTTCTTATATACAATAAATTAAGCAGAAGGATGGCGAGTTTATAGAAAAAAGAATGCCATCATCTCAATATAATATTCAGAATTCAATCCTCTAATGCTATTATATACAATTCTCATATATAACTCCAATGTAAATACAACCGTAAGAAAATTAATTAATTGATGAAATTAGAAAGAAGAAAATATCATATTGTCCATTCAATATACATATTGTATTTCTTTGACGTAAATACAGTAATTTGTCATATATTTCTTTAAAACAGGTACAGCCAACACATGCTTCGTGACTTATGATGCTGTTTCAAGGCTAATTCATGCCGCAAAGATAATAGAACATCGCTTCCACATCCAGGCTGCTGCTCACCAGATCCTTGTGTTCTATGCCTCAAGTTACAGAAAACCCCTTCTCAAATACATATCACCTCCTTTGCAGACACATTTTATTCTGTCAGCAGGAGGCTGATTAACCAAACAAATTTATAAAAACAACCATGATAAGGAAACTCAGAGTTCTCCCTTCCATGTGCTGATATTTGTACTAATCTTTCATTCAGAAATCGACTTGCACACAGAGGAATTTAACTTAGAGGTTATTTTCTCCAAACACCCATAATAAAATGTAAAGATTTCTCCTTCACCTTCCAGCGTCTCCCACGGAATGATTATAATGAATAAATAATATTGTTATTTGTGTTATTACATGATTTATTATTAATGTATGTGGAACTATATAGGGCATCATTACGATGTCGGGAGGACTCACGTCTGCCCGACACTGTTGGGGTCTCGGGAACGGCTGACCTCCAGTCGGCGGTCACGACACCACAATTACAATGCGACCGTACATGGTGCGGTCGCAAGCTCCCATTTCTCTATGGGAGCTTGTGCTGCGGTCGGAAATCGGCCGCAGCACAAGCTCCCAAGGAGAAATGGGAGCTTCTGTTAATCCCTGCACTGTGTGGCAGGGATTAACAGGGGGGCCCCCACCCGGAGGCCACAGAGGGATGGGGGCCCTGCTAGGGGCCCCCAAAGTCGCTTTCCGCCAGGCTTTTCATGTCGAAAGCCCGACATGAAAAACCTGTCGGAAACCAACATCATAATCCCAATGGCGGAAACGCCGTCCATAGAGGATTATGAAAGGTTTCCGACGGGCTGCTTGAGCCCGTCGGAAGCCAGCCGGAGTGACCGGCCAGTTTACACTCCGACCGCCTACATTATAATTGGGTGGTCGGACTGTAAACCTACCATGTCAGTCAGTAAACCGCGGACGAGCCGTCGGAGACATACCGACTGACATTGTAAATGGCCCCTTAGTTGTTTGGTACATTTTAATATTTCAATGTGTTTGTATAAAATATATATGTTGCATAATCATTTTTAAGTAATATTATTTTGTTAGTGTTATAATTTCTATTTTTTTAATGGAGTGTTAAATATAGAATGTGCTATTTTTATTTTTAAAGACCTTTCAAAATCTTAATTTAGGTTGGTGTGGGATTAGCAAATGTCACCACTTTAGAGTCTAAAACCTTCCCCTAAATGGCTTAGATTGGAGTGAGACTAGTAAATGCCACCCCTTTAGTGTCCAACACCTTCCCCTAAATAGGTTAGATTTAAGTGAAACAGTAAATGTCACCCTTTTAGTGTCCAACATCTTCCCTGAAATAGCATTTGTGTCCAAAACCTTTCCCTAAATGGTTTTGATTGGAGTGGGAGTAGTAAATGTGACCACTTTAGTGTCCAACGCCTTCCCCTAAATGGCTTAGATTAGAGTGAGATAGTTAGTGTCACCACTTTAGTGTCCAAAGCCTTCCCCTAAATGGTGTAGATTGGAGTGGGGATAATAAATGTGACCACTTTAGTGTCCAACACGGTCCTCTAAATGGCTTGGGTTGGACTGGGAATAGTGAATGTAACCACTTTAGTGCCCAGCACCTTACCCTAAATAGCTTAGGCTGGAATGGGAACAGTGAATATCTAACCCTTACTGTCCAAAACCTTCCCCAAAATGGTTTAGGTTAAAGTGGGAACATTAAATGTCACCCCTTTAGTGTCCAGCCCCTTCCCCTAAATGGCTTAGCCTGCAGTGGGAATAGTAAATGTGACCACATTAGTATCTGACACATTCCCCTAAGTGACTTAGGGGCCTATTACGATGGCGGTCGGGAAACCTCCCCGACCGCCATGGTAGCGGGAAAAGACCGCCCGCATGTACCGCGACATCACCGCCGGTCGAATTACGATGTCCCGCGGTCGAAATCCGACCGCGGCGGTCTGATCGCGGGCATTAACATTGCGGCGGTTGCTGCTGCCCGCAGCACCGCCGCGATGCCGAAAGGAGCATGTCCTGCATTTCCCTGCACTGCGTGGCAGGCACTGCACAGTGCCTGCCACCTGGTACAGGGTAATGTTGGGGGGGGCCATGGGTTCCCCCCCCCAGTGCACCCACACCCCCCCCAACACATTTGGGGCCCGCAACGGGCCCCTGGAAGACAATCACCGCATGCCTTTCAATGGCGGTCTGACCGCTGAGGAAAGGCTGGCTACCGCCGGCATCATAATCCTGCCGGCGGAGCCTGCTCTGCACCGCCACCATTATCCCGGTCCTGCTCCGTCTGCCAGGCAGGAGTGCGGATGGCAACCGGCGGTAAAGCGGCGGTCGGAATTTCCCACCTCCGCGGTCACCACCGCCATCCTAATATGACCGGCGGTTTTCCTGGTTGCGATGGCGGGCGGATGTCCACCGCCGGTACGGCGGGCGCCACCGCCGGCCCAGCGGTGGACATCTGACCGCCATCGTAATAGACCCCTTAGATTGGAATGAGAGTAGTAAATAGCAAACCTTTAGTGCCCAGCACCTTCCTCTAAATGGCGTATATTAAAGTGGGAATAAGAAATGTCAGCCCTTTTGTGTCCAAAACCTTCCCCTAAATGGTTTTGATTGGTGTAGTAATAGTAAATATGACCACTTTAGTGTCCAACACTTTCCTCTAAATGACCTACATTGGAGTGGGAATAGTAAATATTACAACTTTAGTGTCCAACAGGTTCCACAAAATGGCTTAATTTGGAGTGGGAATAATAAATGTCACCCCTTTAGTGTCCAAAACCTTCCCCTAAATGGATTAGATTGGAGTGGGGATAGTAGATGTCTGCCCTTTAGTGCCCAACACCTTCCCCTAAATGGCTTAGGTTGGTGAGGGAACAGTAAATGTGACCACTGCAGTGTCCAACACCTTCCCCTAAGTAGTTTATAGTGGAGTGGGAAAAGTAAATGACACCCCTTTAGTGTCCAAAACCTTTGCCTAAATGGTTTCGATTGGAGTGGAAATAGTAAATCTAACCATTTAAGTAAACAATACCTTGCCTATATTGTTTAAGTTGGAGTGGGAATAGTACACATCACCCTTTAATTTCCAACATCTTCCCATAAGTGGCTTACATTGCAATGGAAATAGTAAATGTGTCAACTTTAGTGTCTAACATCTTCCCCTAAATGGCTTAGGTTGGATTGGGTATAGTAAATGTGAACACTTTAGTGTTCCACACTTTCCAGTAACTGGTTTAAATTGGAGTGGGAATAGTAATTGTGTTATAATGTATTCAATAGTTGCATATATTTAGTTGAAGTATATTGTATATTGTATCCTCTTCCTATTGGAATGTTCCTTCTCCCCTTTTGTTCCTGTTAAATAGAACAATCCAAGTGAAACCTGGGTTAGAATGTTGGGGTACAATGTGAGTTGGTAAAGCGCAGCTGAGATGAGTGGATGACTGATTAAAGAAAAATTCTTACCTCATGTTTTCTTCTGTGTAATTTAGTAAATTATAATAAATTGTGATTGCTTTTGAGTACAACATATTCCCCAAAATGGTTTAAGTAGAAGTGGGAGTAGTAAATGTAACCACTTTAGTTTCTAACATTTTTATTGTAATAAGTTATATTACAGTGTAAGTATTACATGTAAAACTCAGCGTATTGCACTTTTCACACACAATATTGTTTTTTACACAACAGTACAGTGTTATAACAGGTTTTATATACTTCTTAATCATAATATAAATAGTACTATATTATATTATTTATTGTATTCATACAATTTTTTTATTATACTTTACATTAGTATTTATATTTTCTTAATATCTGTATAGAATTTGTTTGCGTTGTTTTTAAAGGAAATTGATTTGGTTTCTCGTAAACTAATATTATTATTTTCAATTTCCTTTGCCTTTTCGGGTTTCTTGGAGAGGTTCTTATTTTTTTATTTTTCTGTGTTTACGGTTCCTTTTGATTTAGGATTACTTCAATGGATTTACCTTGGAATATTTTATTTTAGCATTTGTTTGTCGATTTGTTGGTCTTTATTTTATCTTTTTGGTGGATTGTATTTTGACAACATGCACATGTAGAAAGATCTACATTTACAGAACTGTAAGTTTCATTTATTTATTTGTGGGTGGGAACTTTTATATTTTATTATCTATGTGTATTTGCTGTAATTAGAATGTGTTATCTCACATTTCTATGTGTTGGATTTTTAATCAATTTTGTCTTTATTTTTAATGTTGTGGTTTATAGTTCTTGACTTTAGTAATCTTAGCACACGCACTTCCGATATGAGAGGCAGAATATTTTATTGCAGTCAGCAATGGAAGCCATGGAGGGTAATGGATATTAAGGGCCTGATCATGATTTGGCGATCTTTGGACCGCCGTTGCAGTGGTGTTGGATTCACCGGCGATGACTAGTCGGTCCGCCCACTGTATTCGGAGTTTGGCAGTTTGCTGAATGAAAGACCGCCGGAGCACCCCGACACTGCCAGTCATTCGCCGACCACCTCAACGGCGGTCAGGGAAAAGCAGCTTTCATAGGGCGGTACAGAGAAGTTCACTGCCGTCCTAATAACGAGTTGGCTTTCCGATGAGCCGACTGTGGCGGTGGGACCTCCTGCTTTGAGTCAGCAGAATCGAAGGATTTGGGGTGCATACCCATTTCCGTTTCCTCCCTTAAGTCACTGACGTGGATACCTTCCTCCAAGGCTCCCCTTCACAGCAGCATCTTGACCCCGACAAAAACGACCCTGTTGGTGCTGAAATCCAGGTAAGTCCGTTTTGTACTATTTACCCACTGACTGGACTGGGCACATATGGTCCAGACTCCAGCAATGCAAAAGTACTGGTAGTAGGTAGTTTTTACATGCGTCATTCATTTGTGTACACTGCAGTCAAAAAATACACACCTGCATCAACACATATGAAAAAATAGACACAGCTGCCGTGGCGGACGGGCAGTCGGACTGCCAAACTCGTAACCAGGCCTTTAGCTCTCTGTTCATAGTTTATTTATTTTATAAGTACAGTATTGTTACATAACATGTATTGTATGGTCCTCCTGTAGTTTTAGTGAATAGTAGTGGAGTATTTTATTTTTCTTAGTTTATTGGTCACTTATATTGTTTATTTTCTTACTGTTTAAAACTAATTATTAAACATTTTATTTTCATGTATCAGTCTTATTTTCTGCGTATTTATATTTTATTTTGACTGATGTGTGAAAATTAAATTGTTAAATATTAAGTTAAAAATCGATAAGTTATAGTGGGACTACCTCTGTTGAGGTTTGCTGTTTTGTGTGTAGGTAGCTAGTTGTTTTTCATGATAGAGATTTTGCTACTGTTTCTAAGTAGTGTACTCCTTTGTTGTTTATAAAGATTCTAACTTTACATTGTAGCATGTTGTACATTCTACTGGTTTGTTTTCTTATTTTAGGTTTAAATTGGATTACAGATTGTTCAGTTCTTTGTTGTTGGTAGCTTTGTTCTTTTTGAGGGGCTTCTATGAATTTCTAGAGTGTAGTTTGCATTCTCCCTAGTGTGGCTCGGAACACATTGTGCCACCGTTTTACTGAGTTGTTGGTCTTGGCTTCTTGAGCCATGGTGCTGTTGTAGACATTCCGCCGTGGTATTTCGAATTTGGGTTGGCGTCTGTGTCCAGCGTGGTGCTGTCTACCAACCCAAGTGTCTTCAAAGTAGTCAATTAGGGGATTTAGTTTGTGTTAATGTTGTTGATAAAATGGACCTTCTATAAGTTGTAGTGTTTAGAATACTTCTGTTACAGGGATATAGGCTATTGCAATTTTTTGTTTTATTTCAAACATACATTGGCTATTTATTGCATATTCTACACATAGGGCCTGATTATGATGTCAGCGGGCCCAGTGTTGGCGGTCCAACAGCCCTTCGGTCCAACCGCTGTATTACGATACTAGCGGTCGGACCCAAAGCTGTCGGACGCAAGATCAAAGATCCCGACGGGGTGATGGTCGGAGGAACGCCCCAGCATACAGGCTGGGGCGCTCCTCCATCAGGATTATGATATCCCTTTCAGACAGCCTTTTCATGTCGGGAACCCTGCCATGAAAAGGTTGGCAGAAAGGGATGGGGTGCCCCAAACAGGGCCCCCGGCCATCTCAGGCCAAGAAAAAATGTTCTTGGGGGCACATGAAGTGCCCCAACTCACCTCCGTGCACCGTGTGCCTTGCATGTCATGGTGCATGGCACACGGTGCATAGAGGTGCAGGGGGTGCTGCACAGTGGTGCATTTGCTGCGGCCCTTTTCCATGCCCCTGCCGTGGTACCGCTGCATTTCCGACTACCAGCATGGCGGTCATATCAAAATATGACGGTCAGAATGCCGCATGCTCGTCTGGCGGTCTCCAGACCACCACAATAGCGGCCATCGGTCCGACCACCGGGCATCATAACGATGCCCTTATATTGCAGATTGTTGGAGATGTCTCTATAGGCTTTGATTAAAATGGTAGCAACAGCGTGGAATAGCTGTGTGTGGGCATAGTTTAAGTATTGTTTGTATCATTGCTTGTTCAAAGTCAATTATTATTCACGCTCTATAAGAACCCTGATTGATTGATTGAATATTTTATGTGGGGAGTAGTTGTTTGTTTTAATTTAATTGTGGTTCAGTAGGTCATAGTAAGTGCGATTTTGTATATTAGGTAGCAAGGCATATATGAGGAGTCGATAGGTGTTTTGATATTCACCATGTATGGTTTTAGGTGTTTTGATATTGACCATGTATGGTGTATACCTCAGTGAATGGTCTAGGGCACATTTTGAATGTTCCCTCTCTCATCCATGTTTGGCATAGGATGAATCTTAATAAATTGCCTGCTGTAGTAAATATAATTATACATTTGTAATTATTAAAGTTGTCATGTAGAAGGAATGGTTTATTTATTTATTTAAAGTTTTAAATAGCGCGAACATTACCCAAAAGGGTATCAGAGTGCTTTACACAGAGTCATGAACAACTGAGAAGGAGTCAAGTGAGGCTAAACAACAACATGGTCGTGACAGATTCAGGCAGTCACCTCAGAGCTGGTGGAGGAGGACCAATATAGCGTAAAGCCCAAAGGTGGATATACAATAAAATAAGTAAGCATAAAACATGGGTGTTGAATACAGCAAAATGTTCAGGAATGATACAGGATGTAGCAACGCCAAACTGGGCGAGGAGGCCCATACAGAGCCAGGCTGACAAGACAATAGACAATGGCTAATTTCTAGTTCAGGAAAGTATTCATCAGTAAAGCTTCCACTTCTTTTTTGAAGGACACTGTTGAGGGATTCAATCTGGTTTCCAGAGGCAAGGAGTTCCAGATTCTTGGGGCAATACCAGAGAAGGCCCGATTATACGTTTTCTTTCTTTTAAATTATTTTGGTTTCAGCAGCAGGGTGCTGAAGCTCCTAGAGGATCGGCAACCGCCAGAAAGTTCCAGTTTTGAGCGCGGTACAGAGGGGTGTTAAAATGAAGAGCTTTATGGGTCATGCAGGCAATTTTTAGTTGTTTCGTGGCCTCATATGGGAGCCAATTTAGGGATTTCAAATCCTGAGAGATGTGGTTGCTTTTTTTGGATTCTGTGATGAGCCTTGCAGCCTCGTTCAGAGAAGCCATAAGAGGAACCAACTTGTAGCTAAATACACAGCAAAGTGTTGCACTGCCATACTCCAACCTTGAGGTGACTAAGGCTTGAACAGCAGGATTTGAGGTCATCAGGGGGAGGAAGGGTTTTATTTTTCTTAGGATGCTAAGGTGAAAGTTCGCTCCTTTGATAATTGAGCTGATGTATTGCTGCATGTTCAAGTTCTTATCTAGTATTATTCCCAGAGATCTGGGTTCATTATTATGTGTGGTGGTTAAATGTTCAGGAATTTGTATGTCTTGGAATCTTCTAGGGGCTGGAGGAGTATCACTGGTGGCTTTTTTAGTTCTTGTTATTAAGCGTTTTAAAGTGGATATAGCCGC
This sequence comes from Calotriton arnoldi, assembly GCA_963921515.1. Lineage (NCBI taxonomy): Eukaryota > Metazoa > Chordata > Amphibia > Caudata > Salamandridae > Calotriton > Calotriton arnoldi. Next base: position 4,475,915 of record CAWUFW010000368.1, read on the forward strand.
TAGCTGCCCTGTGATGTGTTCAGTACTTTAGGGAGTATATCTTTTAGAATTTTTAGAAGTAGGCTCTTGGGAACTAGTGCTTGCCTCTTTTAAATCTTGAAGTACATGTCTAATGTCAATTTCGGTGACATTTGGGGGGGTTGTGGTCTCTCACATTAGTAACAACATCATTTTTCATAGAAGCCCTCCTATAACAAGCATTCGAATGGTGTTTTGTACATTTCTAATTGACATTCTCAGTGCTTGTGCTTTTTTGGCTCGAAGTGTAGCCCATGTGTGAAAGTAATTGTTTGCTCTTTCTGTTATTTGCGTGAAATTATTTTAATAATACAGCTAAATAACAGTTCATAAATTTACTGTTGCTCTGCTAATGTAAAACAAATATTACGATGATCGTTTTGCATTTTATACTTACATTTGTGTTGTGGGTTTTAATTGCAGCTCTTTTTTTCAGTTTTCCGTTGAAGCTGTTTTGATGTGAATCCAGTAGTTTATTGTCTGGTAGGGAAAAAGGTGGATTAGTTATAGTTTTAATGTTTTGTTTTGTGTAATTTTTAGGAGTTTAAGGGTTTTATTTTTTAGGTTTAAGGTTTAACTGATGTTAAAAGAGGTTTGATGTTACTTACTTTTCACATGCCTTTCTCCGGGTGTTTGATTGTTGAATTTTATTGGTGGTTCTGCAGGTTGTAGATTGTGTTGTACTTTTTCTGTAGTACCTAAAGTTTGGTAGATATATAAAAATGGAGCGTTTGATTAGTTAACAAAATCAAGTTAATATCCTTTATATTATATTAAATGTTTTACTTACTTTTGAAGGCAGATGTACATTTTCTCCAGTTTTCTTTTTGGATTTTCTGTTGGAAATCCGGTAGAGTGTTGTTGTCTTGCAGCTTTAGGCCAATATTTATAAAGCCTTTGCATTGTTTATGCATCACTCAAGGCGACAATGCAAAGGCTTCAGTAATATTTGCAATGCCATTCCTGATTTGCGTGGACTTGCGTGGCTTTGTAAAGAAATGTAACCCAATGCAGCTGCTTGCGCTGAGTTACGTTATATTTCATCTTGGGAGGCATTACATGGGTGGAGCATGACCATTCTCATGCATCCAGCCATGGATTTGGGCGCACTCCCTGATTTACAAGGACTTGTAAACCTGGGAATGTGTCAAAATGCTATGCTTCCCAAGTGAGGCGTAACAAGGAGAAAAATATTTATTTCTCCTCGTTACTTACTCTTTCCACTTTCTGCAACTCACATAGAAAGAGGAAAATGCCTTTAAGGATTGTTTTTGTGCAGGAAGGTGTGCCTTCCTGCACACAAGTAATCCTGCCTGTAACATAGGCACCCTTGTGTGATAGTGCAAGTGTGCCTGCGTTGGCCCTAGGCAGCACAAAGTGGAACAGTGCTAGGAGGCAGCAGAAATGTGTCATATCTTAGTAGATATGGCTCCTTTTCACAGATTCAGTGAAGCAACTTTGCTTCCTGCTCTGAATTGTGTGAAAAAAGTTAATTTACCCCAGAAAGTTTTTGCTGTGGTAAGTGTTGACATTTTCTGCTCTATTATATTGTATTTTTAATTAATTAAATACTTTTATTAGGTAGTTTGCTTTATAGTTGTTTTTCTTGGTTTTTGTCTGTTTACTTTTTTTTATCAGTTATTACCTTTTACGGTGGACGCTAATTAGTAATTCAGTGTAATATATATTTCAAGTTTTGTGTTGTTTTGGATATATTTTATATATTTAATTTTATTTATTAATGTTTACTATTTTAAGAGAATTGTATAATGTATTATTTGTCAACATTGTTCTGTTATGTAATTTTATTTTATTTTATGTGTTTAAAGTTTAATTTAATGGTATAATATTTAATTGATGTAGTCAATTTATTTTATATTGAGCTTATTTTTGTAAGTAAAGTAGTGTTAATATAGTATTTTTTTATATTTGGATTTATTTTTTGGGATATTAGTGTAGTCGATATTGTGTATTTTGATATTTTTACATTTTATATAATTATTCAACGTTAACAATATTTTTGCTCCCGATATTTGTGTTTCTATATTATGGGAAATAGATATTTTAAATGATGTTTTGGTGATCGATATTAGTGTTTGTGTTAATTAAGTATGGGAAGCAATATTTTTGTGAATCAAAATTGTTTTCACTAATATTATATCATTGATCCCAGGGTTACAGTAATAGTGCTATTGTTCCAGAGAAGTGTCTTCTGTCTCAAGTTGTTACTGGTATTGCAGTAATAGTGCAAGGGTTACAGAAATGTGTTTCTTGTCTCAGGCTGGCTCTGGGGTTACAGTAATAGTTCTTGTGTTAGAGAGATGCCTCTCCTGTCACAGACTTGTCCCAGGATTGCGCTAAAATTATTATTGTTAGAGAGATGTGTCTCTTGTCTCAGGCTGTTACTGGGTTTGCAAAAAGAATGCTAGGGTTATAGGAGGAATATGTCTCCTGTCTCCGATGATTAGCAAAGTTGCAGTAGCAGTGCTAGGGTTACAGAGATGTGTTTCCTGTCTGAGGCTGTTATTGAGTTTGCAGCAATATTGCTAGTGTAAGAGAGATGCATCTCCTCCCTCAGACTAGCACCGGGGTTATGTTATGTTATGCAGATGTATAGAGTGCCCGATCACCCAGGACGGTATCCTGGCACTGAGCAGGTGTGAGTCTAGGTATACCTAGGGCCTAGTGGGACTACTCAAAAAGCCAGGTCTTCAACTTTTTGGGGGGTCCAAGAAGTGAGTGGGAGTTTCTAATATGTAGTGGCAGGTCGTTCCATGCTTTAGGCGAGATGTAGAAGTAGGCTTGACCATCACATATGGTTTTCCATCTGCATGGGATTTGTGCAAGTAGGAGTCTGGACGAGCAGAGGTGTATGGAAGATTTGTGAAAGCAGATGCGATTGTTGAGGTATGCTGGGCCAGTGTTATGTAGTGCCTTGAAAGTGTGGGTGAGGAATTTGAAATGTGCTCGTTTGTGAATGGGGAGCCAGAGATGCACCTTTAGATGTGGTGTGATGTGAGTGCAGCATGGGAGGTTGAGAGTGATTCTGGCAGCCGAGTTCTGAATGATCTGGAGCCTTCTTTGTTGTTCCCGGCATAGAGGATGTTCCCAAGTCCAGCATGCTTGTGTCCAGGGCATGCGTGACGATTTTCCAGGTGCTGATTGGGAGCCATTTGAAAATCTTTCTTAGCATATTCAGGGTATGAAAGCATAAGGCAGTAACTTGGATGGTCATGAAGAGTTTGCTGATGATGTTGATCCTGAGGTTCTTGTCATTTGTCAGTCCTAGCTCTGTTGACCACCAAGTGGAGCTCCACAGTGATGTGCTCTTCCCAAAGATCACGATTTTGGACTTGTTGGTGTTCAGCTTTAGACAGTTGGTCTTCATCCTGTGGACAATTCCACTAATGCATTGCAGACATTGAACTTGATCAGGGTTGCGGCGGTTTGTAAGTGAAGGAGAGAATGAGTTGCGTGTCATAGGCATAGGAGAGGACATTGATATTGTGAGAGCAGATGATGCTGGCTAGAGGGATCATGTATGCGTTGAAGAGGGTCGGGCTCATGGAGGATCCTTGTGGAATTCGGCAGATGAGGTCGGGGCCGTCTGAGGTGTACGGTGCCAGGCTGACTGACTTGGTCCTTCCAGTCAGGAAGAAGACAATCCATTGGAGCGCTTGTCCTTGGATTCCGATGTCGTGTAGGCGTTGGATGAGGATGGGGTGGGAGACTATGTCAAATGCTGCAGAGAGGTTACCATGCCTCCTCTGTCCAGAGGCATGTGGATGTCATCTGTGATAGCAATAAGGGCAGTTTACATGCTGTGGTTGGCTCTGACACCAGACTGAGTGGTGTCAAGCATTTAGTGGTCAATGAGGTATTCGGTGAGGTGTCTGTTGATGATTTTCTAGAAGACCTTGGCCGGGAATGGTATTTCATGGTCTGTCATTGGTGAGCGTTGAAGGGCCTGCAGAAGGTTTCTTCAGCAATGGGAGAACAGTTGTGTGTTTCCAAGCATCTGGGAAGGTTGTAGAAGGGGTGGAGGCATTCAGAATGGGTGTGAGCATGGCTCTGATGGATTGCAGTCCTAGGGCGCAGGCGTAGTGAGGGCAGGGGTCCAATGGGGCCCCTGAGTGGATGGACATCATCATGGTGGCAGTTTCTTCTAGGGTGATGATGGACCAAGTGGTTAGAATTGGTTCTTTGGATAAGATAAGGATGTGTATGGTGAGGTTTTTGTGTTCGGTTGTGGCTGAAGTTGAAGCTAAAGAATTGAGAGAAATTGCCGCAGAGGTCCTTCGAGGGGGAGATTGAGTTGGAGGCAACCTAAGGTGAGATGAAATCTTCAACAATGGCAAATATTTATTTGCTCCTGTTGGTGCTGGTATCCATGTGGAGCATCAGAGCAGCCCATTTGGTGCTCTGGATCATTTGGTGGTAGTGCATTAGGGCTGATTTGAAAATGCTCCTGTCTGCATTGTCCTGATTCGTTCTCCATTTGCACTCCATTTGTTTGCAGTGGCCTTTCGTCAGTCTGAACTCATCCATGTACCAACTGGCATGGGATCTGGATCTTGTTGCAGTGCCATTTTTTAGGGGGACCAGGGAGTTGGCGCAGAAGGTGATTCAATTGTTAAAATTCTTGATGGCTTTGGGTAGACTGTTGCTGTGTTTGGGTTAGTGGATGTTGAGAGAGTCCTAGTCAGTGATGCTGTTACATTTTCGGCGGGCTAGTCTGGCGGTGATATGTGTGCATTGGATATGTACAGTGATGCTGAATTTGACATGGTGTGGTCTGTTCAGTGAACTGGTGTGGGCTCTTCAACTCAGATGTTGCTGAAGTTGGTAAAAATAGGGTCAAGGAGGTGTCCAGCGATGTGGGTAGGTCCCTTTACTTGTTGGGTGAGGCCCAGGCTTCCAAGGTCTTCAATGAGTGCTCTTGAGTTGGAGTTGATGTGGCCTTCCAGGTGAAAGTTCAGGTCCTCAAGTAAGATGTAATTGCTAGCATCGAAGGCAAGTGGTGTGACAAAGTCTGTGATGGTCTCGGTGAAGTTGGTGTGCAGTCTTGGTGGTCTGTAGATGAGAGTGCTGTTTAGGGTTAAGTTTGCTGTGACGTGGAGCTTGAATTTCAGGTGTACATGTTGGAAGGTAGCGTGTCTGTGGATGTTGTGGAATTGATGGCATTCTAGTGGATGATGGTGATGCCACCTCCGGACCTGTGCAGTCTGTCGGGCTTGGCAATCTTGTAGCCAGGGGGATGGCTGTGGCAATGTCAGGTGCCGATGCAGGGTTCAGCCAGGTCTCCCTGAGGAAAAGCAGGTCAGGGGCATTGTCTTGCAGCAGGTCCCAGATCTCTGTGACGTGTTTGGTGAGCGAGCGAGTGTTGAAGAGCATGCATTTGAGTGTGGATTGTTGTGTGGGTGGTTACAGGACTGTGTGAGTGTGAGAGATTGGGGTGTTGGATGCTGTTGGTGCAGTGAGTGTTGGGTGTGGGTAAGAGCATGAAACTTTGCAGGAAGTGCAGAAGAATGCTCCCTCTGTTTTGGATGGTGCAGTGAGGAAGCAGATTGTAGAGCAGCGGTTGGGGTTAGGGGTGCGGGGGGGTCACAGCATGGTAACACCGGGAGTGTGAAATCCCAGGGTTCCAGGTGCAGGGCGCGGTCCAGGCTTGGACTGGCGCAGATGAGCTTGCCTTTGGCGTGCCAGCAGCACACCCGCTGCATGCATCCGCTGTGCTTCCATGCTGTGGTGGCCATTAAGTAGGTCTCTGGAGTGGAGTGATGTCACTTCCTGTGCAGATGGATGATGGGAAATCCAGTTATGTCATTTCCTGTGCAGCTGGATGTTGGAAATGACTCCTCTTGCTTGTCTTCTACTTTTAAACATAGTCTTGATGGGAAAACAGTGATGTCACTTCCTGTGCAGATGGATGATGGGACATCCAGTGATGTCACTTCTTGTGCAGCTGGATGATGGAAACGACTCCTCTTGCTTGGCTTCTTTTTGATGCAGGTATAGTGTTAGAGTTACAGAATTGTGTCACCTATCTACGACTGTTAATGGGGTTGTAGTAGTTCTAGTGCTACGGAAATGTCTTCTGCCTCAGGCTTTCACCAGGGAGACAGTAATAATACTGTTGGTACAGTGATTTGTGTCTCCTGTCTCAGGCTATTACCGGAGTTGCAGTAACAGTGCTAGTGTTACAGAGATGTGATTATCCTGGTACAAAAGTATTGCTAGTTTGATGTGCTTCCTGTTTCAGATTGGTACCGGGGTGCAGTAATAGTGCTAGGGTTACAGAGATGTGTCTCCTTTCTCAGATTGTTACTAGTGTGGTTATAATAGTACTCGTGTTACAGAGACATGTGGCCTTTCTCAGACTGGGAAAGGGGCTGCAGTAGCAGTGCTAGTGTTATGGAGCTGTGCCTCCTTCCTCAGATTAGTACGAGAGTTGCTGCAATGGTGCTAGAGTTATAGAGATGTGTGTCTCCTGTCTCAGGCTTTTATCTGGGTTGCCGCAATAGTGCTAGTGTAGCAGATATGTGTCTCCTGTCTCAGACTGTTACAGGGGCGGCATTAATAGTGCTAGTGTTACAGTGATTTGTGTCTCCTGTCTCTGACACTGTTATGGTTTTTGCAGTAATATGCTAGTCTGACAGTGATGTGTGTCTTTTATTGCAGTATTAGTGCTGGTTGTACAGAGCAGTGTTTCCTGTCTCAGGCTGGTTCTGGGTTGCAGTAATAGTGCAAGAGTTACAAACAATTGTGTCTTCACGTCTCTACACTGTTACAGGGGTTGCAGTAAGTGTGCTAGTGTGAAAGAAATGTGTGACTTTCATTGCAATAGTAGTGCTAGTGTTACAGAGATGCGATTACTGTATCAGACTGATACTGAGATTGCAGTATTAGTAATAGAGTTACAGAGATGTGCCTCCAGTCTCAGGTTGTTACCTAGGTGGCATTAATAGTTCTAGTCTTACAAAGATATGTGACCTTTCTCAGACTGCTACTGGGGTGGCAGTAATAAAGCTAGCGTTACAGAGATGTGTCTCCTGTCTCAGTCTGCTACTAGGGTTGCAGCAGTAGTGCCTGTGTTACAAAGGTGTATTTCTCCTGTTTCAGGCTGGTACTGGGTTGCAGTAATAGTGCTATTGTTAGAGAGATGTACCTCCTGCCTCAGACTGATACTGGGGTTGCAGTAATAGTGCTAGAGTTACAGAGACACATGTCTTGTGTCTCAGACTGTTACTGGGGTTGCAGTAATAGTGCTAGTGTGTTAGCGATGCATGCCGTGTGTTGCAGTGATAGTTGTAGTATTATAGGAATATATTTCCTGCCTCAGATTGTTATAGGGTATGAAGTCAAAGTACTAGACTTAGAGCCTTATTCCGAGTACAGCGGTCCTAGGATCGCCCTACTTGCGGTGACGGTCCGACCACTACCACCACAGCGGGTCCGCCCACCATATTTTTAGTGTGGCGGTCGGACCATCACAGGACCGCCGCCTCCAAAGGGATCCAGGATTCTGCTGCAGTGGCGCAGCGGAAAGGAGCAGGAATATTCTGGCGGTGATGCTGCGACACCGCCGAGCATATTCCAAGTTGCATTTCCACCGCCCATTTCACAGTGTGGCATGTACGACGTGGTGCATGCCACACCATGCAGGATTGTGCTGCAGGCGCTGTCACGGCGGTAGTCTGCTGTTAAGGCTCTCCTATGAGACAAACACAGCCGCCGCAGTGAGACTGCCGCAGCACCACCCGCCCGCCCTGGATTCAAGTCGGAATCCAGCAGGCGGGTGCACCACGGGCTTGGTGGTCCTCCTGTGGGTGCAGCAGTGGCGGTCCGACAGAAGGACCGCAAAACCCGTAATAAGGCCCTTACAGAAATATGTCTCCTCTCTGAGGCTGTTGCGGGGGTGGCAGTCATAGTGTTAGTATGACAGAGACTTGTGTCTCCCTTCTCAGACTGGTACTTGAGTTGCAGTAATAGTACTAGTGTTACAGAGATGTGTTTCCTGTCTTGGACGGCTACCTGGGTTTCAGAAATAGTGCCTGGGTTACAGAGATGGGAATCATGTCTGAAGCTGTTACTGGGGTTGCAGGAACAGTGCTGTGCTTAAAGAGATGTGTCTACTTTCTAAGATTGTTCCCGGAGTGACAAAAATAGTACTAGAGTTCCAGAGATGTATTTCTCTTACCTCTGGATTTTACCAGCATTGCCGTAATCGTGTTAGGAAGATGTGTTTCCCTTCTCAGGCTGGTACTGGGGTTGCAGTAACAGTGCTAGAACTGCAGAGATGTGTGTCTTCTGTCTCAGGCTGTTACCAGGGTCGCAGTAATAGCACTAGTCGGAGGAAGATAGGTCTGCTGTCTCAGAATAGTCCTGGGTTTACAGTAATAGGGGTAGTGTTACAGAGTTATGTCTCCTGTCTGCCACTGTTACCAGGTTTGCACTTTGCAGCAATAGTGAAAGTGTTTCAGAGATGTGAATCTCCTGTCTCAGACTATTATCAGGGTTGCAGTAATAGTGCTTGTGTTACAGAGATGTTTCTCCCACCTTAGGCTGGTACTGGGATTGCAGTAATAGTGCTAGCGTTCTAATAGAGATGTGTCCCCTGTCAGAGTAGTACTGGTGCTGCAGTAATAGTGCTGGTGTAATAGAGCTATGTCTCCTGTCTCAGAATAGTACTACGGTTGAGTAATAGTGTTAGTGCTACAGAGTTGTATCTCGTGTCTCAGACTTCCACCGGGGTGATGAGAGTTGCTAGTATTACAGAGATGCGTGCCCTGTCTCAGACCGCTACCATAACTGCTTAAGGTGAATGTTGATTTCAAGGGTTTGTCAAAACTTTGAGAAGTTGAATCACAGGGTCTCAGACCAGATGGGTGATGTACTCAATTAAAAAGTTTAATTGGAATGGAGAGAAGCTTAATGAGTTTCATTCTTCGCTCTGGAGGTTGCTATGGTCACAGTTGTCCGGACATGTTGGAGGCCCCAGGCTGATGTGGTTGGCATTGGGATATCCAGTGTGTCATGCATGTGACAGGTGCTATGGGAGTGCATAAAACCCCTGCAGCTGGTACATTCCAGTACCCTGTGGCTTCCAGCTCTGCCGTCCCTCATTAATTAAGGAGCCTGGCATAGCACAGTCAATGAGAAAAAAGGAACATGTGGGATTGTTCTGCAGGCTTCTGGGAGTTTTAATGTGCCTAGCTCATGCGTTGCATATTTCTTTATAGACTCACTGAAACTCTTTCCAATTGAGGAGACAATATAACTGGTTGTGAGGGGCTGACAACGCTGGTAGTGTAGGTAGGTTAAAGAGCCCTGGCAGTGGTTATGCTAGTGAGGGTCTTGTAAATTCTGGCAGTGGATATCTGTCTGCAATTGTCCTTTTGCAACTATCTGTCTTGGATTGTCCATTTGGAGGTATCACCTTAAAATAATCCTACTGGATTATTCTTATTGTTCGGTACTTCTGCCTCTGTCTATCTGGTCTATTCATAAATCAAGGGAGGGACTAGGAGCTGATTATAAGGTCTAGCACCCACGCTCCTAAATAATCATAGTTATGGGAAAGGGGGATGCTGTTCCTCCAGGAAGTATAGAAGGAGACAAAAAGGATGTAAAGCTGTTGGTCGGGACCAGGGAATGATCAGAGGGATCCGGGGGGGGGGGGTCCAAGTGATCAGACGTAATTGCCCTCACACACGGATGGGTGTCATGCTTCACTCTTGGGCTGCTCCTCTTTGGGCCGGCGCCAAAATGCCCAATGGGCCCCTCGAGGAGGCTCTTCATAGGGGATCTTCTGATTTTAGGCGTAATGGTGAGTGCAAGTGTAGATATAAGTGTAGGGTGGTGTACTAGGTGATTTTAAATAATCTAAGGAGTACCAAGACCTGCTTTAATAAGGTGGTCCCCTTGACAGGGATAAAAACAAAGGAGCTGTCACAGGAGCCAATGTGCCTAGACAGCTCTTAAAATAAGTGATATAGGGTCAACATGTTTCATGCCTTATGATCCAGCAGGATCTTAGGCATTTCTTCGGACCGGGTGTTGATGCCTACCCTACAACTGATTGGGAGCAAGGTGTGTGACGTGAATGTGCCCAGTCAAAGTGTAGCAACTGTGCCTGCTGCAGTACAGGACTATCAAGTTCCAACCTGGAAAGGAGAAAAAGAGACAGCTTTTCACAAGTGTCACCACTAGCTTGATGGGTGGACACTCCTTATGTATATATATGATATCTCATCACAATAAGCGAGAGCATATTGTTGCCTCACAATGAAAACATGCTGAGGGTGTACTGTTGCCCCACAGTGAAATGTGCACATAGAAAAACACACAAAACTGGAAGGTGACCACAGGTGAAGAGCACACAATGACAGTAATACTAAACACCAAACACTTTGATCAAGCATCGTAGTGTGTCTTGCTATAAAAAATAGGAATCTTACCCTATTTGAGTGATAGCAATGCCCCTTAGGTAGGGAAGAGGACTGCACTTAGCTGCAGAAACACACTGGTAAAAGGTGCAGATACCAGTTAGAAACTGAATTGCAGGACATAATTGTAAATATAATTTGAGAAATCACAGTCAAAGGTACTCACATGGACAAACATGGTTACTAACCGGGGACCTAATGACCTGGATGTAAAGAATCAGGCCGGCCGGAGGGTATAAGTAGGTATCAGGAAGTGGTTCATGGTGTGGAAGCGTAATTGGTTGCAGGTGCGGTGCCAGGGAGGACTAGACAGGCTACCATAACCAAGGCAGGCCACCATAGTGGAGTGTGTTCCATTGTCTTGGGGATCCGATGCGTCCTCGGGCCGGATCGTCTCATGAATATTATGCTCATGAGGCAGGTGTGCATAGCCTCCAGCGTGTGTAAGGGGCCTGGCCTGACCTGGTGAGAGTGCTGGGTGGGGCTTCTCAAAGTTAACACATGCCAGCCGCTTCAGAGACTGGAAATGTAAAAGTGGCCCATTTAAAGAAAGACGGGCAGCGCCTGGAATTAAAATGCTAAGCAGTGTCTGAAGTAACAGCCCTATGAGAGCCCTAGAAAGTTGTTGAATAAAACGGAAAGGGGATCAAAGTAATCGTCACTTTTGGTGACGTACACAGTGTCCATAAGGGAGCTAATCTCATAAACATGTTGATCAGAGCCAGAGTCACTCTCAGACCAAAATAACAATAACATGGCCCTAGAGGATGTGATTAAGAGACCGGATGATTAAAGGGTCTCAGATTGATAAAAGTAAATGTATTGACCAATAATATTAGCCTTAATGAGGATGGTATATGGTAAAGGCAGGCATGTCACCGACGTAGCTGGTCATTAGATCAAAGGGCCAGCTGGAGGGAACACGCAATTCATGTTGTAGCTAGTACACTTGAAGACGAGGGTAGATGTATATTCCCTGGAGTATCTTAATGTGTAATATCATGTATTGAGTTCACTCCAGGGTATGTCATCGTTTAAGCCCTTGGTATGGGTGGCTAAGCGTAAAACCCATTATTGCTCCTTGCAGAACAGGGTTTGTTTGTCCCACTGATTATGTGCTTCCAAAATGGTCCGTTTGAGGTCATCAGGGGTGTGATTGACTGCCAAAAAGCGGGCACTCATTTTAGTGGTGCTGGGTTTGCACCAAATGTTGCTGTGGTGCTCAGTGATTCTTGTTTTTGCTGGTCTTGTTGTCATACCAAATTATCTGATCATGCATGGGCAATTTATCAGGTATACACAGTTGTTTGTGTTACAATTCGTGTGGCCTCTTTGTGTCCATGTGTGTGAGTGATCCAACTTAAATTCCTTTGAGGTTTTAGTGAGGTGACGGACCCCAAATGAGCCACAGGGGAAATGTCCTGTAACTAGGGGGAGGTTCCAGAGCGTGCATTGTTCCGACCTTGGACTAGCCCATGGTCTGATGCCTATTAGTATATCTCGCAGGTTCTGTGTGCGTTTAAATGCAAAACGGAGAGGGATATCCAGGAAACCTGAATGTAGAATTGACCAATGTTTTCATGTAATTTTCCATATATATGATTAGAGTTGAAAGTGAACGTGGTGACGCACGTAATCATGTCGTCGTTTGGCCTAATCAAGTGCTGCTCTGTTGTTATTTCTAGCCCTTTTATGGGCCTGGATCTTGTTTCTCAAGAGGTAATTGTGGGCTCTAAGGCTGGTGCGAAGTTCCGTAGCCTGTTGATCGTAGTCACAAGTATTGTTGCAATTTCGACAGAGGCAGAGGTACTGCCCATAAGGGAGATTGTCATGGAGCGCTTTAGGGTGGTGACTGTTGTATAGTAAAAGGCTAGTGCAGTCAGTTGTTTTCTTGGAAGCAGTAGTGGACAGTCGCAATTGTCAAGGGTGATCAGGAGTTCCAAGAAAGGCAGTTCTCTGTCAGAGATGGTCTTGGTTAATCTCAAGTATAGGTTGAGTGAATTAATCCAAGTGAAGAAATCCTGGCAGGAGTTGGTATCACCACTCCAGAAGATGATGATATCGTCTATGCAGTGTCACCATAAAATGATATTGGTATTATAAGGATTCATGTCTGCAGAGATAAATTCCCTCTCTAAGTCAGCCATGTACAGGCATGCTAAGCTGGGAGTGAAGATGTTGCCCCTCGAGGTGTCTTGTATTTGATGGAAGAGTTGGTCCTGGATTAGAAATAAATGTTCTTTCAGTGCGATGGGGGCTCATTCGGCGATGAAGCTCACTGGTGTGGCTGATGTTCATGTGTCAGATAGAAGGCTGGTCTCTATGACCTCAATGGTGGCATCCTGGGGAATGTTTGTATAAAGTGCCTCAACATCGAGGGTCATCGAAAGGTCGATCTCGTCCAGGTGGTCCGCTTCTTCAATAAGGTTCAGGACGTCCCTGTTGTCCTTTAGGAATCATGAAGTCTTCCTCACCAGTGGTTGCAGAAAAGTGGTCGCAGAATTTACTCAGTGGTTCCAGTAGGGATCCAATGCCTGACACAACTGGTCGACCAGAAGGGGGGAGTAAACCCTTTATGGATTTTCGGCAAGATATAGAAGTTTGTCATCTTTGGTGAGGTGTTAATTAAGAAGTAAGCCTCGTTTCTTGTGGTCCATCCTTGTGATTCCACTGCTGTAACAAGGGGTGTATCCTTGTGGTGAGCCTCTGTCGGGTTGATGTTAATAGGGAGTTACTACCTGTTATCTGCCAATTGTCTAAGATATTTATTGTTATAGTCTGTGGTGGTCAAAATTACAATAGCACCATCTTTGTCCGCAGGTTTGATGGTTATCGTGGAGTCAGTGGTAAGGGTCCTCACCACCACTTGCTCTTTGTTTGACATATTGTAGAAGGGTGTGGAAGGGTTCGACTCTTCTACTTCCTTAAGCACTGTTTGCTCGAAGGTCAAGACTTTGTGGGATGTCATCTTAGCTGTGGGGGTGAATCTGGAGGGAGTGCGTGAACCAGAATCACTGGTTTCTGATGTCGGTTTTCCTTAAAAAAAGGTCCGGAGTCTAATCTTTCTGAAAAAGTTGGGCAATTTGTTAGCTAGGCAGAACTTATCCTCTCGAGGTGTTGGCACAAAATCCAGGCTCTTTTGGAGAACATCGTTCTCATCTGATGTTATCATTCTAGTGGGCAGGTTGACTACTAGTTTCTTTTGTTTGTCTTGCTCCTAGTCTACATTTACGGTTCTAGTTGTTGGCATTGGACCCGCTTGTGTACCCCTCTTCTTTTTCCTCTGCCTTTGCCCCAGCCTCAGTCTAAAAAAGGTGGGTGAGTGAACTGTTGGGGAAAAAGTGGGTGAAGTGTTACACTTACATCCTGACTTGCACTCACCATCATGGCTAAAATCAGAAGATCTCCGATAAAGAGCCCCCTCGAGGGGCCCGTTGGGCATTGCAGCGCCGGCCCAATGAGGAACAGTCCAATGATGAAGCATGACACCCATCTGGGTATGTGAGGGCAATCACTTCTGATCACTTGGATCCCCCTCCCCCCGGATCCCTCGATTAGTTCCCTAGTCCTGACTGACAGCTTTACGTCCTTATTTTCTCCTCCTATTCTTCCTGGAGGAACAGCATCCCCTTTTCACATAACCATCTGGTCTATTGTTCTTTGACTGTCTTTCTGGGGCCAGGCTTCTGAGGTAGTCCTCGCGAAATAATTCTCCTGATACGTTTTTACTGATTTTTGGGCACTCTTTAGCTTGGAATATGCACCTAGAGCTATCTATCAACCAATGGTTTAAGCTTCTAGGGTTATGTTTCTGGCTCTATCCTTCTAGGGTTTTCTACTGAGATTATCTCTGTGAGACTTTTTGGAATTATCCTTCTCAGACAATTTTCCTGATTCTTTCCTTCAGGGTGCTTCCTACAAATGCTATTCTTCTGGGGCTATCCTTCTGGGCTCTTCTTGTGGGGCAGTCCATCTAAGGTTATTCTTCTGTTTCTATTCTTCTAAGGAGCATATTCTCAAGCCCCCATCGCCACCACAACGTCACTTTCAGTGACGTTGTTGTAGCGATAGGGGCTTCGCCCTATTCACAAGGCTTAACGCTGCCTTGTGAATAGGGCCCCCTTCACGCTGTTTTTAGCGTGAAGGGGGCGTGCAGTGGGTGTTGCGGTGGGCGTTCCACCGCAACACCCATTGAGTTTGACGCTACCTCCTATTCACAAGGGCAGCGTAAATAGGAGGTAGCGCCAAACTTAAGACCAGGAAAAATCTGGTCTTAAGGTGGCGAAACGAGGAGAAATGCTTTATTTCTCCTTGTTTTGCTTTTCCATGTGTGCTGCCTTGTGCAGCACACATGCAAAAGCATAATGCCATGGTTTGTTCATGTACAGGAAGGTGTCCCTTCCTGTACATGAACAACCCTTTTTTTTAAAATGCCGTTTTGTAACTTACATGTGTGCTGCATGAAGCAGCACACATGTAAGTTACAAACTGGCATTTAAGGTTTGTTTATGTGCAGGAAGGGGCACCTTCCTGTACATGAACAAACCTCCCTGCTTGCAGACATCCTAGCACTCTGGTGCAAGGGTGCCTGCGTTGGCGCTAAGTTGTGAAACTTAGCACCATCGCAGGGGGAAACACGAGGCTGCATCATATCCTTGAGAATAGGGTTGCAGCCTCGCGTTTTCGAAGTGGCGGAGAGAGGCGTTAAGCCAAGAAGGTTAATGCCTCTCTCCGCCACTTCCTTGAGAATATGGCCCTATGTTTGTTCTTTTGGGATTTGTTCTGGGTTTGAAATCTGAGGTCAGCCTTCTAATGTGATACTTCTATGGGCCATATGTATGAAGGCAATTTTGCGATCGCAAACGCCGAAATTCGCAGAATTTTGGCGTTTGCGATCGCAAAATTGCAGTGTCCAATGTATGACACAAAACACCCCTCGCAAAATTAGGAATCGCAAATTTTGCGATTCCCTATTTTGCGATTGCATTTAAGGAATCGCAAATTGCGATTCCTTAAATGCAATGTAAGAAGCACAGAAAAAGTGCAATTTGGACTTAAGGAATCGCAAATTAACATCAACTTCAAGTTGGTGGTAATTTGCGATTTCTTTGAAAAATTCACTATTTTGCATTTTTCAAAGTGCCATGTGACTCACATACATGCCCTTAGGGCATGTATGTGCGCCACATCTGCACCCATGCTCATTTCAGGGGTGCAACAGGGTGTCCTTTTGACACCCTGGCACCCTTGAAATTGCATTCGCAATTTGCGATTCTCTAATTGGGAATCGCAAATTGAGAATGTCTTCCCATTCATTCCTATGGGCCTCTAGGCCCATAGGAATAAATTGGGAGGTATTCCTTAATTGCGAATCGCAATTTGAGATTCGCAATTAAGGAATATGTAGGATTTGCAAAATTTATTGCAAATCCTACATACATAGCATTTTGCGATTCTCAAATAGCGATTCTCTAAAAATCGCTATTTGAGAATCGCAAATGTATCTTTTGATACATATGCCCCAATGTCTTTCCGTCTTTTAGGGTCCATCTCGATCTATCGCTCAAAGAGCTTTCCTATTAGGGTTATTCTGATGGGCTTTCATTCTGGTGATATCCTTAGAAGGCTTTTCTTCTGCAGTTTTCCTTCTAGGTCGTTTCTGCTACCTCTGTTCTTCTGGGGTTCTCATTTTGGGCGTTTTTCTGGGGTTCTCCTTCTAAGACTAGCCTCCTGAGGCTATTTTTCAGGTGCAATGCTTCTGTGACTAATCTTTATATCCTTGCGGGCCAGTCCTTCTGTCTATTTAATTCTTGAACTATTCTTAAGTGTCTGTTTTTGCAGAGCAATGTTTTGGTGCTATCTTTTTGGGAAGAGAATTCTGAAAATAGGCTTCTGGGGATTTCTACCCACTGCTTTCTTTCTAGGGATATCCTTATAGGACCATGTCAGAGTTGCAGTAGTCTAGTAATCTGGATACTACAGGAGTGAGACAAGTATCCACATTGTCATGAACTCACTGATGACCGTGCAAAGGGTATCTGGGCCGGTCAACAGAAACCCGGGGGAAAGGGGAATGGGTGAAAGAGGAAAACAAAGACACTGGATATCTTCATTGCAGAGCTCAGACTGCACTGCAGAGACTTTGATATCGAAAACAAGAAATTAGTATTTTATCATTGGCATTACAGTTCACTACTTCGACTACGACATATGATATACTTTGTGACACTCTTCGTATAACCCACTCTCTATGGTTGATGACAAATGTATGACCTCCTAGAGCTGAAAGATAAAATAAACCTCTGTAATAGATAAATAAAATAACCTAAACTATAATGCATGTTTCTTTATATATAACTTCATTCAGTGAATTGTAAAACAAGTCTGTGGTTTGAATGATTCTCAATGTACATATTTTCTCAGCTGTAACATAATTAATACATATTAGTGTTCTGCTTTCATTCCAGACAACAAACATTCACTTCCCCTCCATTAGCATTAACTTGATGCCATATGTCACTCAAATAATATTTAAAAAATGCATCAATTAAGTGTTGCTCTAGTTCTTTTTGTGAACAACTGCAGTACAGTTCATAATCCTTGGAAGGATGACTCCAGTACTAATGTGCAAATCAAAGACTAAGGGCCTGATTTAGAGCTTGGCCGGCAGGTTACTCCATCACAACGGAGACGTTTATCCCGTCCGCCGAAATATAAATCCCATAGTATATAATGGGATTTATATTTTGGCGGACGTGATCTCCGTCACTGTTGTGATGGAGTAACCTGTCTGCCGAAATCTAAATCAGGCCCTTAATCCTTGCTTTCAAATGATAACTTCAGAGGAAAGTGCAAAAAGTTCCAAACTCCTGGCAACAAGGTTCCAGCTGCAGCAGCTAAATAGCTCTAAGTATCTGGGAAGAGGATAGGCATAACGGCCAGAGCTGTTGACTGTGGAACTGGGGAACCAGGTTCAAGTCCCTTGATTGCTTAGTGGGGAACGCTCTAAAATGCAAGGAATTGATACACTGTCGTTCAAAGATGGCCATAGCCCTTGCAAGTCTTGTGAGAGTCCTGTGTTGCTATTGGGCATGTACATTTCTTGACTCCAGTTGCATGTTTTGCATAATCCAAGCATTGCACAGAGCAGTGCTCACAGTCCGCATGCACCGCTGACCTCCTCCACAAAAGAAGACTCGTGCACCTCTTAAGTTCCGAGGAAAGCGTTTGTGCACCAGCCCGGCATAAACAGGTCAGCATGGGATGTGGATCATGACAGGCCATTCTTCTTGAGGGACATTTCCACAGCTCTCTGTCTGGAGATAATCTAAGGGTATATTTTGTGGTATATTATTTTTAGGTGATCCCTCTAGGCTGTGGCCTTCCTTCCTAGGCAATCTTTGTGGCAATATCCTTCTGGGTCTATATCTATGGCCATCCTTCGGGGGATAACTTTTGGGGCTAGCCTTCTGGCCTTTCTTTCCAGGGTGGGGCTATTTCTCTGGAGCTGTCAGTCTGGTGTTGTCTTTTTGGAGCTTCAGTTCTGGCACTCTCCTCACATGTATGCTGTGAATTCATCAGTCCCGTTTTTCTATGTTCATAGATGCCAAGAGAGACAAAGTCACTATCTAAGTTCAGGTTCGTTGATGTACTCTGCCTGTCCGTCATCAACCAGTCGTTTTGAGACTTTGCCAAGAGTTTCTTGACTTCTATTTTCTTCTTTTCATACAGTTATTCACTGCACATGGATTTGTGTCGACTTCTCTTTGGGGCTATTTTCACTCCATATTCTACTTCTTAACATACAATCAGCAGGGCTTTCGCCCTTCGTTTGGCGCTCATATGTGGCCACTTACTCGCGCTCGTCCACTCCGCTCTGACGTCGGTCTGCCATAATTCTAGGCCTCGCTGAATAGCGTCAAAGCGCGCGGCGGGGGCAGCTCTTACAGCCCGGGCGGCCTGTGGTGAAAATGTGTGGTCTGCACCCAGAATTGCCGCAGCAAATGGGTATCGGAGTGGCGCCGCTATTGTGCGCCTTGCCATCTCTTCTGGGCACTTTGCTGCTTTTCGCGAAGAGGCCGGGGAAGGGGCCGGCGTCGGAGCCCTGAAGCTTTGGGGTCTTTCTTCGCCGTTTTGTTGCCGTGTTTCAGCGCCGGCTGCACTCGAGCAGCGGGGGCATCCATTAACGGGGCATATTTTTTAATTAGAAAGACTGAATCAGACGCAAAACACCAAAGTGCCTAAGGAGCCAAGTCCGAAATATGGCGTTCGTCTCCCATTCAGGCTGCGCTGGCACCTGCCGCGGCTTCCTGTTCCCTGATGCAGCCCGGGCTGTCAATTAGCTGCTTCCACCCGCCTCACCTCCAACTTTCCCCGACTCTCGGAGGGACTGAAAATATCCAACCGGAACATTTCAAGATGTTTAAAAACACAGAAGAGTTTAGAGCCTGCTGGTGTAGAGGCTGGCCCTGGAAGTTCAGACTGAACTCGTGAAGACTCCTTTCTACTTTCCCTCTCTCCTGCAGGCGAATGTAGAACTCACTTAAAACTCTTGTGGAACCTGTACGTCGTGTTTACATCAATATACACACATTTTGTTCACAGTGTGCACTTTAAGCATCTGCACGAAATCAGACACTTTTGATGTATTTGGGAGACATGAATGAAGCTGGAGTGTGTCCAGTCCGTACTGCACAGGTCCAGTACTCGATCTTTTCATGGGGTTACGCAGGGCTTTAAGTGGAATGAAAAAACTGGGGGGTCTCATAAAGGGGCGTGGCCAATGTAATTAAGGGCGTGGCTTAAAACATGTAAGCCTAAAATCTGTGTTTAGCATAGTGTACCGTCCGACTTGTATTTTGCTGTTTCTGTCATTGCATCCAGATATATGATACAACAAGTAACATTATACCTACAACAAGTCAGAACTATTGGCTTTGTCAATGGTTGTTAGTTGCATAAGATATATAAGCAGCAACTATGGCTTGTACATAATATTGAAAAAGCTTCCACTTAAAGCCCTGGTGACACCACGACAATGTTGCTGCTCCTGAGTTTCAAAAAGAGAAGAGAAATCCAGAGAGAAAATGACTCTTTAAAGGATTTCCCTTCCCCTACTACGCTCACCTGGCATGACTTCATGCCGTAACTTCTCCACTAGTGAGAAGTGAGCACATCGATATGCATGCTGTCACTGCAGTCCGGAGAAAAACAGACTGCCTGTGCCAGGGCACAAAACAGAGCCCGATAGAGACCCGTTTCGAGGCCCTCTTTGAAAAACTGCCGGTGCTCAGCACAGGTGAGACCCGGCCCACTTAAAGCCCTGGGGTTATGGCAGGCCTAATGTAAGGGTGTGGATTTGTTTACCAGAGCAACTGCATTATGCAGATGGTGATGGTGGAAAGATGTATTGCATTGTATTGTAATTGCATTTATATAGCGCTTACTACCCCTGACGAGGCGTCGAAGCACTTTTTCGGCGAGTGGCACGCTACTCCGGAACCCATAAAGGATTAGTGTTGAATTGGTATAGTGAAATTTGAAAGTAATTTGAGTGGTGGATAGGTTAGTCAGTTATTTGGATTCAGAAGGATAGCGGAGGGATAGAAGAGGAAAAAAGGTTTGCATTTATATAGCGCTTGTTACCCCTGATAGGGTGTTGAAGCGCTTTTTTCGGCGAGTAGCCCGCTACTCCGGAACCCATAAGGAATAGTGGTGAATTAGTATAGTCAAATATGAAAGTAATTTGAGTTGTGGATATTAGTCAGTTATTTGGATTGAGAAGGATAGCAGAGGGATAGAAGAGGGACAAAGGTTTGCACATATATAGCGCTTGTTACCCCTGATGGGGTGTTGAAGCGCTTTTTCAGCGAGTAGGTTGCTACTCCGGAACCCATAAAGGATTAGTGGTGAATTAGTATAGTGAAATATGAAAGTAATTTACAGGGCCGGCTTTAGCACTGGTGGCGCCCTGTGTGACAATGTCCGTTGGCGCCCCCCCAATGACCACCTCTGCCACGGATTCCCTCACTAGCATCCTTTAACAGTGTCTCTCAAGTCTCCATAACCACTGTCTCTCAGATTCATTTAGTTTTATAGCACCACTCATACCAGTGTAAGGTGTCAGAGCACTTTACACCACACACACATTGCACAGAGACAATGATATGTGTGTAAATCAGTGTATAGGAAATGTTACATCAGACAGTACTACAAGGTGTAGTGTAGGAGTGACGTCATCGATACTGGTAGGCAATATAGTTAAAGTTCTTATTCAGGAAAGGCACAAATTCAGAATTTAAATTGTAACATCATTGTTAGGGGTTCTCTTTCATAATAAGAATTGTTTTCTACCCAAATGAACCCTTTTCACAAAATTAGGTTAATGAAATACTGGGCAAAAAAACATTTAGCTCTAACCTATACCTTGCATTTTGCAGCACCTCTAGGGTGACAGTTAATGGCTCAATGTTCTATATTAGGATTTTGACTTATAAACGACAAGTAACAAAAGGAGCTCTCTTACAGAAGCAGTAACCCACTGACCTATTTACATTATATGCACTTCCTTATCTGCCTGGTACACATTCTTAGCAGCAGGCATTTAAACCCTCTGCGCTACCTTAGTATGAGTCAAAACTTCCACTAGACAAACCTCCGGTCTCTTTCCAGAAAGACGATTATTCACCGGACTTCTCTTGACATTTTAATTGATTTCTGAAAGTTGCCGGAGGCTGGGAACAAGGCGGCAGGTGCTTTTAAAATGATAATACACATTTTAAAAAATGACGCCCCCACCCCAAGTCAACGCCCGGTGCGGTCGCACCGATCGCACCGCCCTAGAGCCGGCCCTGGTAATTTAAGTGGTGGATATTAGTCATTTATTTGGATTGAGAAGGATAGTGGAGGGATAGAAGAGGGAAAAAGGTTTGCATTTATATAGTGCTTGCTACCCCTAATGAGGTGTTGAAGCGCTTTTTCGGCAAGTAGCACGCTACTCTGGAACCCATAAAGGACTAGTGGGGAATCAGTACAGTGAAACACGAAATCCGAGAAGTGGACATGCTAGTCGTTCACCCCGGTTGAGAAGGATAGTGGAGGGATAGAAGAGCGAAGGACCCAGACCCATGTTTTCCTTTTTTTCTCTGGGAGGCCATAGCAGTAGTGGGAGGCCTGGGACGAGCAAAAAGGAATTTGTAGGGGAAGAGCCAGAGGGAAGAGTCCAGAAAGGCTCACCCCGGGGGATCAGCATAGCAAAAGAGGTGTCAGATGGTGCAAGGAGGGGCATAGTAGGGGAGAGTCCAGAAAGGGCCATCCTGGTGATCACAGCAGTGACACGGGGCCTGAGATGAATGAGAGAGTGGATGCAGAGGACACACCGACAGAGGTACAGGGTGAGAAACAGGGCAGCACATTGGAAAGAGCTGTAGAAAGAAGCCCGAGATGAGCCACAGTCGAGGCAGAAGATATATCGAGAGAGGCACAGGGCGAGAAATAGGGTAGTGCATTGGACACGCTGAATTCGAAGAAAGCAACAAATACACAGATCCATAAGTACATGGAAAGTCCACAGATGCATAAAGGAAGCAAGCACATGCAGACCAAAGACACTGATAGAGGTATAGGGTGAGAAACAGGGTAGTGCATTGAATATGCTTTTTTTTTTTTTGAGGAGCGTAACAAACACATAGATCTAAGTACATGGAAGGTACATAGATGCACAAAGGAAGCAAGCATATGTAGACTAAAGATGCATCCGACAAACTCTGGTCTTCCAGTGCTGCACCCAAAAATGTATTTTATTTATTTAAAAAAGCCGGGTCTGGTGGCTCAGTGGACTAATGCATCCACTGCAGGGGCCTGTATTCGACCTCATGGTCACAGGTTCAAATCCCGGCGGGTCCACTCAGCCTTTCATCCAACTGAGGTCGATAAAATGAGTACCATTGAGTTGGGTAACAATAAACATCTGTTATTCAGCGCCAAGATACCGCGTTAGGGGTGAACGTGCGCTTTACAAATACTTATGTCATGTTATATGTAGACTAAAGATGCATCGACAAACTCTGGTCTTCCAGTGCTGCACCCAAAAATGTATTTTATTTATTTAAAAAAAAATAAACAGAATTATTCTACATGTTTATACAAAGCAATAAACATATATAGGTACATATCTATAGTACAAATAAATGCTTATATACAGAGGGATATGCTGTATATTTCTGTTTGCGTATGGTGCTTATGTGGGGAAGAGCAAATTCTTGAGTAGTTTTCTGAAGATAAGGTGGTTGTCGGTGGATCTTTTGTTGGGGGGTAAAGAGTTCCATATTTTGGCTGCTTGAACAGAGAAGGATGTGCCACCCATGGTTTTTTTCTTGTATCTTGGGATTTTGAGGCTGGGTGCCACTCTAGAGCGGAGGTTCCTATGTTGAATGTGTTTGGTGATTTTATTCCTGATGAAGAGCGGTCCCATTCCATGTATCGCTTTGTGGTGATACAAAGCAGCTTGAACGTGGATCTTCTGGCAACCGGTAACCAATGCAGGGCTTTCAAGGCAGGGGAGATGTGGTCTCGCAGTTTGATATGCAAGAGTAGTCTGGCAGCCGAGTTCTGAATCCGTTGTACTCTTTTCATAGTCGTTAAAGGTGATCCGTGGTAGAGGCTATTGGCGTAATCGAGTTTGGACAGAACAAGGAAGATGGTAGCTTGGACCTTGTGTGGAAATCCCAAATGGGGGAAGATTTGTCGCAGAGTTTTTATAGTAACAAAGCTTGATCTTGCTAGTTTGTCCACTTGGACATTCATTGATAGTTTGGAGTCCGTGGTCATTCCGAGGTTTCTTACTTCCTTCGATACTTTAGGCGGTGATCCCAGTTCATCAGGCCAGGCGGCAAGCGTGTCATAATGTTTCCAATCGCCACACGTAAGTATTTCCGTTTTCGAAGCATTCAATTTGAGTTTGGCTCCAAGTCATCCATTGATCCACAGCTCTGAGACACCTGAAAATTGGCGAGTTTCCAATGTCTTTGGGACATTCCAGTTGAAGGAGTATTTGTGTGTCATCTGCATAGTTATAGCACGTGAGGTGAAATTGATTGATCAGTACCGGTAATGACTTCATGTAGATGTTGAAAAGCATGGGCGAGATGATAGAGCCTTGAGGTACCCCAGCTTTTGTGGAGTACGGTTTGGGACGATAAAGGTGGGGTATGGATGACATTAGTTCTGTTTCGAAGGTAGGACGTGATCCAGTCTAAAGCAGTCCCCTCTATGCCGGCTTCTTAGAGTCTTTGTATCAGAGTGCCATGGTCAACCATGTCAAAGGCAGCCGAGAGGTCCAAGAGGAGTAGCGCAGCAACCCCGTTGCGGTCAACTGTGTTCTTCAGGTCATCCCAGATGGCAAGGAGGGCAAATACTGTGCCTCTTCCCGGACGGAATACTGTTTGGAAGTCTTAAAGTATGGCATTGTCTTCAATGAATTGTGACATCTGGGCGAACGCTACTCTTTCTATCAGTTTGCCCAGAAAAGGTCCAGTTGTAATGGGTCTGTAATTGTCAGGGTTTAGCGGGTCCAAGTTTGTTTTCTTCAGTAAAGGGCGTATGTATGACTTTTTCAGTTCTTCTGGAAATATTCCGGTAGTTAAGGAATCGTTGATGATTCTTCTTACTGGAGTGGCAGCAGAGGTTGTTAAAAGAATTGTCTTGAAAGTTTGCGGTGGACACGGGTCAAGAAGGGCTGCCGGCAGACCTGCTTGCTTTGACCAGGTTCATAAATTCATTGTGTGAAATGTGTGGGAAGAAACGGAGAGGCTGAGTTAGAGTATTCTTGGATTGTTGTTTTGTGAAAGGGTTAGTGCTGGTGCTTTGTCTCTGTTTTAAGTGCAACGTGTCTGCTTTGTCCATGTAATGATTTGCCAGTTTGTCTGTGAAATCTTGAGTAACGGGATGAGTTCCTTCTAGGCAATTTGGTTTACGAAATTCATTGAGTATTTTTTAGAATTCTTTATTTGCACATTTAGCATTTTGAATTCTGTCTGAATAGTACATTTTCTTTGCTTTTTTGATAGCTGACTTGTATAATCTGTTAATTTTCTGTAGGTGAAGTTTGTATTGTTTGTTTTTTGTTTTGAGCCAGGCACGTTGCAGCTTTCTAAGTTGTATTTTTATGTCTTTTATCTCTGTATTTCTCCACGGTGCTAGTTTCCTTTTGTTCTGTTGTGTGGTTTTGAGTGGTATCAGGATATCAAAAGCTTCCTGTAGCCACTCATATCGTTTTTGAATAGAATTTATTGTTTCCAGATCTGTTCTGGATGTTAGTTGTGTTTCTAAGTGTTCCAAATTGAGTTTGTTCCACGGTCGATAGTTGGATGCATGTAAGGTGGTTTTAGGTGAGTCGCTTAGTGTTGTTTTATGTTGGAAAGCAAGCAAATGGTGGTCTGACCATGTGACTGGTGTTATAGTTTGAAAGGTAACTAGTTCGGTATTAGCAAAAATGACATCTAGGATATGTCCAGCGATGTGTGTGGGTTTTTGGACAATCTGATGCAGGTTCAGTGCGTCTAGGCCATCGATTATTGTTTTTGGATGGGTCATATTGGGTTTGTCAAACCAAATGTTGAGGTCACCCAGAATGCATAGGTTGGAGTTTATTGTTATCAGGTTTGAAACTGTGTCTAGAAGTGCGTCTGGGAATGTCATCTTGCTAGGTGGAGGTCTGTAGAGGAGCAGTAAGTTACAAGAGGAAGGCGGTGTAGGACTGCATCTGGTGAGAAGATCCTCACAATTCTTTATGGAGATGTCGTCAACTTTACTGATCTGTAATGTTTGCCTGAACACAACAGCTAGACTGTCTCCTTTTTTGCCTAAACGATTTTGGGTGATCGTTTGATAGCCTAGAGGAATGGCTTCATGCAGGACTGGAGCCATATCATCTCCCAACCATGATTCAGTTATGAATAGTATGTCTGGTTTTGCGTCGGTGAGAATGTCGTAGATGTGATGTTTGTTTTTAGAGAGTGATCGAGCATTTATTAGTAGACAGTTTAGAGAATGTGCTTTGGTGACAGTGAGACTTTCTTTTGTAGAAGAGTGATCAGTATTGTGTGGGTTAGTAGCAGGTGTGTTTTTAGTGCTGGTACTATCTGTATTAGGATAGCAGTCGTGTAGCTGTTCTGTAATGTGTTCCTCATCCAGCAGACTAAGAAGGCATTTTGATGGGTCTGCGTGACTAGGTGGTGGAGACGGTGTTTGAGAGTGAGTTGGTGTGCTGTGTTGTTTTTGTGGTGTAACCTTGTTGTGCAGTAGACATGGAGAAGCAAAGTTGTAATGTGTGGCACGTTGCTTATATTGTTTGGGTATGTTTAGGGTGGGAGGTGTATGAGTCAGTGGTGGTGGTGCAGCATGTGGATCAGGTAGAAAGCTCCTTCTAAATTGTCCAATGGATGAGAGGCGGTTAGAAGAGAGTTGCTGTGTTGCTGTATGTGTGTTAGGTGTGGTGGAAGAGAGAAAGCTTTGCATTGTAGTATGTTCATTTGTGTAATTTGAAAGGTGGGTGTATAATTATATTTTGTGACTGTAAGTATTATGAGGTGTTGTGCTTGAGAGATTTTGTTGTGCTGATGTGTGTGATATGTTTTTTTTTTGAGAAGTAGTGAAAAGAGGTGCTGATGTATTCGTTTTATCAGATGGATTTGTTTGTATAGTATTGTTTGCGGGTGGAATTTGTAAGGTAAAGGCGGTGGTGATGTGTTTGTGAGTAGAGTGTATGTTGTGTGTAGGAGGGGATGAAGTAGATTTAAGACTGTTTGTTTTAGACCTGTTGGCTGCAAGAGTTAAAATGTGTGGTGCTGTGGCATGTAAGTGTTGTGTTGTTGTGTTATTGTGGTAGAAAGAAGAGGAGGGTGTTGGTTGGACAAATGATGGGAGGCTGAGTATGGGTTTGTTAATCATAAAAGGGGGTCTGTTAGGAGTAATTAGAGTGGGGAGTGTGTGTCTGGATGGGTTGTAGTTAAGTATGGTATGGATTTTGGTTGTGTTAGTGATTGCATTGGTTAGTGGTATAGGATAGAGTTGTGTACTGTTTGTAGGTGATGGTGGTAATGTGTGGTAGCTGGGATAGAAGGGTATATAGACGTGGTTTGTGTGGTTTTGCAGTGTATGCTGGTACATTGATTTGTGCATAGGGTTTGTTTGTAGTAAGTGTGTGGAGTACATTTGGTGTGAGTGTGTCACTCTGTGGATGTGGATGGTGTAGGGTGGGTATTACTGAATGAGAAAATGGGCAGCCTTTCTGGCTATGGTCCCGACCAGTATCGAACAGGCTCAAACAGGCAACCGCCCTTGTCCTCTCTGCCCTTAGCCTCGACACCCGGGCTGAGACGCCCTAAACCCTGGCCTTTTATAGCCCTAGTAATCAGGTGACCCCTTCAGCCAATGGGAACCCTAGACCTAACCCAATCCAATCAAACACTAGCCCTAAAATCTAGAACCAATAGGAGACCAAGACCTTACAGCCAATCATATCCCTAGTCCAAGCACTCAATCAGGCTCAAAACCCTAATCTCTATGTCCAATAGAGGCCCTAGCCTAGCCCTAGTCCCAGCAATCAAGGACACAGGAAACCCTAATCCCTACTTCCAATAAAAAGCCTAACCCTAGTCCTAGTCCCACACCTAATCCAGCAACCAATCACACAAGAAGCCCTAATCGCTACTTCCAATAGAAAGCCTAACCCTAGCCCTAGTCCCAACCCTAGTCCCAGCAACCAATCACACAGGAAGCCCTAACCCCTACTTCCAAAAGAAAGCCTAACCCTAGCCCTAGTCCCAACCCTACATTAATTGAATCACAGACCCAGAAACCAATCAGAATCCTCAAATACCCAACCAATGAGAACACTAACCCTAATCCAATAGAAACACCAGATACAACCACCAATCAGTGCACACATGTACCAACCAATCGCAGACTATATAAGGTCCCAGCGACCTCAGACAAGGTTTGCTGGCCAGGGAGCTGGAAGCTGCTCCTCTATTCAGAATCTCCTAGGAGACGGACAGGCTCAATCCACACTTTGGACTTCTGCAGGTAAAGGCCTAACAAACTTTGTCCTCCAACAATACTGTTTGTATAAAACTTTACTCACTCCCCTAGACAAAAAAACGAGTGCACAATCCCTATAAAACACAGCTTAAACAGCTCACAGCAGATTCCTGCTGTTTCAGAGCGCCCTCTGTTCATTCTCTGATGTAGAATATCCCTGTTGCTAGCGGGGGGAAGGGGGTGGGTCTGGTTTCACTCACTTGCTAACACAAAATGGGAGCTGGGGGTGGATTGCTTAACATACAGGTCTGAGCACAGAGCAAGGGAGAAATTAGGAGGGAAAACAGAGAGTCACGGGGAATGGGAGGGGAAAAAAACAACAGATTTTGGACTGCAAATCCCAAAATTCAACAGGTTAAATGAATACAGTCACGGGCAAGTAAAAATCACAAATTTAAACACAAAACAGGTGAGGAATTATGCAATCACGGGCAGGTTAGAAACTACAATTTTTAAACTGTAACAACCACAAGCAGAACAGTTATAAAAATGATGCAATCACAGGTAGGGAAAATCGCTTTTTAAATTTTTTTAGAAAAGAGACATTACTAGTGTGCCTCCTTACCACCTCCTGGTCTTTGGCTCACTGCAATCTGGGGCACAGGGAAACTGCAACTCACAAAATGGAGGTGAATGTTTTGGGGTTCACCCAGCAAACCCTTAAGGGGCCTGGGCAAGTATGAGAGGAGGGCTCAGGGTTGCCTGGGAACTGGAGAGCCAATCAGCAGGCTTAGGCTTGCAGGGCCTGAGGGCCTGGGAAGCTGCTCCTCTATTCAGAATCTCCTAGGAGACAGACAGGCTCAATCCACACTTTGGACTTCTACATGTGAGGGCCTAACAAACTTTGTCCTCTAACAATACTGTTTGTATAAAACTTTACTCACTCTCCTAGACAAAAAAACGAGTGCACAATCCCTATAAAACACAGCTTAAACAGCTCACAGCAGCTCACAGCAGATTACTGCTGTCTCAGAGCACCCTCTGTTCACTCTCTGATGTAGAATATCCCTGTTGCTAAGGAGGGAAAAGGGGGTATAATAGACATTGTAACAGTAAATTGCTCAGAATTAGGCCTGCTGAACGATATCTGTTCCGCCTTGCTACATAGCGGCATCTTGTATGCAAAAGCAAAAACTACTGATGCTGGGATTATGGAAATGATACAAAAGGGGATGATGGACGGAACGTTTGAGCCAATCAAACACTCACCCCCAGTCAACTGATCTGGGTTTAATCCATCATCATTCTTTAGCTCACTCCACCACCCCAGTTCAGGATTATGGAAATAGCAACATCACAAAATAAAATGATGGACGGAGTGTTGAAACTTTTCAAACACTCACCCCCAGTCACAGATCTGGGTTTAATCCATCGCCACGTCACCCCAGTTTGAACCCAGCCATATGCAAATCAGTCTTGACCCTGCTCCCCATGGGAACAGTCCAGCCCGAACTGCCAGGCCAGGTCCTCCCTGGACCAGAAATAAGCATCCTGGGACCAGTTTCATGGTATCAACACTCACCAGCCAGGCTAGCTTGAGTCCAGTGACGCAGCGAGCAAAGGACCCACGTCTGGGCATACCTGGGCATAAACTAGTCTGGCTGATGAGGGGTGATAGCCCAAAACCAGTCCCAGGATTCTTATTTCCCTTCCAGGGAGAACCTGGCCTAGCAGTTCGGGCTGGGCTGGTCCCATGAGAAGCAGGGTCAAGACTGATTTGCATATAGCTGGGTCCGAACTTGGATGTCATAGTGAGCAAAAAAACAATGGATTCAATCCAGATCTCTTGACGGGGGGTGAGTGGTTGAAAGGTTTTAGCACTCCATCCATCATCTTGTAATTGCTATGTTCGCCCTAAGTGGCCAAGGGGATGCCCAGACATGGGTCCCTTGCACACTGTGCCACTGGATTCAAGCTAGCCTGGCTGATGAGGGGTGATATCCCAAAACTTATCCCAGGATGATTGTTTCTGGTCCAGGGTGGATCTGGCCTGGCAGTTTGGGTTGGACTGTTCCCATAAGGAGCAGGGCCAAGACTGATTTGCATATAACTGGGTCCAAACTGGGGTGGCATAGTGAGCAAAAGAATGATGGATTCAACCCAGATCTCTTGACTGGGATGTGAGTGGTTGAAAAGTTTCAGCACTCCGTCCATCATCTTCTTTTGTTTGTTATGGAAGTTGCTCCATTGGCAATGTACATTTTCACTAACATTTCCAGATTACATAGGTTACCTGATTCTGGTGTAATTTTGAAACTACATTTACATATTACTTGGATTGCACTGATGCTGGTGAAATTGTTCATTGAAATTTTAAAATGACGTAAAGTGCCCTTGTAAAATTTTGCATTGTGATTTCCAGACTGTACAGATTGCAGTGGGGTGTGCTAGGGCAAAATTGCATTCCATTTCTGGATTGCATAGACTGCACTAGTGTTGGTGCAATTTTGAAATTACATTTTGACTGGCTGTCAAGTGCAAGGACTGGCAAAGCCATTTAGTTTTTTTGCACTTTTCTATAGCACAAACTCGACCCCAGGGTATTGGGGCACTTTACACGAGCACTAGTTACATTACACAAGGACACATTCATTTTTGGTAGGCATGGGAAGATTAAGTGATTTGCCCAGAATCACAGGATGTTGAGCCGACGCCCAGACTCGAACCTAGCTCCCCAGCTCCAAAGTCAGCAGCTCTGGCCGTTACACAACATTCTCTCCTAGTTCTGGTTTATATATAAAGGAATGTGTCTACATCCTTTCATCTTTGCAGTAACTCAACCAGCTGCCCAGGCACTAGCACACCTCCGCCTCCGCCTCCCCCACCCACGAACCCACCTTCAGGTATCACTAATCTCCACATCATGTGCACAACTGGTTGTGCTTATTGTGTTTTTTAAAGCACAAGTTGCAGCAGTGAACAGAGCCTCAGCCCCCTTACCACATACTGCATAGTGGTCGCAGACATTCAGCCCATGCCCCGGCCTCTGCATCCAGCCTCTAATGAGCTTCTTTCAGTTGCCCTTCCCGGCTGGCCCTGTTCCCAGTGCACCCACTTCGAAGCCACTTTAGTTCCCCGCTCTGTGTGCACACAAAGTGCACATGTGCAGCAAAGTGCCCTTCACACTCAGGGTGCATGTGTGGTAGAGTGAGCTTCACGGGAGAAGTGGTTCACACTAGGTACATACCTGCCAACTTGAAAACAATCTCACCGTGTGAGGAGGGGGCGGGGCTTTGAAGGGGTGCCGAGAAGTACCTACAAGACACTTTTGAACCCCACTCCAACCACCTCCCCAAAAAAAAAAACGCTTGCTGAGGCTGATGCCAATGTCCTGGGGTGTTTTCACACTTCTTAAGGGACGTCGGCAGTTCAAAGCCTCGGAAAACGAGTTGGAAAACCACTATTTACAGTGGTTTTCAGCTCGTTTTCCCTGCCACCATGTGATATTGGCTGCTCACCGGGAGACCGTGTGATGGGAGCTGATATCGTGTGTCACACGGTGACCCCGTGTAAGTTGGCAGGTATGTAGGTAGGATCGATATACTGCACAAGAGCCAAAGAGCTCGTGCAAGCACAGAAGAGCGCCATACTTATGCACTTGATAAACCAGCATAGCACAGCATAGACCCCCCCTCACTGCTCCCAGGGTGTACTAGAATGAAAGGCCGGTAGCTCTGGAGGTAGCCTAGCAGCAGCCAAAAAAACAATACACAATACATATTGTGAGCACCCCTGGGGGACAGGAAGTGAGTACACAACAGCAGATCTGCTATTTGTTTTCTGCAACGCCCACCAGCCGAACCCATATACTGCTGCATATTACATTTGGACGCAGCAGCTATTTTAGTAGTAGGGGATCCACAGAGCATCATTGTACTAACCCTGGAGCTGCTGGCTCACATGCACCAGGTACTATTACTGTTGTTTCCGCGGAAATTGGTATTTCAGCTTTTGGAGTTTTGAGTGCCACAGCAGGTGGACAGTAGCAGAACTGGTTTCTTCTGAGGCAGTGGGCAATAACAGTTCAACTCCTTTGCAGTTTATGTGGGGATGTGCAAACTGAAAGAGGGGTTTCCAGGGCAATCAGGATTTACTGGGCTCCAATTTGAACAAGTGGACTCGTTTACTTCATTACCTCTTACTGCTATACCCAAAATGAATACCAAGTAAACCCCTTTAGCACTCAACAACAAGTAGGGTTGACACCTTTCCCAGGGGCGGCTGGTGAGTTTTTAAAGTGGTGAGGTGTGAATATCAGGGGCGAGTTTGGTTTACCCAAGTAACCTCTAATGACATAAGGAGGGTTTGGTGAGCTGCTCCCTATGAAAACATTTTGAAAAACAAAAGTGAGGCTAGTAATAGAATTAAGGCTAATTTTGATAAATGCACAAAATAAAATCATTGGTTATTCTATGTTTATACTTATGCAGTCTTTAGCAAATCCCAAGACTACCATTAGGGATCCATGAAAACACATGTTCTTTCTTTAATTTTCAAATAACTATGGTGGCTAATTGGCAATATAAATAAATGCCTTCACTGTGTCTGCTGTTGAACCAGGAAGTCATGGTGCTAACCATTTTTCGAGGTTGATTAAATGATTACTATTCAGTATGCATGGAACCGGCTTTAGCTAGAAACTGTAGTAAGTGACTATATTGATTATTGAAATGAGTAAAATCATTAACATTGGTACGCTGTATGTCAGATGTACTCAAGGGTTTGGAACAAGTGTCTTTGGTAAAAAAAAAAAAGTATAAGGCTCTAAAATTTGTCCACGCTAGTAGATGATTGAATGCAGTTAGGAGTGATCAGCTTACATTCAGAAAGATCCTTCTGATACATAAGTTAGTGCATAGGGTTTAGGACCTGCTGCTGACATTTGCTTGTAACAGTGAGTCTCAGCTATGTATGTCAGTGGGCCCATTCATCTGCCACTGTGGACTGTTGCTCCACAAAATGTAACTTTAACTATACTAATTTTCAGAAAATATTAGTTACATTGGGGCACATGCATCAAAATTTGAAAAAGCGATTCCTTATTTGCGAAAAATAAGGAATCGCAAATTAAAAATCGCTAACCTGAATGCATGAAGAGAATCGCAAAAAAATTGCGATTAGCAAAAATTCGCTAAAACGAGAGCAAGGAGAAATTTGCGACTCGCTAACCCAGGAAACCGCAAAATGCGACATCGCTAATAGCGATTTCGGTATTACCGAACTCGCTATTAGCGAACTCGCAAAAAGCGGGTCGCACTGGAAGCAGGCTGATGACATCACATCCAGGAAGTCATCCAGTCCATGCTTCATTCAGTGCCCTGAGGAGCTCAGAGGAGGAGGCAGAGTACTGAAGCTGAGCTGAGAAACCTCACACTCGGTATCCAGCTACTGTTCCCAGACCCAGGATGGACAAAACCAATGCAGGGAAGAGTGCCACGCCCAGAAAGAGGAAGCTGAAGTTCTCTGAGAGGGAAATTGAACACCTGATTGAGGGGGTCAGCAGTAGCCATGATAAGCTATTCGGCAAATTGTCCCTGAAGGTGCCAGAGGCTGTAAAGCGAAGATTATGGCTGCGCATAAAGGAAAAAGTGAATGCTGTGGGAGTCACACACCGCAGCATTGATGATTTGAAGAAAAGGTGGTACGACATGAGGAAACGTGCCAAGGAGCGCATAGCTGAAAGGGTGAAGGAAGCAGCTGGCACAGGAGGGGGTCCATCGAAAGCACCCGCAAACACAGCCCTGGAGGACCTTGTTGAGGGGACAATCGAGCCTGAGGACACATCCGGCGCAGCAAGAACACCACAAGGTAAGATGCATGCAAGCGCTACTCCTCTGCGTACTGTATAATCGTGCACATTCCCCCAGGCAAATCACAGTGTACAGGTAAAACCCCATGCCACGTTTCCCCTCATACACACAATGCATCATGGGAGTTGTAGTCATGTCAGACAAGTGGGCATTCAAATGCAACAATGGTTAATTAAACATACCAACACCGCATGCCAGCTAGTGTGTTTAAATCAGTGATTTATTTTGAACTAAGTATGCCAAATGATAAACAGAATTAGGATCATACAAGACTAACACTGCACTGTTTCACCTCACACATGCAGCTGAGGAAGACTCCGAGGATAGTGACCAGCTCGTCATCTCAGAGACACCTGCAGAGACGGATGTAGAGACTCCTGTGGTCCCAGAAAGCACACCACCCCCACCACCAAAACGCAGGGCACATGTACCCTCACTGCAAGAAATGGAGTCCGAGCAGACTCCAGCACCCACTATAGCCTCCAGCCAGCCACGTGTCCCTTCACCAACTCCAACACAGGCACAGGTCCAACCAGGACAACGGCGCCGGTCCAGGGCCCGTATTGCGGCACGTGATGAGCAGGCTCCAAATGTGTATGGCGGCGTGGAGTCTCAGATGCTACGCGTGCAGCGCCTGCAGGGGAGACACATGGGCACAATCAATATGCAGATCACAAAGCTGGCCAAGAACATAAGCACAATGGCAGACAGTGTGCGCGAGCTAACAACAGTGGTTGCTGAGGGGAATCGGCAGACAAACGTGAGCCTACAGGAGCTCACCCGTGCGGTGCTTGCAGGACAACGCACTAAGCGGAGAACGCATCGCCAGACCCTGATCCGCATGTCAGCAAATACAAGGGCCATCAACAAGCTCTGCAACACCACCGCGCTATTGGCACGGCGCTCCGTGTCAATGCAGATTGATCTTGGCCATTTCTGTGGGGATGTTGCCAGGTCAAGTGACCACTGCTGTGGAACACATCCAGTCCGGGACTGTGAGTGCCATCAACTTGGAAGGGGAGGAGGGGAGTGAGGAGGCCTCAAGCCTGAGTAGCCTATCGGTGCCAGTGACCACTAACAGGAGGCGCATTTCGTGCAGCTCCACATCCACGGGTTCACGTCAGGGTGATGTTGCCGGGGCAGGCGACGGGAGGCTGGGGATACATGGCAAGAGGCGCTAGCCAGGCATATACTCCTTTTTGGCCATGGTGGTATAACCATGGACAATTTCAACGTAGTGATTGCCCTCCAGTGCTGAGTACAATTTTATTTTGACTTTATAGACCAATGCAATCACCTTCCAAATTTTCAAGACACACTTCTTCAGTTTGACATGTGCTCATGTTAATTAAACATTTCCGTTCAGCAACTGGTTGTAATGGCTCATTATTACCTACCTCAGAAATGATGTTGTGTGATGTGTGCATGTCTCCTCTGGCCTTCTGCAGTGTTTGCCACATGCGCCTGTCGGTGTTGTGCGGGTGGTTGGTCGTCACCATCAGAGTCACTGTTGTCCATCTCAATCGGTATGCCCCTCCTGGTGGCAATGTTGTGCAGCATGGCACATACAGCCACAATCCTGCAGCAGGTCTCGGGGCTGTATTGCAACGCTCCACCAGTTTTATGAAGGATGCGGAAATGACTTTTGAGTATGCCGAAGGTCCGTTCGACCACATTCCGTGTGCTTATGTGTGCCGCGTTGTACCTCTGTTCCTGTGGTGTGGCTGGGTTGAGGTATGGTGTCAAGATATATTCGCGCAAGGCGTATGCGCTGTCACCTACAGGGTGGAAAGCAAAGGGTTAGCCACAGTAATGCTATTACATTTGGTTTCATGATGTAGCAACTAGGTATATGTATGTACCAAGTAGGTGTCCTTCGCCAAATTCACCCCCGAGCAGACGCCTGTGGATGCCACTGTGGCGGAATACGAGTCATGGGTGCTCCCTGGAAATTGTGCCACGATGTCCGTTATTATATGCTTTGCATTGCACACGACCTGCACATTGATGGAGTGGTACGACTTCCTGTTCCGGAAGATGTGCTCGTTGGCTGCTGGTGGACAGATGGGGACATGCGTGCAGTCTATGCATCAGATGACATGGGGAAATTGGGCCACCTGGTAGAACTCCAGTTTTGTCTGATTCAACTCCTGTGGGGTTGTGGGAAAGGTGATGTGGGTGTGGATCCTTGTCATCATGGCGTCAAGGAATTTTCTGAAGAAGCGTGAGAGTGCGCTTTGGGATACACCTCCGGCTACTACCCCCTGGAAACTGCCTGACGCTAGTAGGTGCAGGCTACATAGGACCTGTACGTGTGCAGGGATGGCATGGGTCCTACGGGTCTGGTGCTGCAATAGGGGTTCCAAATCTGAAATTAGGCGCATTATCATTGCACGGTTCAGCCGGTACTTATCATATATTTCCTCTTCATTTTGGCCCAGCAATGTTATGCGCGCTCGGAATACCCTCTCCTGTATCCTCCTCCTGCGCTGGGCTGCTGCATTGATCCTCATCCTCCTTGCCAGCACGTAGAGGGCTGCCATTGTGAAAGGCTTACGGGGTCTCCTGAGGCATTTTTAAAGGGTTTCCGATTGTTTGCACCTTTTTTTTTTTTTTTTTTTTTTAA
Organism: Calotriton arnoldi; assembly: GCA_963921515.1. Taxonomy (NCBI): domain Eukaryota; kingdom Metazoa; phylum Chordata; class Amphibia; order Caudata; family Salamandridae; genus Calotriton; species Calotriton arnoldi. The sequence continues at coordinate 4,511,917 of CAWUFW010000368.1, forward strand.
CTTTACCTCCTGGTTCAGATTCCCCTTATTCTGCTCTTGCTAAATAGCGGATTTCATGGTAATCGCTATTTGCGATTTTTAATGCATTGGATTGCGATTCTTTATTTGCTACTCGCTATTTGCGGTTGCTGTTGTATGTTTCGCTATTATGGATTCGCTATTTTGCTATTCGCTAAATTTGTATGCGCTTTTTTTGCGATTCTCTTGTATTTTCGGTATTTTGGTTGATGCATTGGAAAGTGTTGTTTGGCGGTCGCTAACGGGCTATTTTGCCAATTCGCTAATTTTGCAAGGGCAATTATGCTTGATGCATGTGCCAGATTGTCTTTTTGGGGCTCTTGACCAGAATATTCTAATACTGAAAAGAGAGAAATTACGAGTCACTAGGCCCCCCCAGGCCCATTATCTACTCACAAGTCTTAAACAATCTATAGTTTTATCCCGTGTTGACTCCACTCTGAAGAACTTGTTATTGACAGAGCAGTCAAGCAGTTGCTAAACGTATGTCACGCCTTTGCATGTTCCTCGTCTGAGATTGGTCATCCTGGGCAACGTAGTGAAAAACCCACGAGTGCCACCCATCGCAAAGACAGGCATCAGTTAGGAACTAAAGCAAATGTTGTCCTCCTGTATTGAATCCTTCATTTGATGCCACAAATCACAACTGCCTAATTGCACAGTGAATAACAACCCATTTAGAGGGAGGTGAATTTTAAAAGCGGGTAAAAGAAAGAAAAAGAAAAGCAAGAGTGCGATGTGATTTCCTCTGGAAGCAATTCAGAAAGAGGGAACATGGCCTGTAGTGCATTGCGCTGGGCATGTTTATACATGAGAGGCTGCAGGAAAAAGAGAGCCAGTTTCAGTGGAACTGCTTCCAGAATCGAGGATAATGTCTACCCTGAGCACCACCTTCTGATCGACCTTCACATCTGAATAAATAACTGCGCAACTAGGACTTCACTGTCTCTCTTAACAGTGCATTGACTGGCCTGATGTGGCCAGGGCCGGACTGGCCGTAGCGGGCATCGGGCGTTTCCCCGGCAGGCTGGAAGCGTGGGGGCTGGTTTTGGAACAGTGGGGGCTGGTTTCACAGCAATGCTGCAATATCACCCCCAGTAACAAAAGCAGCAGTGCTGGGGGACGGTTTTGTTAAGCAGCAGTGCTTTACGCTTGCACACCCCTCCCCCAAGGGTGGGGGCCGGTCCGACAAAATTGCCAGGGCTGCTTTGGGTTCTCAGTCCGGCTCTGGCCGTGGCCCATCAGTGATCTCAACTGCAGTGCTCAGGGACATGCAGGCCAGCCTTGGAGAGGCAGAAATGGGGGCTGGGCACTGGGAAGGGCTTCACCGGGGGCAGTGTAATGCCCTCGCAGCACCACAGTTGCCAACTACATACATCTCCAACTACAAGAACAGGCATCTCCAAATAGGTGTATGGGTCCGATGGTAGCTATGCCCCCTCACTCTCAGTCAAAACACTGAGGGGCATGTTCTCAAGAACGTGTGATAACCACCGCAAGCGTAGCTTAACGCAACCCTTCACATCGCAGTCTATCGCGGGAAAACAACTCTGTGTTAACGTGGTATTCACGACACGGCGGTACCATGCGATAGTCACATGATAACGCATCAAATGAACGCGTTAAAAACAATGCGACGCTGCAAAAACGCGAAACCACAACGCGAAAATAGTAGCGATGACGCCAATCGCGATACAAAAATCTATGAAAACCAGCCACAGGCCTGCAATTACCACGCGTCATGCGGGAAAATGCACTATAAAAGTAGAAAAAAAACATACCAACAAAAGCCAAACAACAGCGAAGCACAATGGAGGCATCCGGAGCAAGTACAGAGGACAACCAGAACCCCACAAGCCCCCTGGAGGAACAGCCAGGGACCTCGGGGTCAGGGAAGGACAAGAAGAGTAGGCAGAAGCGGTTCAGTCCGCAGGAAAACAGGATCCTGATAACGGAGGTGATAGAACACCATCAACCACTGTTCGTCACCTCCACTGTGTCACTGGCAACTAAAAATGGAATATGGCAGACCATCGTGGACAAGGTGAATGCAGTCGGAGTGCTGAAGAGGACAATGGACGAGGTCAAGAGGTGATGGAATGATGTGAAGCGCAAAACCAAGCTGAAACTCGCAAACAACCGGAAGGCAGCAATGCAGACTGGAGGTGGAAGTCCAGCGCCACAGGAGGAGCTGGACGAGATGGAGGAAATGGTGTCCACAGTCATCAGTGGGGAGACGGTGGCAGGAGTTGGGGGAACGGACACTGCTCAACATGACCGGACACAACAGCAACAGGGTGAGTAACCACCAGGGACTGTTCAATAGATATATGGAATGTCTATTATGTCTATTTGTAAAATGTACTTATATTTTCTGTTTCAATTGCATTTGTGTATTGTTTCTAGTAACGTATTTCCATTGTCCTAAGTGTAAATTTGTATGTTATTGTTTCCTTTTATTGTTACCTTCAAAGATAAACATTTGATATAGGTAACTTACCTGGCACATGAGTACTTATTTGATACAACCTCTTGGGTTGTACACTCTAAATAGAAACAGGGAAACGTCAGCATTTTCTAAAAAGATTAAACAAAGTAAGCAGTGTTCAATAATTGAACAGAAGTAGAGAGACCTTCTGAGCTCTCCACCAATGAAATAACTCGTGATTTGTGGTCTGGGAGGCATTGTTTTGCAGTAACTTAGTTTTGATTCCAGCCTCCCTAGTCCGGAACTGAATCACTCCCCAATAGGAGACCTAATATTGAGTAGGCACCACGCCTACGAGGAAGTCCCCTGAGATAAATAACTTAGAGATAGTTGTCCCACCAAGGGTGGAGTACATATCCACCCCTAGCGAGCATTCCCAGGTATTGAATACCCCCATTAATGATAGCTTTGCCAGTTAAAAAAAGATATCACCCACACATACCGTCCTAAGGACATCACAAATTTCCGAACCAAAAACACTGAGTTACAGGGAGGAAGACATAGAAGAACTACTATGCAGCCCATCCACACTTAATATAGGCAATACCACTACCAATCCAAGACAACAATCTGAAATAGAGAAAATAACAAGACTCAAGAAGAAGCAAATTCGAACAGCACTACATGGAGAGGTGTTACTCGAACATCTAAGAGCAGGCACGATCCCCGTAGGGTTGCAGGTGAAAAATGTTCCCGTCATTTTTGTTGATCAGCCAGAATATCTAGGAGATTTCAGCCACATAGGGACGAAATGTTCACGTGATTGGCTGTTTCTCTCTATTAAAACAGCCGAACGCCTAAGTCTGAAAGAGTTGGAGTTAATAAAAGAGCTAGAAGAAGCCCTTTTGAATAACGAAGCAATAGAAAACGCACAGGTACTGTTAACCAAATTAGAAAAAGAAAATACTACCTTCAAGAAAAACACAGAAGAGTTCAAAAAAGCCAAACTGCAAAAAGATATTCTCAACTTCAGCAAGAAAAAGGCCTATCCATATCTGGACAAAGATTATTATAAGCAACCAATCAATACCAGAGCCTTGAGAACATATGGTTGTAGGAGTAAAAGACAATGTATCTCCTTTTCAGATGCGGCATCATACTCCGACAGCTCAAGTGATGCAGAACCATCTACAAGTACCAGAGGGAACCAGCAAGTACAATTTTACCAAGGCCCAGAACCTTTTTTAGAAAGAGGCAACGGACGCCCACGAGGCAGAAACAGACTAAAACAATGGTTCAATCCCAACCAATATCAGGGCGAAATAACAACAAGGAGACAAACCTACAGATGGTAAGTGTTAGACCTGGCATCATTGGCGCGGGTCTCCCTTCCTCCTTTCTCTTCTGACCTTTTATGTTGGCTGGATTTAGATGCTCTGGGCGCTGTGCCACTGCCAATCAGTGACACAGCGCGAATGCTCCCTGTGTAAAGATAACTGTATGAATTGGAATAATCATAATGAGCTCGTTTGGTTTACCTGTCAGTCCCTAGTATCAGTGCACTGCGTGTGCCCAGGGCTGATAGACCAAATACTGCTGGTGGGCCGGCAGCGCTGATTTGCGCTACCCACCGAAGCAGCTTTCAAAGTATGTCTGTGTAGCATGTTCTAATAGCGAGTTACCCCCCATTTCACTGTTCACTATTGCGAGGCCACCCGTTCTCATAGGCCAGAATGTGCAGGCTGAGTATTGCATGCCTTAATCCTCCCTGCCCCCAGGAACCTGATAGGAACGACGAATTTGATATGTGTAAGCTCAGAACATGGAGATGCATCTTTTAGTAAGGATTATTAGCGTAGCCCGTGTTCGAAATGCCTCTACTAGAAACAAGGTATTTTCTGGTCTGAAGCTTTCCTGTAGGCTTTTGCTAGCGTGTGTATTGGCCGTCTGGTTTTGGAGCAGCAGGGCCAGCTGGGTCAGACCTGGCGGGAGAGAGAGATCGGCATTTAGAGTATGGGGAGGTGTGACTCTTTGATCCGAGCAGGGCCGTGCCTGGCAAGGTGAATGATGGCTCCATCTCCCACTGGGCGTCTGATAGCAGACCCCCAGATTCCCAAAGGGCAGGATGTCGCCTCGTAAACCAAGTGCTCCCCGACCCCACCGAACTGGTTCTGACTGGATGCAGTGATTTGTGACTGCAGAGAACAAAGACTTTCTAGGTATAAAGCGCTGCGCGGAATCCTGTTTCAAGTGTGTTCCTTCTGGATGTCAAGACGAAACTCTGTCCGAGCGGACAGAGGAAAGAACTTTGAAACTTTCACCAAGCTTGCTGAAAAAACTACCCAAGGGCCTGAATTGAGAGCGCCTCCTGCTGAAGTCTCAGGGACATTAGACTTCACCTCATCAGCCGCCCGAATTCCTTCGCTAGGAATTCTACTTTCAGGTGAGGCCTCCGTCGAGTAATCTGGAACCTCTAGTTCTACTGTGAGGAACGCGGACTGGTAACCTTTCTGAACTATGTGTGTGGGCCGCCGCAGCTAAGAGAGAGCTGCCGCCGCTGAGTGCCCGCCTTAATTTGAATCTTCAGAACCTTCGCTGAAACTGTGTGGGCCGCCGCAGCTAAGAGAGAGCTGCCGCCGCTGAGTGCCCGCCTTAATTTGAATCTTCAGAACCTTCGCTGAAACTGTGTGGGCCGCCGCAGCTAAGAGAGAGCTGCTGCCGCTGAGTGCCTGCCTTAATTTGAATCTTCAGAACCTTCGCTGAAACTGTGTGGGCCGCCGCAGCTAAGAGAGAGCTGCCGCCGCTGAGTGCCCGCCTTAATTTGAATCGGCAGAACCTGCGCTGAAACTGTGCGGGCCGCCGCAGCTAAGAGAGAGCTGCCGCCGCTGAGTGCCCGCCTTAATTTGAATCTGCAGAACCTGCGCTGAAACTGTGTGGGCCGCCGCAGCTAAAAGAGAGCTGCCGCCGCTGAGTGCCCGCCTTAAATTTGAACCTGCGCTGCAACTGTGTGGGCCGCCGCAGCTAAGAGAGCTGCCGCCGCTGGATGCCCGCACTCGTGTTAATTGTGCCACATCGTGGATTGTCCTTTGAGCCGCCGCAGCTAAGAGAGTTGCTGCCGCGGAGTGCTCGCACCCGTGCTAACTGTGCATCATCGTGATTTGACCTGTGAGCCGCCGCAGCTAAGAGAGAGCTGCCGCCGCTGAGTACTCGCACCCCTGCTAACTTTGCATCCTCGTGAATTGTCCTGTGAGCCGCCGCAGCTAAGAGAGAGTTGCTGCCGCGGAGTGCTCGCACCCTTGCTAACTGTGCATCATCGTGATTTGACATGTGAGCCGCCGCAGCTAAGAGAGAGCTGCCGCCGCTGAGTGCTCGCACCCTTGCTAACTGTGCATCATCGTGATTTGGCCTGTGAGCCGCTGCAGCTAAGAGAGAGCTGCCGCCACTGAGTGCTCACACCCTGGCTAACTTTGCATCCTCGTGATTTGTCCTGTGAGCCGCCGCAGCTAAGAGAGAGCTGCCGCCGCGAAGTGCTCGCACCCTTGCTAACTTTGCATCATTGGGATTTGTCCTGTGGGCCGCCGCACCTAAGAGAGAGCTGCTGCCGCTGAGTGCCCACGTCTTTGTCAGCCTTGCACCATCGTGAATCGTCCTGTGGGCCGCCACAGCTAGGAGAGCGCTGCTGCCGCCGCAAGCCCACCACGGAGCTGCATGACAAGAGTCATCGCCACCACCAGCCCGAGCCGCCGCAGCCGCGTGCTGCTGCCGCTGAGGGCCCGCCTGTCCCGGAGTGCCCGAATCGCTGCGAGTGCACTTTGCGGACCACTGCCATCAAGAACTGTGGTCGCTGGGAGTCTGCCTGTCACCGTCTCCGCTTCTTCGAGAAGCTACGTGCTGGGTCCCCGTCCAACGGCAGGTATCTGGTGCGCAACGGGTCGCGTAGACCCAGGCCTTGAACTCAGTCAGTGCCACGTTCTGGTGAACACGTATTGCCTTTTTAAGTCCCTAATGATTTACATGCCTGATGACTGGTTAAAACGCTTCTGAGAGTCTCGTACCAAACCTTAGATAAAGATACTATTTTTTCTATACCTACTTGAGTTGTGTCCTTTTGTGGTGTCGTTACTGCCTTATTGTGCATGGTCATAAATGCTTCACACACTGCCTCTGAGATAGGCCTAGCTGCTCGTGCTACGTTACCACAGGGTTGAGCAGGGGTTATCAAAGGGGGTAGCCCACTTGCCCTGACTTGGGGAGAAGGGTCCCTATTTGGACAGTGGCGCCAGCCATTGCCAACTAGAGTCCCCCATTTCCAACAGTAAGCAAGGAATCCAGTCCTATCTATAACCTAACAAATATCACTCTATCACCTGATGAAATCCAAGTATTAAATAAAGGTCTGTTGTTCATACCATCGAGTAAACCTGATATGGGCCAGACAAAATTGGAAATTATCCAGCTGCTCAGGAAAATGCGATTGAAATCATTCTTTGCAGAAAAAACAAGTATACCAGAAAGGAACTATTCAGGCTTAAAAGAACTGTCGACATTCTTTCCACCCACATCAAGCACACCAATGGAACTTCTCACTTTTGAAAAGAACGTCAAGAGAGATCTAGATGCCTTAGACAGAAAGCGAAATTGCATCAAGTGGAACATGACCAAAAACGAAAAGACTGCTCTTGAAAAGTTGATGAATAATCAAGAAATCATAATAAAGCCTGCAGATAAAGGCGGTGCAATCGTCATCAAGGAGAGAAGAAAGTATGAGGCGGAAATCACACGCCAACTTTCCAACCAAGACCATTACAAAAAAACGGAGGATGATTTGACTAAAATGGTACCAAACAAACTCATCAGACTCATACAGAGAGGAGAGGAACATGGCTGGCTTTAAAAAAAGGAAGCAAAATACTTGTTTAATGAAAATCCAAGAATGCCACTGATCTATGTCCTTCCAAAAATCCATAAGGACATAATTAGCCCACCGGGAAGACCAATAATTTCGGGAGTCAATTCCATTCTAAAAAAAACAACCAAATACATTGACACTTTCCTTAAACCACTGGTCCAAGCAACGACAAGCTTTCTAAGAGACACAATGCAAGCAATCACTATCTTGGAAGGTCATCCCTTTGACTCTGAAGCGGAATTTTTAGTGACATTAGATATAGTCAGCTTGTACACCAACATCCCACAAGAGGCTGGACTGGAAGCTCTTCATTACTTCCTGGAAAAACGATCCCGACCACACAATGTACCAACATAATTCCTTGTGGAAATGGCGGAAGTCTGCCTAAAACACAATTTCTTCCAATTCAGTGAAGATCAATTCCTACAAATAAAAGGGACCGCAATGGGATGCCCCTTTGCACCAGAAATGGCAGTGATGTTTATGGCTTTGTACGAGGAAAGATGGGTTTACAACAACAACCCACATGATGGCCACATAAAGATCTGGCGACGGTATATAGATGATGTGTTTATGTTATGGAGGGGATCATCGGAAACGCTACAAGAATTCTACGAGTGGTTAAATCAGAGAAATCTGGATATCCAGTTCTCGCTCAATTCAAGCAAGGAAGAGATCAATTTCTTAGACCTCCTCGTGAAACATGAAGACGGAAGCATATACACAACGCTATATACTAAACAAACAGACAGGAACACGTTCCTGCACTTCTCAAGCTTCCACCAAAGAAAACTAAGAGAGAACTTACCGTACCGCCAGTTTTTAAGAATCAGGAGAAACTGCACCAAGAAGGAAGACTACTTCAACAACGCAAAGACCTTGCTAGAGAAACTGGTTGAAAGAAACTACCCAAGAAAATTGTTGAAGCGATCTATGAGGGGCAAGATGGCCGGACGGACGTAGCTCGTCTCGGCTCCCGGTCCGCGCGGCGATCTCGAGCTGAATACAGCGGCTAGACAATGCGGAGAAGCCCGCAAAACATCCCCAGGGCACGTTAAAAGTCGGGGCACGACATGAGCCATTAATCTCGCCGTGGACCCTGAGAAAAAAAAGGCAGGAACTGTGCTGAAGTGAGCCGATCGCCCCCACCACAAAATGGCGGCGCCCATCCACTGAGAAGCACAGAGCCGACGGCGCGGCGGCGCACCAGCGGACCGGCAACGCCCGGGGGATGACACTGGCCGTGATCTCTGGTGATAGCGGCCCGGTACACCTGAAGCGAGCAACCCATAGGAGCGGCAGAGCGAGCACACTGTGACCACCGCTGCGGTCAGGCCCTCCCAAGCGGCGCAACGACCACCAACATTACCAGGTGCGTGCACAAAGTGCTGCCACTTAAACGCGCAGGGCAAAGAGCTAAAAACCACCAACATAGACATACCTGGCTGGAGCTTGCACGTGGGCGCCGTGAAAATTCCGATCACCGGCTCTCCCGCCCTGCCTGACCCCAAAATGGCGGATCGGCGGTAATCTTGGGCGGCTGTAGACGGTCCCCCCGACTGGGCATTGTTGACTCCCGTGCAAGGCAAGCGCGAGTGGAGAAGGGAGGTCCACCGCGGCGGCTGTGCCACGCGTCCTGCCCGGAAAGCCTGATGGAGAGGTCTACTCCTACATGATGTGATAGCAGATAGGCGACTGCACTATAGCTCCCAGGAAGCTGCGCAGACCTGGGAATCATTAAGTTTGAGCCCCGCGCAACTGCCCAACGCCAGCATAAGCCAGGGGGCCATATTACGAACGGCGGAGGAGGATATCTGATCAATGCCTTCACTGATCACGCTATGCCTGACCCTAACATGGCGATCTCGAGGCACCGAGACTAACTACCACAAGAACGCCCTTCTCCACAAGGCGCCTCGCGGCCTTCTTCCGCTGGTAGGTTGTGCACACGGGCGAGGCCACCAAGACGATGTGACACCCAGTGACTGTAGCTCACTTCGCTCCCCTACACCAGGATCCCCCACACCCAGAGACCTGCACAACGGTGCGTCAAACGGACCCCCTTTGGGCCTCAGAAGCGAAGACCACCACGGGCACTGACGCCCCTAGCACGCACCCCTGAGGGACAAGTGGATCCTCGCGGGGGCCTAGCGACGCAGCCACACAGCCGACGCGCAGATTTTCTTATATCAGCGATGTGAGCGAGTCTCGGGGGGGAGCCCGTGCAGAGAGGAGGTTCTCACGCCACCACAACTCGCTCAGAGAAGCAGAGAGAGGCACTGAGGTAGGAACGAATTCCCGTATGCCAGATCAAGGAGCGGATCAGTCACTACACCAGTCCTAAGCACCCACAGATCGAAGACTTCCCAACCTACACACGACACTTTCACACAGTAGTCCGAGGGCTTGACGGGCCACAGCAGCGCCACCGGCGCACACGCCTAGACCGCAAAGCTTGAGGGGGCCCGCCTCTATGATGCCGAGGAAGACACAAACCAAAGCGACGTCCAAAGTCTCCAGCTTCTTCACGCCTGTGGACAAAAACTCCCCTCAAGATCAGACTGGAAAATTGGACAACATGGCCCTCACAAAAGAAGACTTAATGGCCTCGCTGCGAGACTTCAAACAGGAGCTCCGCAAAGAACTCAGCCAGGACGTCACGGCATCGATAGCACAGCTAAAGGCTGCCCTACAACAAGATGTGGACTCGGTGGGCACCAGAGTGGTTGAACTAGAGACACAAACCCAGGAAATAGATACCCGTACCTCCAAGACACAGGATGACTTACAGGCCCTACAAGACCAACTTCACCAAACTCAACTCAAGGCAGAGGACTTAGAAAACAGGACACGGAGGGAGAATCTCCGAATTCGTGACCTTGAAGAAGGGGCAGAGGGACCGGACCTGGAGGCCTTCCTAGTAGGACTATTCTCAGAGGTCCTGGGCTCGTCTCCCCTCAAGATCAAACTAGATCGGGCCCACCGAGTAGGAAATCTAGCAACGGGAGAACGGAAGCGAACAAGAGACGTCTTGGCGAAATTTCACTCTTACAAAGTGAAGGAAGCAGTTTTAACAGCAGCGCGGAAAAAAGAACAGTCTCCTTCCAAGATCACTCATGTATCATATTCCAAGACCTAGCCCCTGCCACTCTGGCCAGACGACAACAATTTCGGCCCATCACGTCCAAGCTACGGGATGACAACATCAAATATCGATGGACCTTCCCTTTTGGGCTAAGTTTCGAGTACAAAAATAAACAACGGCATGTTTCTGATCTACGAGAAGGTCGAAATCTTTTGGGGCTTACCATACCTGAACCTGAGTCGACACAAAGCCAGCCAAGAGGACCTCGGGGAAATGGCTCTCCGCACTCACAATGGGCTACAACCTCGAAGGGGGGTCACAAATAATGCACGAACAAATGCCTCCTGCATCTGACGCTCTCCGAGTGAACTATGCCCGGTAGAGATGAATTGCCCCAACCAAGCGCTGTCACTACCCAAGCTACACAGCTGCCTTTGCGCAACATCTCCTAGGGCAATCCACACGGCGAACACTTGACCAAAACGGAGGCTCTCTGTTCTGTAGGAGGGAACTAACACTGAGGCAAACAACGGGCGGCTCTGATCTATCGCTAAACGAACCCCATGAAACTCGATGCTATGACCCCCCTCCTTCCCGAGGAGTCACAAACACATCACGAACCTTTCAGCGAGAGGAGACACTAAGGAAGCAGTGCCTTCTGATATACACGGACCTTACGCGAGCCCCAGCGAGGCCCCAACCTACTTATCGTCCGATCGGCCAATTTCAATCACAGAGACTCACATCATGGGTCCCACCAGCATACTCACGAGGATGGTCCCATAGACCCTGCTCTCCGGGCCTGACTGCATTGTCTTAGCATATAAAACTTCAGGAGCTGTTCGGGATGGGCGCGGACGGGGACCCCGGTCACATCGTCCCCCCACCGTTCCCATGGGGGTTCCTCAACCCTCAGCTAGGAACTTGTCAATGAACATACAAACATTGTTGTTGGTAATGTTAGTTTTCATTTATTTTCGTTTGGGGGAGGAGGGAGGGAATAGGGGATGGTGGCGGCTTTTTGATATCATTTTACGACGGTTCATCATGCTCCGTCTCTTAGTTAAACACCAAACAAACATGGGTTATGCTTCACTCCTACAACACCAGGTTCAACACCATGCAACGACACATAGCTATAGCAGACGGAGGGGGGGTAACCACACTAGCTAGATGGCAATCACTATTGGCTCATGGAATGTGAAGGGCCTTAACTCTCCCCAAAAGCGGCAGAGGGTCTGGAAATATCTCACCGACCACCACCTGGACATAGTGGCTATCCAAGAGAACTGCCAAGACCAATTTTTGAGATTCACAAGCACTATCTCAAATGAAAAACTTGTCTTCCTTGATCTTAACATATATGCAAAAGAGGGAAAACTAACAACTACCACTCATTTCAAAGAAACCTCCAAAAACTGCCTACTATTGTATAACAGCTTCCACCCTCGACATCTCAGCGATAACCTCCCTTATGGGCAATTCCTACGCCTACGAAGGAACTGCACGGAAATCGAAGATTTCAAAAAACAATCAAACGATCTGAAAAAGAAATTGGAAAAACGCCAATATCCTAAAAAGGTGATTGATAATGCATACAAAAGGGCACGCAACAATTGCTGAGACAGCCTTTTGGAACCCAAAATCCATAAGGAAGAAGAGAACCGCCCAGTATGTATAACAACTTTCAACACAAACTCCAATGGAATCACAAAAATAGTAAACAAACACTGGCGAATCCTCAACAGTGGAAGCATCAATCTACCAAAATCTATCTTCTCTCATAGAAGAGGTAAGAGTATCCGTGATTTAGTGGTACACACCAGACCAAAAGAAAGAAGAGAAGAACAGACAATGCAAACCACTTTAATGCCCCCAATCTCTGGGCATCATCCCTGTGGAATGTGCAATGTGTGCAAACTAACTAAAAAAGCAAAGAAATCTTGTTCCATGATGGAACCAAATGGGTCCAAAGAAGATTCACAACATGCAATTCAAAAATGTAGTTTATCTGATCACGTGCCCGTGTCTTTTGGAATACGTAGGAATGACCACACGCCCTGTCAGGGTAAGGATAGGGGAACACAAAAGTAACATTAAATGCAAAAAGAGTACCACCAAAATGGCAGCCCATTTTCTGGAAAAAGATCATAAGTGGGAAGATCTTTCGTGGACAGTAATCGAACAAATCCAAAACGAAAGGTATTTGTTCGAAAAAGAACAACGGTGGGTGTTCCGTTTGAGGACTCATGAGAAAGGCCTGAACGATGAGATTCCTTGGAACCAGCTCTGATGTATACAAAATCTAACACAGGAATCCCCTGGCAATTAATGATCAACCAAAAAGTTGCCAGACTCATAAGGAGTATACAGTACTACAATCACCCCCGTAACTAATACTGAACAAAGAGGAGGTTTATGCCGTTGGAAACTGGTTTTCTTCCTTTTTTCCTCCCTTTTTTTCCTCTTTTTAGAGAAACTATAATTTTGGAAATCTGAGTGTACACACACTCTATTTTTAAATATACATGGTTTTTGCTTTTCAATCCTTATCCTCTGATAGAAATTTTTTTTCCAGTTAATATTTTTCCAGCCTATAGCGTTTTATTGCTGGGATTTATTCTTTTCCTTTTTTTCCATTAGGTTTTCTAATTTGCCCCCCCGTGTTTTTTCATAAAACCCACATACATAAATGCACGTCTGCGATGACTCCATCCGGGCATCTCTAGCGCAACAATTTGTTTTTCTTTTTTGTTTAATAATTCCTTTAAATTCAACCTCCATTTGGCTGCCTTTTGAAACTCCTCCAAAATAAGCCTCAAAACAAACAAATATATGCTTGCTTTTTCAACCGATTCAGTGTTAATCGTTCCAACAGGAAGTGGATCAAAATGAACTCTGCTTTGGGTCCATTCACCGGCGGCCATCTTTAAAAATTCCAAGGTCTAGTGTTTTTTCCAACCGACTCAGTGTTAATCGTTCCAACAGGAAGTGGATCAAAATGAACTCTGTTTTGGGTCCATTTACCGGTGGCCATCTTTAAAATTTCAAGGTCTAGTGTTTCCAGCCACACCTGTTTCCTATCAAGCATGCCTCCTTGCACTTTAAAACACCGGGCTCTGGCAAACCTCAGTTAGGTTCCGACGAGCCACGAGAAGGTACTTCCTTTGGTGATCGCGCTCCTTCCAGCATGTAAGTAGGACAATAGCATGTCCTTAAAAAGGCCAAAGAGACCACGCTTGTTTGTTTTAAAACGACCCTGGCGTTAAAACCTTGTTTTTTCTTCTGTTCTTTTAAAATACCTACAGTGTCATTTGAAGGCGCCCAACACCGCTCGTGTGAGCTCATGGAGCGATAACGATTAAATTCTAAAGTATGTATTATTATGGCACGTCCTTTTGAGAGCATGAATACAATTATTTATATTAAAAGACACACCATGAGATCACAGTTAAAAAGGACGAGTGCACAGACTTTTGCCAAACATCTCGCATTTTTTCCAAGGATCATCATGGGAGTATGAATGCGAGTGCTCAGTTGCTGAGAACATCAATCTGTAACCTTTAGGGGCACAATAGGAGTGTACAAATACTTCCTTTATGTATGAATGTATTGTAACATAAAATGTATCTTGCTAGGAGATACATATGTATGAAAGAATGTTGAATAAATGTGATACTGGGCACTAGAAATCACAAGGAGTGTTCTTTCAGATGATTTATGAGTAGAGGATACTTACCAAATGGTACCATTACCTACAAAAGGGTTGCACAAGAGAAATATATCACAAAAAAGCTTAAAACTTTCAACGTGATGGTGATGTGAATAGATAAAGATAAATGATGAAAGCCATGATTTATCCAAAATATTTTTCTTTTCAGGTTCTTAAGATATACAAGTGGTATATTTTTCTACTCCCATAACAGGGAACAAAGGACAGTGTTTGTGACTATCATGCATATGTACATTTATTCTATCACCCATTGAGGTGTAACAGGGATCGGTTTTTTGGTCCTGAGGAAGAAAGCCAAGGGGATGGCTTCTGAAACATGTCGACCTTGTAGGAGGTGACTCATTATAGTACACCATCTACACCTCCCCACTTTTACTATTCTCAGCCAGGGAAGACAATAAAGTATTTTCGTTCCACTAGCCAGAGAATTTTTAACCATCTCACATTTTCTTTTCACGATCCCACGCACTACACATACTCACCAATCACTGAATAAAGTGCTCCTGCGTCTACGTAAGTCGTAGCACGCCCCGTCCCGTAGAGGGGTGGGAAGACCCCAATGATGAAGCATGACACTGAATCAGGTTTCAGTGTGTGAGGGGTATTTTACAATTTTTTGAAACATTGCCCTTCCCACAAATTGAGAGGAGCTCTGATCCTTTTGCACCATTTTTCACGTATGACTAGACACTTCAAATAAAAATAAAAATAAAAATAGCAGTACACACATGGGTGCATATATATTCACATAATACATGGTAGAATCCCTATGTTGACAGTATCAAGAGGAGGACGATTCTACCTTTTTCCTCTTCACTCCCTCCTTTGATTTTTTAATTATTCTTGACAGCGTACAGCTGTGGGAGTTTGGTTCACTGCTGAATCTAAACTTCATCTTTCTAGAGAGATAAAACATCCTCCTCTCATCTTTGATAGAACACCCTGAACCCAGATCACACAAACAGAACATACACACCAGGTTACAACAGACCAACCACAAGAATGGCAGAAAACACAGGCCTAATCTTCTCGGAAGAAGAGATAGACAGCATCATAGCCTCACTGAACAACTTCGAGGGGCTAAATACACCAGATCCAATACCTACAAACAATGACTGGGACGAAATAGAACAACTAAGGCGCACCCAGATAAAAACAGCCCTCCACGGTCTCCTCATGACTGAATATCTTAAAAGCAATGCGGCACCTAATGGGCTAATAGTAAGAAATGAACCATACATTTTTCAACATGACAAGATTTTTAAAAAGACTGGTCATTAAGAAGTTGGCATTGCACACGAGATTGGCTTGTGCTAATAATTAAGACAGCTGGCAGATTAGCACAAGAATTGAAAATTGAAATTCAAGAAATAGAAGTTCGTTTAAAGTGCTATGAAACACCGAGTGCCCTCAAAAAACATCTAGAAGAGTTAAACAAAACTCTCAATGACTTTGAAGTAACGTTGAAACAGAGCAAGTACCAGAAACTAAAAAAAGATGTTACCCGTTTCAGCCATGAGAGGATCTATCCATACATAAGAGATGATTACAAACCTCAGGAGAACTGTCACGAAATGACAACTGATGATGATTCATCCGATTCAGGATCCAGTGGATCTGACTCAAGCAAAAGGAAATACCAACAATACCGAGGTGGGAGGAGCAACAACAGACGTCCTTGGTTCCACGGCCAAAGAGGATGGGGCCAGTACCAGGGCCCACCTCCATACCCCATGCATCCCTTAGGACCTCCGATATACCCACATCAACAAGGAGCCTACCCTCAATGGAACTACCCTCCGCAGGATTACCCCTTCTATGAACAGCCCCATTTTTTAGGGCTACGCCAAGGGAGAAACAGAGGGAGGAACCGGAGAGGGAACAATGTTCACTGGGCTCCACAAAACGAAGAACAAATCCGGATGGCAACAAGGAGCATGACAGGGGCCTCAACCAGCAAGAAATGAATCTGGTAGTCAACCTTACAAACCATATTCTAACATCGGCACAGATCAAAGTCCTAGAAAAAGGACTAGGCTTTGTACCAACGGCAAAATTGGATAAATTCCAATTATGCAAAGAGATGAAAGAATTCATGAGGAGACTTAAGTTACAAATCTTTTTCAAAGATAAACAAAATGACCAGCAGGATGGAGACACTGGTTTGAGACCAAAATCTACTTTCACTCCACCGGAATCCAATCTACCAGTAGAACTGATCGCCTTCGAAAAAGCTGTCATGAAAGATCTGGAAGAAATAGATCCAGCAACCAACAGGGTCTTTCACAATATCACCAGAGAGGAAAATGAGGCACTCAGAGAACTAGCAAACAACCCAGAATTGGTAATAAAACCAGCCGATAAAGGAGGGGCGATTATAATACAATCAGCCGAGAAGTATGACCAAGAGTGCCTACGCCTCCTCAACGATGAAAGGAACTACGAGGTCCTCAACCAGGACCCCACGGAGCAAATACGAGTGAAAATAGCAAGTATGGTGGAAGAGGCACGATCACATGGGTAGATATCTAAAAAGGAAGGGGATTTTCTAACCACGACTTCGCCAAGAACACCTTACCTGTACACTATACCAAAAATCCACAAAAATCTGGTCTCCCCACCGGGACGTCCAATAGTGTCTGGAATTGGATCCATTTTGGAACCAGTCTCCAAATTTGCGGACGCTTTCTGAAGACCACTTGTACAACAAACTTCTACGTACCTGAAAGACACCAAAGACGTCCTGCAATTGTTAGAAGGGCAAACATTTGACCCAGAAGGAGAATTATTGATAAGTTGTGATGTGGAGAGCTTATATACGAGCCTTCCCCACGAGACCCTCAACATCATTGAAGATGTCCTGTTCGACACCGATTGGGACTACCAGACACCGAGAAACATGATTATGGAGTGCTGCCAATTGGCACTCAAAGAAAATCTCTTTGAATACCGGAACACTCTGTTTGCAAAAACATGGGACCAGCATGGGGAGCACTTTTGCTCCTAGCATAGCTGGTCTCTATGTACATCAACTTGAAAAACAGAAGATCCTCACTCCCAACAATCCATTTCGTAACCATATACATATATGGAAACGATATATAGATGATATATTGATTATCTGGGAAGGAGATGAAACCACCGCCAGACGTTTCCTATCATGGTTGAACTGCCAAGACCAATTTTTGAGATTCACAAGCACTATCTCAAATGAAAAACTTGTCTTCCTTGATCTAAACATATATGCAAAAGAGGGAAAACTAACAACTACCACTCATTTCAAAGAAACCTCCAAAAACTGCCTACTATTGTATAACAGCTTCCACCCTCGACATCTCCGCGATAACCTCCCTTATGGGCAATTCCTACGCCTATGAAGGAACTGCACGGAAATCGAAGATTTCAAAAAACAATCAAACGATCTGAAAAAGAAATTGGAAAAACGCCAATATCCTAAAAAGGTGATTGATAATGCATACAAAAGGGCACGCAACAATTGCAGAGACAGCCTTTTGGAACCCAAAATCAATAAGGAGGAAGAGAACCGCCCAGTATGTATAACAACTTTCAACACAAACTCCAATGGAATCACAAAAATAGTAAACAAACACTGGCGAATCCTCAACAGTGGAAGCATCAATCTACCAAAACCTATCTTCTCTCATAGAAGAGGTAAGAGTATCCGTGATTTAGTGGTACACACCAGACCAAAAGAAAGAAGAGAAGAACAGACAATGCAAACCACTTTAATGCCCCCAATCTCTGGGCATCATCCCTGTGGAATGTGCAATGTGTGTAAACTAACTAAAAAAGCAAAGAAATCTTGTTCCATGATGGAACCAAATGGGTCCAAAGAAGATTCACAACATGCAATTCAAAAAATGTAGTTTATCTGATCACGTGCCCGTGTCTTTTGGAATACGTAGGAATGACCACACGCCCTGTCAAGGTAAGGATAGGGGAACACAAAAGTAACATTAAATGCAAAAGAGTACCACCAAAATGGCAGCCCATTTTCTCGAAAAAGATCATAAGTGGGAAGATCTTTCGTGGACAGTAATCAAACAAATCCAAAACGAAAGGTATTTGTTCGAAAAAGAACAACGGTGGGTGTTCCGTTTGAGGACTCATGAGAAAGGCCTGAACGATGAGATTCCTTGGAACCAGCTCTGATGTATACAAAATCTAACACAGGAATCCCCTGGCAATTAATGATCAACCAAAAAGTTGCCAGACTCATAAGGAGTATACAGTACTACAATCACCCCCGTAACTAATACTGAACAAAGAGGAGGTTTATGCCTTTGGAAACTGGTTTTCTTCCTTTTTCCTCCCTTTTTTCCTCTTTTAGAGAAACTATAATTTTGGAAATCTGAGTGTACACACACTCTATTTTTAAATATACATGGTTTTTGCTTTTCAATCCTTATCCTCTGATAGAAATTTCTTTTTCCAGTTAATATTTTTCCAGCCTCTAGCGTTTTATTGCTGGGATTTATTCTTTACCTTTTTTTCCATTAGGTTTTCTAATTTCCCCCCCGTGTTTTTCATAAAACCCACATACATAAATGCACGTCTGCGATGACTCCATCCGGGCATCTCTAGCGCAACAATTTGTTTTTCTTTTTTGTTTAATAATTCCTTTAAATTCAACCTCCATTTGGCTGCCTTTTGAAACTCCTCCAAAATAAGCCTCAAAACAAACAAATATATGCTTGCTTTTTCAACCGATTCAGTGTTAATCGTTCCAACAGGAAGTGGATCAAAATGAACTCTGTTTTGGGTCCATTTACCGGCGGCCATCTTTAAAATTTCAAGGTCTAGTGTTTCCAGCCGACTCAGTGTTAATCGTTCCAACAGGAAATGGATCAAAATGAACTCTGTTTTGGGTCCATTTACCGGCGGCCATCTTTAAAATTTCAAGGTCTAGTGTTTCCAGCCACACCTGTTTCCTATCAAGCATGCCTCCATCCACTTTAAAACACCGGGCTCTGGCAAACCTCAGTTAGGTTCCGACGAGCCACGAGAAGGTACTTCCTTTGGTGATCGCGCTCCTTCCAGCATGTAAGTAGGACAATGGCATGTCCTTAAAAAGGCCAAAGAGACCACGCTTGTTTGTTTTAAAAATGACCCTGGCGTTAAAACCTTGTTTTTTCTTCTGTTCTTTTAAAATACCTACAGTGTCTATCTGAAGGCGCCCAACACCGCTCGTGTGAGCTCATGGAGCGATAACGATTAAATTCTAAAGTATGTATTATTATGGCACGTCCTTTTGAGAGCATGAATACAATTTTTTATATTAAAAGACACACCATGAGATCACAGTTAAAAAGGACGAGTGCACAGACTTTTGCCAAACATCTCCCATTTTTTCCAAGGATCATTATGGGAGTATGAATGCGAGTGCTCAGTTGCTGAGAACATCAATCTATAACCTTTAGGGGCACAATAGGAGTGTACAAATACTTCCTTGATGTATGAATGTATTGTAACATAAAATGTATCTTGCTAGGAGATACATATGTATGAAAGAATGTTGAATAAATGTGATACTGGGCACTAGAAATCACAAGGAGTGTTCTTTCAGATGATTTATGAGTAGAGGATACTTACCAAATGGTACCATTACCTACAAAAGGGTTGCACAAGAGAAATATATCACAAAAAAGCTTAAAACTTTCAACGTGATGGTGATGTGAATAGATAAAGATAAATGATGAAAGCCATGATTTATCCAAAATATTTTTCTTTTCAGGTTCTTAAGATATACAAGTGGTATATTTTTCTACTCCCATAACAGGGAACAAAGGACAGTGTTTGTGACTATCAGGCATATGTACATTTATTCTATCACCCATTGAGGTGTAACAGGGATCGGTTTTTGGTCCTGAGGAAGAAAGCCAAGGGGATGGCTTCTGAAACATGTCGACCTTGTAGGAGGTGACTCATTATAGTACACCATCTACACCTCCCCACTTTTACTATTCTCAGCCAGGGAAGACAATAAAGTATTTTCGTTCCACTAGCCAGAGAATTTTTAACCATCTCACATTTTCTTTTCACGATCCCACGCACTACACATACTCACCAATCACTGAATAAAGTGCTCCTGCGTCTACGTAAGTCGTAGCACGCCCCGTCCCGTAGAGGGGTGGGAAGACCCCAATGATGAAGCATGACACTGAATCAGGTTTCAGTGTGTGAGGGTATTTTACAATTTTTGAAACATTGCCCTTCCCACAAATTGAGAGAAGGAGCTCTGATCCTTTTTCACCATTTTTCACGTATGACTAGACACTTCAAATAAAAATAAAAATAGCAGCACACACATGGGTGCATATATATTCACATAATACATGGTAGAATCCCTATGTTGGATATCCAAGAGACGCACCTTGCTAGAGCTGAGGACACGCGCTTTCGCCACAAACACTACCCTTTGATATACAGATCCTCTGCTCTCACTAAACACAGGGGGGTGGCGCTCCTCTTTCACACCTCCACAAAATTTCAGCCGCATGAAGTTCAGACTGATAAAGAAGGCCGATTAGTTATGGTTAAGGGATTTTTAAAAGGCAAACTCTGCACGTTTGTCGTATCCTATGCCCCCAACACAGGACAAACAGCCTTTTTAAACACCCTAGTGGAGAAAATCCAAGACTTTGCTGAGGGACCAACACTTCTATTAGGCGATTTTAATCTCACCGGGCAGCCAGACCTCGACAGCACCCATCCACACCGGGCGGACACAGGTACCTTCTCCACAGACACTAAACAGAAGATACATGACCTAGGCCTCAAAGATGCCTGGCGTGCTCTCCATCCCCAGACTCGCGACTTTACTTTTTATTCACATGTACACCACACCTACTCCAGGCTCGACTACATTTTTATCAGTCAGAACCTAATGGGTGTCCTCCTAGCAGCCAAAATATTTCCCTTTTCCATATCGGATCACAGCCTCGTAGCGATCCACCTAACATGGAGCAATCCTGCTTCTACAACTCCTAAGTGGTACTTCCCGGCGGCCCTCACAAGAGACAGGGTGCTCTGCACAGCATTGAGGGAAACGATTACAGACTTCTTTAATCTAAATAACCCCACAGATACGTCGGAATATACTAATTGGGACACGTTTAAAGCAGTTTTACGGGGCAAATGTATTGCCCTCAACTCTACCCTGAACAAACAACGGACACAGGAGAGAGAAGCGCTCGAAGTAGAGTTGGCCACAGCCGAATCCGCTCACAAAACTAACCCCACTAGAGGTACACTCCGCAACCTCACCGCTCTGAGGGGCAAACTTAGAGCCATCTATAATAACAGGGCTGAATTCACTCTCCTTAAGCTCCGACACCTATCTTACTCACAGGGTAACAAGATTGGCCGGCATCTCGCCAGGCAACTAAAGGAAAAACGGGAACGGGAATATATAGGCGGCATACGAAGAGAAAATGGGGAACTAACACATAAAGACGAGGCCAAAGCTGATATCTTCGGCTCCTTTTATAAGACACTCTATACCAGAGAACAACTAGACACGAGTAAACAACTTGACTACCTTCAGACTCTACAGTTTCCACAAGTCTCACAAGACTGGAATGACAAACTCACCGCTCCTATTTCACCCGAGGAGGTAGGCGCCGCAATAAAAGCTCTCAAACAGCACAAGGCCCCAGGCCCAGACGGGTACACGGCCCAATTTTACAAAACCTTTGCACCAGATCTAATCCCACACCTTACTCGGCTCTTCAATAAAATGGCAGAGGAGGGAGAGATCACCCGATCGATGACAGAAGCGGTGATCTCAATTATACCCAAACAGGGGAAAGACCCTCAATTATGCTCCTCGTACCGCCCCATTGCCCTCTTAAACCTGGATGCGAAACTCTACTCCTCTATCTTAGCGACCCGACTAAACAACCTCATGCCCGACCTAATCCACCCTGATCAATCAGGATTTATTAAGGGTCGGCAGACACACGATAATACTCGGCGCATAGTCCACCTCATTGAGAAAGCCAACAAAAACGCATCCCCACAGTACTGGTTGGACTAGACGCCGAGAAGGCTTTCGACAGGGTAGATTGGGCGTTTCTCTTTCACACACTAACAAAATTCGGGTTCGCCGCTAAATTCATCAATATGATCCGGGCTAATTATGGTCAACCATGCTCCAGGGTACAAGTCAATGGGATCCGATCAGACCCCTTCTTCCACTCTAGAGGCACTCGCCAGGGGTACCCACTCTCGCCTCTGCTATTTGCCCTCAGTATCGAACCCCTGGCGATGGCTATCAGTGCAACCCCAGAGATTCAAGGAATCCCCTTCAGTGGCACCACACATAAAATATCACTTTTTGCGGACGATGTAATTCTATCCCTCACCGACCCGCCTAGCTCCCTACCCCAACTTCAATTAGAGCTAGCGAGATTTGAAGAGGTGGCGGGTTTCAAGATTAATCTCAGCAAATCATGCATACTTAACCTTACACTTACAGAACCGGAGGCCCGAGATTTACAGAAACACACCCCACTTCAATGGACCTCTAGCTCACTCCAATACTTGGGGATCCAGTTGACGCCACGCGTGGAGTGGCTCTTCCGCGCTAACTTTCCACCCGCCCTCAGCCGTATTCAAACTGACCTCAAGAGGTGGAAACCTCTTTTTCTATCTTGGCTGGGCCGCATACACGCTATCAAAATGACACTTCTCCCCAAGCTTTTATACCTCTTCCAGGCCCTTCCCATAGAACTCGAAAAAGATTTCCTCCCGAAGCGATCTATGAAGCGGGCTTGGTACACCCCAAGAGAGACGTTGCTGACACCAAAAGAAGTGAAAAAAGACATGCCTCTGGTCTGCGTCACCCCATTTTCGGGATTCACCAACGAAGTTAAAAAATAGTCAAAAGGAATTGGAATACTGTGAAAGGACTAGAAGAACTTAAGGAAATACCAGTATTCGCCCTCAAAAGGAACAAAAACATCAAAGATAAACTGGTACGTGCTAACACCAGAGTGAAAAGACCTCAAGTATCCATACAAACCATGATAGCCCTACCTCCCATCAAAGGTCACCGACGGTGTGGAAACTGCACTTCGTGCGCGAGTACCATCGAAGGTGAAAAATTTGAATATAGACGCAAAAGTATCTTGCACGAGAAATTTACAAACTGCAACACCACAAACGTAATTTACTGTGTAGTGTGTCCGTGCGAACTGGCATACGTTGGGAAAACCACCCAAGCCATTAAAAAGAGGATCACCCAACATAGATCGAGAATTAAATGCAAAGTACCAAACGCCCCCATGGTCCAACATTGCGTGGAAAAAGGACAAGATATAAAATGGACAGTCCTGAAACATGTCATACGCAGAAGCTCTGACGCCATGCTTTCCAGGTTCGAAGCTAAAATCATCCTACGACTGGGGACCACAGATAATGGATTAAACGAGATGAGTGAGATTATGCACTGTATATGAGGAAACATCCGCTCACATTACATTCAACAAGGGTTGATCCACCAGGAACACAAGTTGCAGTAGCTTCTCAACAGCGACTCTCGCGCTTTGCTAATACTTCATATAAAGTGAAGTTGCACTCCACTCCCAAAGCGGCATCAAAGGTGCAAAATCACGTTTCACCAAATACATCTGGGCTCAAGATTCGCCGCAAAATCAGGATACTATGCCTTTCCGACACCTGCGGACGGCATGCACGTACCATCAATAATAAAGTGTGTTCTCGGTTGCCATGAGAACCGAGGAATGTTGCCGGACAGGAAGTCAGGCAGAAGTCAGGCACCACACGCCAGACCGGAAGACATGCCGACAACATCACCACATTCGGCTAGAATGAGGAAATGAAATCGGCACCTGCAACTAACACAAAGAAAGCCGTCACAGCGAGCACCGGAGCTGCCAGACAAGCGACTTCACACAAGACTCCCCGAGAAACGAGCGGAGCCGCGACTGCAAGGTAACTGATGCCTAGTCCACCGATAAGATCCCACAGCGTGCTGAGAGTGCACAAGAGTTTTCAGTAATCGCCACACAGGCATGTAAGCATGTTCACCAGCACTGATTGAACCCCACGTGAGTTTGAACCCACACGCATGACATTGAGGAATCGCACCCACGTTGTATTCGTGTCACTGAGCACACACTTTTAAATCATCCATAACAGCAAAACAGCATGAAAGACACCAAAACCACAGCCCAGTCAAATTATTTAGAGCTCTTTTGCCCTTTCAAGGTCTATATGTTAACCTCCTTATGTAACTTTTAGGAAAAAAGATAAAGAAAAGAATTACTATGAAGGCACCAATCCCTCAACACCCTTCACGGACAGATCTCCCTCCGAGTTGGGTACCAAACACACTTTAGGAGTAATAAAGGCACAAGATTGGTATGTGTAATACAATAGGAACAGTAACAACACTTAGTATAGTTTTTTGTAGTAGCTCCTCCAAATAACACCCCCATGTCCCTTAAATGTACTTACAGTGTCCTACAAGAATATAACCTGCCCTGAGGAAGACCTTCCATCAAAAGTACATCCAGGTCCAACCACGAAGGTCGAAACGCGTTGGCACACTTTTAATTGAGGCCAAGAGCTACCATGACCAATCACCGGAAAGAAGTATCAAATGTCTAAGCATAATTAAGATGGCTTAGCCAAGAATCACCATATTTGAACTCTGACCTCTATCGGACCCCCCACTACCGCTTTAATGGTTGAGGACACAAGGACAACAGGTCCCGATGTTAAAATTTAGTAGGGCCTACAAGGTTTAACACATGGAATAATATATATGTTTCCCAATGCCTATACTTGAGGTATAAAATATGGGCAAGCACTGTTCAATAGATATATGTAATGTCTATTATGTCTATTTGTAAAATGTACTTATATTTTCTGTTTCAATCGCATTTGTGTATTGTTTCTAGTAACGTATTTCCATTGTCCTAAGTGTAAATATGTATGTTATTGTTTCCTTTTATTGTTACCTTCAAAGATAAACATTTGATATAGATAACTTACCTGGCACATACGTACTTATTTGATACAACCTCTTGGGTTGTACACTCTAAATAGAAACAGGGAAACGTCAGCATTTTCTAAAAAGATTAAACAAAGTAAGCAGTGTTCAATAATTGAACAGAAGTAGAGAGACCTTCTGAGCTCTCCACCGATGAAATAACTTGTGATTTGTGGTCTGGGAGGCATTGTTTTGCAGTAACTTAGTTTTTATTCCAGCCTCCCTAGTCCGGAACTGAATCACCCCCCAATAGGAGACCTTCACTTCACATCATGGCACCAGCCGCAGCCTTTCTGCCTGCCAATCAATAGAATTGTCCCCGCCCCGGCTCAGAAACCCGACCCGCGTAGTGTTGTGACCTGGGCAGAGTAAACAAACAGAAGTAGTCATTTTAAATTCAATATGCCGTGGCTCATGGCGGCTCAAAGCGGGGCAGGGGGTGGACACTCCTACGCCCCCCCATGAAGAAACCACCCCTGATTCCAAGAGAAAAATACCAGCCATTTGTTGTTGCTTTAAGAGTCTGCAAAGGCCTGGCAATGTTAATAAATAGGGATTTAACCAAAATCATATATATTATTTGTAATATTACTTTTCTGCTTTTATTTCCTTTGATTATTAGTCAGGGATGATTAACGCAGCTCTAGATCACATTTAAAAGTGATTTCCATTTATATTTGCTGTTTGAGGTATGTACAAATAAGAGCTACAAATTCCAACTTTAGGCGATTTTGCTTATTTTTGTACTGGCGGGACATCAAAATGCTAGTGGTGCCAGTAGAAAACCTATCAGGTGGCAACGCTAACAACAAGAGTAGCGGGGTAGAGCAGTACAAGGCTTACTGAGGGAGAGAGTGAGGGTTAGAAACTCAGAACTCATCAAAGCACACAACAACAATAAATACATCAATGTCCAGCCAGTTTTTTTACTTTTAACAAGAAAAGTTACTTTAATTTACAGAGGCACAGGGGAGTCAGTGGGGTTTGAACTTATGGCCTTCAGGATACTCACAAGAGCTCAACAAGGGAGGAAATCCCCTACTGAACTTTATTACCAGCTGAGTAAATCAAGCACCCAGTGTACGGATATAAGTTTTGTCTATACCAAGGGCGACTGCATTTATGATATTCTGTGGCCACTGCGTTTTTAGCCTAAGGGCCTGATTACGATCTTGGCGGACAGGGTCACTCCATCACAAACGTTACTGATATCCCGTCTGCCATATTATAATTTCATTGAACCCTATGGAACTTGTAATACGGTGGTAATATGGAGGACAGCATATACGTCATGTTTGTGACAGAGTATCCCATCCACGCAGATAGTAATCAGGCCCTAAGTGTGGATTTGCTGCATTTGACATAGAAACCATCTGCTGCATAATGTAGATTTTCCACAGTGTGATGGGCAGAAAATCTGGATTTTATTCAAGATACAGAGGCTAATATTATGCAGGCCCCTTTAATGCCACTACTCACAGCAGCTTCTTTAAAGAATTTAGAACACAAGAATTCCAACACAATAAAAACACAGAACCCCCAACCTTCATCCTTCTTTTTTAGTGAATGCAACTGACACAAACATATTGCAATTTTAGAATAGTCTCTTTAGAACAATCCCTGCTAAGGTATTTTCCCCAAAACGCAAAATGAAATCCTTGTAAGATGCCTTGAAGACTGAACCTCCACGTCTTCTTAACACAACTCTTCTCCATCCGTTAAACTTGCCCTTAAGCTACAAGTTAAATAAATAACAATTAATTCATGGTTGGTATAACAGGAGGGATAATATTAGCCCCGGGTCTTTAATAAAATCCAGATTGTCTGCCCACCAGGCTGTGGAAAACTATATTTTATGGAAAGACAAGGAGGTTAACATTATGCAAGTCTAAAGCTTTTCTAATAGACAAGTTGCCACATTTTCAACAGGTTTGTAATAAAATCTTCTAAAAGTCACAAAATTATACCAATCAGCACATCACAAAATGTCTTGCAATGAGCCTCCCATCATGGAAGCCTTAGACGCAGCCACCCCTCTCACTGAATGAGCTCCAAAAATACTCACATCAACACTTGCTCTCCTCATCACTTCTCTCACCCATCTCGCAAGCATTGGAGAAGACACCGCCTTATAACGCTTCTTAAAAGAAATAAGTAATTGATTCACTCCATGCGGTCTGACTGCTGAAGTTTCTTCTCATACGCTTTCACACACTTTACCACACATACATTTTCCTTTTCATTGAAAAATGGATAAAAAACTGAAAATGAATTTGTTTTTGTTCTCTTAGTCAGATAAAAACACACACCCTCAGGGGAATAAATTCTGCTTGTTATATTAAGCACTAGCAATCTGATACTCCCCTGAATGAAATCAAGCACAATAATATTGCTAATTTCAAAGATAAATCTCTTGAAGGCAACAACTCATTGGATTTCCAATTGTTCAAAAAATCTAAAACTCTTGCAACGTCCCAACCTGAATTATACCTGGATACTGGGGTTTTTTGCAATTCTAATACTTATCATTAATCTCCGTACCAGAACATCATGGCCCCCTGAACAGCCCATTGACTAACTCTGGACCTGCAGCAATCGCTGATCTATATACATTCACTGTCCTTAAGACAATACGTCTTCATACCTTTTTGATAAATAATTCACCACTCCCACTGAAGACACTGAAATGGGATCAAACTCCCTTTCCATGCACCAGCAAACCCATGTCTACTAAGCAAATCTATACATGTTTCTTGTTCCTGGAGCCCAGGATTCCATAATAAGCCCTGAAGTCTGTTGCTAAAGGCCTGGTACCTCCCAAACTCTCCTGAAATTCTCCATGCCACCAGTCTCAATTGGCCTATGAGAATTAAATTGTGCACGTCCTCTGCCTGGCCCAGCAGGAGTTCTAGAAACCTTGGTGAATTGGAAAGTCCATTGACAATTCCAGAAGAATAGGGTGCTACACCTGTGCCCTCCAAAGTGGAATTATCACCACCATTGTCTCTTTCCATTTGCGAAACATCATTGCCACACAAGCAATCATTGAGAAAGGAGGAAACGCATGCGGACTGAGACCTCTCCAGTCCTGCCAAAAAGCGTCTATCCCTCCTGACTCCAGATCCGGACACCAGCTGAAATACCTGAGCATTCAATCTATTCGCAAACAGATCCACCCCAAATGGCCCCAGATTCTCTCTACCTGTAAGAAAACTGTCCTGTTCAATCTCCAAATACTTGTATCCTTGAAATTTCGAGAAATCCAACTGCCACCACATTGCTCAAACCTGGGGTGTGTTCCGCCTGAATACAAATCCTGCTCTTTAGACAATATTCCCCAAATACCTTCGCTAGATTTGCCAATATACAATGCACCACAACAGCATAGCTGGCTTAAGAAACCCATGGGCTTCTACACATGTAGTACCTGCAATGTCTGCCAGTTGGGCTGTAACAGAACGATGACGTTCAGCTACAACACTAACTTGCAACACAAGATCAAACACTTCATTAACTGACTAACTAATTTTGTTGTTTACGTTATCATTTGCGGTTGTGGTAAAATCTATGTGGGTAGCACTACAAGACAGCAAAAAACTCGTATCCAAGAACACCGCAGAGCAGCACTTAATGGAGACACAACATATGCTCTTGTCTCACATGAATGCAGGATGGGTGTGGATAAGGCCAAATTCCGTTTCCATGGCATAGACATTGCCTTGAGCAACAAACGAGGGGGAGACAGGGCACTCTCGCTGAGACAACTTGAAGCCAGATGGATTTGCACTTTACGCTCCTCCATTCTAGGCCTCAACACAGATAAGGAAATGCATTATTTCCTTTACTTACCCTGATTAACAGATTTGTATGTTTGTCTTGTCCTTTTTCCTGACTATGGTTACCCTTTGCAGTAGTATGTGCCACCAGCCACATGTCTGATTATTATACCTCTACTGTATTACATGTGTTAATTGGTGATCCCACACTGCGCCCTTTACAGGATGTAGGAAATGACAATATTACTGCTTATATGTTTATGGCACTATACTTACAGTAGACTAAAGATGCAAGGCATTGTAACCCCGTTGCCCATATAAATTTTATTTACTGTCTTTTATTACGATGTTCCAAATATTTATGCATGCTTAAATCCCTTGATGTAAGGCACTGCCATTTCACTACCCACGTATCTAACTGACAAGAACTGTTTTAATGTTTTTTAAATAATAGGTGGCACTGTAACCCTATTGTCACGCACATTCCTGGCGATCAATGTCTTTGGCTTCCGAATGTCGTGTACAACCTTTTAAAACATACTAAAGTATTCCTTTAAAGCTTATCCTCATACACGAGTTACGCAGCTGCACTGAGGACTTCAGAACTGTATTCACTGCAATGACACATTAGTAGTGTAACTACCGTCAATTGATAGTTCTTGTTTGTCTTCTCTTTGTACAAGTTGCTCTTTTACTGGAACCACGCTTGTACCTGCTGTCTCGTCCTTCCGTTTTTGTGTATTTATGACCCTTCTGCTCTTCTTCACAAATTCCTGGTTAGAACGGCTCCTCTATCTTTTGTCTTCGGACCTTTGCTCACCCCACGTACCCCTATGACTCTTCTTTTAATTTGGAATATGATTTCTTAATTAATTTTGTTTGGGCTTCACCTTTAGCTGTCTGATGCTATTCCTACTAGGACATATAACACAGTCATGATTAGTACTGTTTTTTCGTGACTATTGGCATGCGTTAGATCACATTACGTATCTCACGCAATGGTAGCTAGCTTGTCATTTTATTTAACACATATGACCCGATTAACTTCACTAGTCATTGCAATTTCATGGTTACGGCTTGAAGAGTTCTGCTCTGCCGTAATCTCGAGCGCCTCCCTACTCACCGCAAGTGAGTAACCCCAATGCATAGTTCACGCAGTCTAGGCTTTCGACACCCGGAAGTAGACTGACGGAGTTTACGCTACTTAGCGGCTCCTTTTGACTAAGCTCACACTGACTTCGACCTGAAGACGCCAGGACGTTATCCGGACACGGCTCCGTATCGCACACACGGTGAATACCGTTTGAAGTAAGTAACTTTGCGTTCCACTTAGGGAGACTTAACTTGTGCGCTGCTTCACTTTTTAAATTACCCTCGTCACTCATGCTTTCAAATCTGAATGACTGCCCCGCATGCGCGTTGGTTCTTCAAACGCGCGACGGCAGCGTTCGCTCCGGGCATTTGTTAAATTAATTTCTCCGTATAGTCTCCTCCTTCCAAACAGTCAGGCATATTTCTGTTAGCCACGACCTTTTACAGCTTCCACACCACCTACTCAGAGTTGATTGGTTACACAAGCCCAGATTGCTGTTACGAGGACTGGAGCCTTTCTCCTTTACTCCTAGCCCCGTTGCCACTATGAATATATATGAGATTCATCGACTCTCAGCCTTGACTTTATTTTTAAGCTCACACGTTCCATAAGCTTCTCCTAGTTAGTTACGCGCTACAGTTTACCGCTAACCTGGTCACCACTGGATATTTCCACTCACTTCCCAAAGGATTATCACTATTGCCTGACTGACGTCATTTTAAATATCCCGCAATACAATTTAGCTTTATACAGGTCTCTACTGGGCCAGTTTACTTACTGTCCAGGGATTAGCTCATTTGAATGTTAGACGTTAGTCTAATACTTTACTTTACTTTTAATCTGCGCGCTCTGATATATCATAGTCACCATGGAACTCACACGTAGTCACAATTTCACCTTTGCTACTCCACAGGTATACCTCACTACTGAGTGTGGTTCTTCCCCTGAACTGAATAATACCAACGAACCGCATAGGTACGTTTTGACAATCTAAATGCTGAATTTCTTTCAGTGGCACGCTTTTCCCTAGGCCTTCTCCACCTAACGTAGCTTCCTCTCCCATTACAGGCTCTTATACAGCCATTCTCTTGGCTTTGCGTACCGAGGACACAACCCAACTCTTATCTCTCTTTGGTAAGCTGGCTATCAAGTGACTAGTCTAAATCTACCCCCATGCACTTGCACTTTTTAGATTAAGATTCACAAACGGTGGTATTATCTCACAAACTCACTAGCTCACCTTCAATCCTCTGAGGGGTCTCATCAGCTTCCCTTCTTTCTCCACACCGAGCACATACCGCCGGACCAACATCCGGAATCACCTGTGTTCCCAACATATCTTCCTGTCTCGCCTCCCCCTCCTTTATTCCAACTTTACACTAGCGCACTAATTTCTTTTCTCCCTTTCTTCTTCAACTATGACTCCCTGTCCACTCGTGCACTAAATGCTGTGGTCTTAGACCGACAGTTCTTTAAAACATTTCTACATTGTATGCCATTACAGCCCTGAAGAAGCCCATGTTTGGGCGAAACGCGTTGGCTGGTCCAATTGATCACATACCAAGAACACCTGAGAATAAAACAACGAAAAAGACTCCATGCTGATGACCTTTCTTTCTGTGCTTAATTGTGAAACTTGTCTTTCAACTATATTGCCTCTCATCCAATCAGTATATGTATTTATGTTTATGATCAAGGGGCAGCTGATCATTTGAGGTGGGCAGTATCATTATACTTTGTGACTAGTCCAGGTTGTGCAGTCTTCTATGACCCGGCTGCTCTCTTTCTTTTTTGGAACTCTACTTTAAGGGTCGACGTGCACACCTGGCGCACATCTAAGATTATACTCAAAATGAGTTTTGATGATGACAGGGAGGAATTAGCTAAAGACCTCTTCAAACCCAACAGTGAAATGAAACAAGTAGTTTCCAGCGGGGGGAACAAGAATGAAGGGCTCAAACTTAAATTAAAAAAATTAGAGACTCAAAAAAAATGAGCTATCCAAGTGGTGGGACGGGGTTACCCTCAAGAGATACCTGGAAAACAAAAAAGTTCCCAGAGGCTTGAGGATACTCACGTTCCCCAATTTTGATGACCTTGACCCGGACCTACTATCTGAATGGGAGGACAACCTACACAACTCCTCATTTAACATGATGAGGATCTTGATAGCCCATGCAGACAGAAAATGCTCCAAACTACAGGCTGAAATAAAAGCCTTAGAGGATGAGATCAGACAGCTTAACCTTACTGAGGCAACCACCAAAAACTATGCAATCTTGAAAGAGCGGATTGCCAACCACCAGGCACTTGTTAAGAACAGGAAGTTGGAGGGGCGTGGCTTGGCGCCGACTGCAATGGCGGCGTAGCTCCGGAGCTCCGTCTGGGCCTGCGGTGCAACCTTGAAATCCGCCAACAATCCGACAGCTTGAGGACAGCAACACACAGCATATAGCTCAGGGAGCCGAAGAGCCGGTGAGGAATCGTCGTCCTGACTCCCGCTGACCGCGACAGCCGAAAATATCGGAGCGGTATTGAGGCTGGGTGCGGCTGGCTGGCCCTGGTGAAGGTGGGCGGAGTCCCGTAACCCGGAGGCCCGCGGTGAGTACCAAAGGCCGGGACTGCACTCACGAGAGAGCCGCGGCTGAGGGCCTCCCCCTGGGACAGCGCGACGCGAACTGTCGGCCCCTCTAAGAGCGCCGCCCAGCTGCAGTGATTGAGACCCTCCTTCGAGGTGACCCGGGTGGACTGTGCGAGTAAAGACAGGTACGTGGCCTCACTCCTGAGATCTGCCGGAGACATCCGCAAAATAGAGACATTTCCAGGGACGCCATAGCGACAGAGTGCCAGTGCAGCGGACAATAAATATTTATGAACACTGGGGAATAGCCATTAAAGGACTGGCGTCGATGAAATGAACAGAAGAGATCTGGTCGCCAAGTTTAATGCAGGTGAAAACGCGCTTAAAGGAACAGTTTGCACGTGTGTCCTTCCCCCTCTTCCCCCCTCCCTCTCCAGCGCTGCCCGGCTACTGCAGGTAGATCCAATACGTCTAGAACGGACGTGGGGCAAGTCCGCAAGAAAAGGCATTGTACACAACCCCACCGCAAACTCCGACCCTGTATGCACAGTGACTAATACTTCGTGCCACCACAGTCATACTACGCAGGCACCCCATATACATGAAGAGTCAGAACACGAAGCTGCAGAGGGCGGGGAACGGACTTGAGCGCGACCCAGCGGGGGTCAAACAGTACTTGGGGAGAGTCTGAACTGATTAGAAGCCACGCCTTGCACAGCACATTGCAGTAAAGCGAAACCCCCGGACCACAATAACTCCCAAAGTGCCACTAGCTAAGAGTCCAAGATATCGAAACTCTCCCTGTCGGCGCCACACTGCTGGAGTTGAGGCCTACACGACATCATGACAAAACCTAAAGGCACTGCAACGTCCGTCCAACTCAACAAGATGGACAAGTATGCGGTCCCTCGCCAGCTTTCGGCGACGGGTGGAACAAATGAAGAAACCGCGCCCGCAGAGGAACCATCTCTAGGATCAATCATGGCGGCGATACAGGCAGTCGGCACAAATCTGGAGACAAAAATTGATAAGGTCACAATTGAGATGAACCTAATGAGAGCGGACATGCGGAAAACTTCCGAAAGAGTTACGGCTACGGAGGGGAATGTCGTAGAGCTTCAGACTGCGACACGCAAATTGGAAGAAAAGGTCAAACAATTGATCCAACATCATAAAGAAATGGCACTCCACTTGGATGATCAGGAAGGAAGAGCCCGTCGCAACAACATACGGGTGGTAGGAGTGCCGGAAGGGGCGGAGGGGCCCAGTGTGGACCTCTTCCTCGAAGACCTTATCCTGCATCATCTAAAGCCCAAGAGACTTTCCCCATTATTCTCTATTGAAAGGGCACACAGAGCCCCGATCCCGAAGCCAAAACCTGGAGCACCACCTCGCACTATTATAGCGCGCATCCTGAACTTTCGTGACCGAGACGCGATCTTACAGGCAGCGAGAGTCACCGGGGACCTTCAGTATGACAATGCAACGATCCGATTTTTCCCTGACTTCACCTTGAAGGTGCAACAAGAACGACGTTCCTTCGAAGGCATCAAACGGGCTCTCCGAGACAAGGGCTTTAAGTACATGATGTTCTTCCCAGCCAAGCTTAAAGTCATCGACGGTGAGAAATCCTGGTTCTTTACGACGCCGGAAGAAGCAAAACGTTGGCTGGAGGAGGGTCCACTCAAGTCACAGCGCCGAAGGGAAGAATCGGAACACCAAAACGCCAAACATCACCCCAAGGACTACTCGCACAGGCGCAGGGGAGGGCATCGCTCGCCATCGAGATCCAGAAGCTCCCTCTCTGCCAGTCCTGGTAGTGACACTGCACGTGGGGGAAAATGAAGGACTGCATCGCCGTATTGGTCGGTAATCGTCTCTCTTATTGCTACTATATGGGGTGGGTAGAAATAGAGGTGGAAAACTCCCGCTTAAAGGACCATATAAGATCCCTCTATGCCTACTTAAAGTGGCAGAGGTAGCATGTCACTGAACAGTACAACTTACAGAACTACCACTGTCCCTCAATGTAACTTGATGTTGCCGTGGGCCCGGGAGGAGGGAGCTACTGGGCGCTAACACCACTCAACCGTATGTTTAATGGGTTTGATTCTAGGGCTTGTAAGCACTCTGCTTTTGGGGTGGTGGGTAGTTTTAAACCTACTAGGCAGGGATGCAGGGAGGGGGTTGAATTGTTGGGAGGCAGGGGGTGGGTGGGCAGGAAGTTTATTTGAATCGACAGGAAATAATCCCACACTGACCCCCAATGTAGATGTCAAATGCAATAAGCTGTGTATAAAGATATTCAGACCGAGCCGGGAGGCGGGATGCATGTTCCAGTTGCAAGGAATGTTGATACGCAATGCGAGAAGGTTTTGCTTGTTGATGTTTTAGTAGTTATTTATTTGCAGATGTCAATGTACAGTCACTGTAGTAATTGGTTCACAATGTCCTTTGCTGTCCGTTATGCCACGTGGATTTATACACCCAATGTCTTCATCTGATCCAATGACACCTCACACCAAAACACCAACACTATCCCTCATCTCCTGGAATGTCAATGGTCTAGGAGACAAGATCAAGCGAGGGCTAGTACTCCAATATTTAAAGCGCAACTCCCCAGCGGTTGTATTGCTCCAGGAGACACATCTGATGGGCTCCACATGTAAGGCCCTTGACCGGTGGGGGTTCCAATTAGTGATCCATTCGGGATTCACCACAGGATCCCGGGGAGTAGGGATTTTAGTGAGAAAACGATTTCCCCTTATTGTTCACCGTACCTTTAAAGATGACCAAGGACGATTCGCGGCCTTATCGATTCAATGGGAGGGTCGAATGTTTAATATAGTATCTGTTTACGTCCCTCCGGCGCTGCATTCCCCCGCTTTCCAAGATCTGGGCAAATTCCTCCTCACCCTACCAGACGGAGATCTACTAATAGGAGGGGACTTTAATATGACAGCAAATGACGTACTAGACCGTACACCTAGCCGACCGCAACATCGTACCAGTTCCCCACTGACTGATTTTCTGGAGGCGCATGGCTTACTAGACATATGGAGGCTTCAAAACCCGACGATGAGACAATATACATTTCACTCGGGAGCGCAAAACAGCCTCTCCCGTATAGATTATATACTAACGGCCATGGATGATCTAGGGAGGATGGGGGCGACCACACACTTACCCAGGGGAATCTCTGATCACTCCCCGGTAAAGACAGAGATACGTGCACACTGTGCTACTCAGAGACGCATATATCCCATCTATCCAGGGTTCCTCCTAAATACTAAGATCAAGAAATCTTTAACAAAGACGACCACACAATATTTCCTAGAAAACGAGGCATCAGTCTCCTCTTCTCTGACGCTGTGGGAAGCTTACAAACCAGTAATAAGAGGCCAAGCGATCTCCATTATTGAGGGGCACAAACGGGAAAAACGGAAAGACATAGAGACCTTGGAGCAGGAAGTGCACCACCTGGAATCCCAACATGTAGCCGCCCCCACTGACGAGACAACACATGCCCTACGCATTAAAACGCAAGACTACAAAGAACATCTTTGGGCTACTGCCCAGTGCCGTTTACAAGCGGTCCAGCATAGGGTCTATGAGTCCGGAGACAAAGCAGGTAAACTTCTTGCCTGGCTGGACAAAAAAGAACGGGCGCGTAGATGGATAGCACAGATCAGAACCAACGACGGTACACTCACGACGGACCCACAACTCATAGTCGATACACTAGTGCGACACTATGAACAAATCTACACCTCCACAAATACCACCACAGTACAAGACGCGCTTGCATTCCTCCATGATATTCGTATGCCTCGGCTCACGCCGCAGGAAGCCGACAATCTAGAAGCAGACATCACAGTAGACGAACTTAAAATGGCCATTTCTAAAATACAATCGGGCAAGGCCACGGGTCCCAACGGGATCCCGATAGAACTATATAAACAAACGGTGGAGAAGATAGCCCCATATTTGCTAAAAATGTTCGAAACCAGTCGCGATATAGGAAAGCTCCCTAAAGATCAACGGCTGGCCACTATTGTGGCCATCCATAAGCCTGGAAAACCAGCAGAGAAATGCATGTCATATCGCTCAATCTCCTTAATTAACGCCGAGGGGAAAATTTTAGCCAAAACGCTAGCGCTCAGACTGACCCCGCATCTCCGCACATTGGTACACCCGGATCAATCGGGCTTTATGCCCGGCAGAAACACGGCCCTGAATCTTAGACGTCTCCATGGAGTATTAGGTCGTAAACACACTATCCAGGAAGACGCTGCGGTCCTTTCCTTGGACGCGCGAATGGCCTTTGACTCGGTGGAGTGGGCCTTCCTATTTGTGGTCCTTCAACACCTGGGATTCGGACCAAAGTTCTGCTCTTGGGTACGTTTATTGTATACTGATCCGGTGGCACATGTCGTTGCTAATGGTCACATTTCAAGGGAATTCACCCTGGGCAAGGGTACGAGGCAGGGCTGCCCATTGTCACCCTTATTGTTCGCGCTAGTTCTTGAACCGCTGGCGGCGTGGATACGATGGGACCCCATGGTTCGCGGGTTAAAATAGAGGGAGGAATGGGAAGATCATATTTCATTATATGCGGACGATGTGTTATTATATATTACCTCACCTACGAGATCGCTACATGCGCTACTTAATATATGCGCGAGGTACGGCTCCGTCTCCGGATATGCCATCAACTGGGATAAGTCGGTGCTTTACATATTACATGGACCGCCCCCACGTCTCCCAAGAGGATGTACGGTTCAAATAATCACGGACAGTTTTAAGTATCTTGGAATATATATAACCTCTGACTGCGACACATTCTTAACACTTAATTTGCAACCCCCTCTGCAACGACTTAAACGCGATATACGGCATTGGAAGACGCTGCCACTCTCCCTTTTGGGAAGAGCGGCTCTATTTAAAATGATGGCCATGCCCAGATTTCTGTATGCCCTACACAACACCCCCTATCCAGTCCCTGACTCATATTTCAGAGCGGTAAACTCAGAGGTGGCAGCCCTCCTTTGGGACAGCAAACCAGCGAGAGTGGCAGCAACAAAAATGGTGAGAAGTTGGTATGACGGCGGGATATCCCTCCCGGATATCAAGGCCTACTATTGGGCCTCGCAGCTTACGGTTATTAATCAGTGGCTTCACATGCCAGACTCGGACCCAGCTTATCACCTTGACAGAATGACTTTGGGAAAGGGCGGCTTCAATAGAGCGCTGTACAACACTCAGAAAGCCCAACACCTTATTGGCCCAGCGGCGCACACCGTCCGCGTCTGGCACACAGTGAACAGACACCTGGGCTGGACTGGAAAACTCACGAAACACACACCCTTGTGGGACGCACGCAAACTGGGAACATTAGGCAATAGTAAAGGATTCCATAAATGGGATCTAATTGGTATCTCCCAGCTTGGGGATCTCTGGCAGACTGGAAAAGTAGTCAGCTTCATCCACTTGCAAGAGTAGTACTCTATGGTTCCAGGCGAAAAATTCTGGTATCTCCAAATCAAACATGCAATTGAGGCAGCCCTTCCTGAAGCCACGACGCTCCCGGAAGCCTCCCCCCTAGAGGACCGACTACTTACCGATTATCTCTATAAAAAAGCGACTTCATTGACATATAAAAAAATTATTAACAATCGACCAGACCCACTACTCAGACTCAGGGAACTCTGGCAGTCCGAAGTTGGAGATATGGACGACCCTGACTGGCGTGAGGCACTAGCCTCGCCTAAAGAGGTGGCAATCTCCTCTAGACTGCGTCTGGTGCAGTTCAAAATACTACATAGGACCTTCTGCACACGGACGGTATTACACAAGATGGGGAGAGCTCCTGACCCAAGCTGCCTGCGCCTCTGCGGGATATAGGCACCTTTACCACACCTTGTGGGACTGCCCTAAACTAATGTCTTACTGGGAGGAAGTAGTAGGTACAATTGCAGAAGTCACTGGGAAACAGGTTCCACTTGAGCCCCAGTGCTGCCTTCTTAATGTATGGGGCCCGACAGACCTCACCCACGCAGAACGCCTTTGGGCCACGACTGGCATGACGATAGTCAAACGAAACATAGCGCAGAAGTGGGGAGCAGGAATAGTGCCAACGATAATACAGTGGTATAGAGACATGGATACGACCATGGTGGCGGAGAAAGCCACGTTTATAAATAGGAAATGCCCTCGCAAGTGGGCTAGGGTGTTGGGAAAGTGGAACACACACAGAGGGGACATTTGTACCCCCCCAGAAGATGAGACAGACTCGGAGGAAGACACGTAAGGTTGTGAAACTATATATGTACTTGTGTAATATTGTATACCTAAGTGACTGTAAAGAAATTACAGTGTGACTCTGCAATAATGCTGCAAATCTGTATTGTTATGTTACCAATCTTGATGAATAAAATTTTCTTTAAATAAAAACAAAAATTTAAAAAAAAGAACAGGAAGTTGCACAAAATCATGCGAGACGACCGTGACTACGATAACGGTCGCATCTTCACGTTTTCAGCAAGGTATGACAACATCCAGGTTCCTAAGAGTAACACACTCACCACACCTAGCACTGGAAGCATATCTAGTATCAGTGTTAGCTCAGACGCTTCATCCATTGAGGAAACAAATAGGGAAGGGAATTCAGAAGCAAACGCACAAGGAGCATGCTCCTCGACTTTTTTAGAGGAGGTTCTCCAATTCAGGATTGGAAACAAAAAACAAAGAGACATACCAGGAGAGGGGGGAGGAGGAAAAGCCGTAGAAAAGGACAGAGTTCTGACAAGGTATCAGAAAAGCCAGCTGAACAAACGCTAATTCTACCTTTGAATGATAATGTGACAAATATACCTGTGACTACAGTTGACGACAATCTAGTTGTAAATTTATCTGATTACCCTTTGACCGTGCATGAAAACAATGTATTGAATAAAGGTCTTGGCTACTGTCCTGTATACGGGGGTTTGTTTACAGATCTTCACATCGATTTGTATAAATTTGTCAGAACTGCTAAGGTTAAGTGTCACTTTTCCATCAATAACTATGAACAAACGAGAACTGCTATTGCCACACCACATACTGATGTCACTGTATCACACGTTAAAAATGTGGCCACACTCCTTTCTCTGGACACTGATAATGAGTACTCATGTGAACATGTGCTTGAAAGTCTGAACATCACACAGGATTACACTTGTGACAGCGGTCTCCACAACCGCAACAAATTCATGCCCCAGGGCGCACACCTCAACAGTATTGAGGTATTTCACAATTTGGTGACTGAAGACGTATATCGCCTAGAGGAAAAGCACTAAACTAAAACGAAGAGGTACACCAAGGACAACCTTACACCGGTTGAGAGGGCAGAGATCCAAAATTTACGCACTAATGGTGAAATAGTGATAAGAGAGGCGGATAAAGGGGGCAACGTAGTTGTTATGAATAGGGCTGACTATGAGAGTGAGGTATACAGACAGCTCAACAACACTGCACACTACACTAAACTCACCTACAACCCTTGCACAGCAGCTACTATAAAGATCAACACGCAACTCGCACACTGGAAAGAGGTGGGCCTTCTGTCAGATACAGAACACAACTTTATTTCAATCCACAACCCAAGGTACCCATGTATTTACCTTCTTCCTAAGATACACAAGAAACTGCCTTTCCCACCGGGACGACCGATTATCTCGGGCATAGGCTCTATGACCGAGGCTCTAGCCAAGTTTGTTGACACCTTTTTACAGCCATTGGTGATTAACCTACCTTCCTATGTCAGAGATAGCACGGACATACTTAATAAATTCGTAGACTTGGAATGGGACGAAAGAATGTGGTTCGCGACACTGGATGTAGAATCCCTATACACATGCATCAGACGGGATCTAGGCAGGATGGCTGTGGATTTCTTTCTCTCCACCAGACATGCTAGCCAACCACAACCTAATGCTACTAGAGATGATAGACGTCATCCTTGACAACAACTTCTTTATGTCTAACACCACCTGGTATAAACAAGAGCAGGGGACCGCCATGGGATCCAAATTCGCTCCCTCGTACGCTAACCTCTTCATGGGATGGGTGGAGCGCACCCATGCATGGTCAAAAGCGGCCTCAGATTGGACTAGGCATATCCAATTCTGGGGCCGTTACATTGATGACATCATCATCATTTGGACAGGCACTGGGCCTGAATTGAGAGAATATTTCAACTTCCTCAATGATAACAACCTCAATGTCTCCTTCACTTTTGAAATGTCACAATCCAAGATACACTTCCTCGATTTGGAGCTATATGCCAAGAACAACACCATTCACAGCACACTACATGGGAAGGAAACTGCAGTGAACAGCATCCTACACTATACTAGCTCACATCCTCCGTCCACCAAGAAGGCCATCCCCTATGGAGAGCTGCTGCGCATTCCCAGGAATTGCAGCGAGGAGTCCAACTCTGCTACGCAAGCCAGATTGGCCACTAACAGACTGAAAAGAAGAGGCTATGACCAACACATACTCAATGTGGCAGAAAATAGGGTCAGGAATACAAATAGAGAAGACACCTTGAGAAGCAAGAACAAGAGCCTTGATCGGGAAGCTCAGAGACTCTCGTTCATCACGAACCACTCCACACTAAATCATGAGGTATTCAATATACTGGGTAAACATTGGGCATTACTAAAAGGGGTGCCCGGGGTCAACAACTCCATTACGGAAAGACCCTCCATGACATTCAAAAGGAGCAAGACTATCAGGGACACACTGTGCCCAAGCTACACCCTATACAATGCACCACAACAGCATAACTGGCTTAAGAAACCCATGGGCTTCTACACATGTAGTACCTGCAATGTCTGCCAGTTGGGCTGTAACAGAACGATGACGTTCAGCTACAACACTAACTTGCAACACAAGATCAAACACTTCATTAACTGACTAACTAATTTTGTTGTTTACATTATCATTTGCGGTTGTGGTAAGATCTATGTGGGTAGCACTACAAGACAGCTAAAAACTCGTATCCAAGAACACTTAATGGAGACACAACATATGCTCTTGTCTCACATGAATGCAGGATGGGTGTGGATTAGGCCAAATTCCGTTTCCATGGCATAGACATTGCCTTGAGCAACAAACGAGGGGGAGACAGGGCACTCTCGCTGAGACAACTTGAAGCCAGATGGATTTGCACTTTACGCTCATCCATTCTAGGCCTCAACACAGATAAGGAAATGCATTATTTCCTTTAATTACCCTGATTAACAGATTTGCATGTTTGTCTTGTCCTTTTTCCTGACTATGGTTACCCTTTGCAGTAGTATGTGCCACCAGCCACATGTCTGATTATTATACCTCTACTGTATTACATGGGTTAATTGGTGATCCCACACTGCGCCCTTTACAGGATGTAGGAAATGACAATAGTACTGCTTATGTGTTTATGGCACTATACTTACAGTAGACTAAAGATGCAAGGCATTGTAACCCCGTTGCCCATATAAATTTTATTTACTGTCTTTGATTACGATGTTCCAAATATTTATGCATGCTTAAATCCCTTGATGTAAGGCACTGCCATTTCACTACCCACGTATCTAACTGACAAGAACTGTTTTAATGTTTTTTAAATAATAGGTGGCACTGTAACCCTATTGCCACGCACATTCCTTGCGGTCAATGTCTTTGGCTTCCGAATGTCGTGTACAACCTTTTAAAACATACTAAAGTATTCCTTTTAAGCTTATCCTCATACACGAGTTACGCAGCTGCACTGAGGACTTCAGAACTGTATTCACTGCAATGACACATTAGTAGTGTAACTACCGTCAATTGATAGTTCTTGTTTGTCTTCTCTTTGTACAAGTTGCTCTTTTACTGGAACCACGCTTGTACCTGCTGTCTCGTCCTTCCGTTTTGTGTATTTATGACCCTTCTGCTCTTCTTCACAAATTCCTGGTTAGAACGGCTCCTCTATCTTTTGTCTTCGGACCTTTGCTCACCCCACGTACCCCTATGACTCTTCTTTTAATTTGGAATATGATTTCTTAATTAATTTTGTTTGGGCTTCACCTTTAGCTGTCTGATGCTATTCCTACTAGGACATATAACACAGTCATGATTAGTACTGTTTTTCGTGACTATTGGCATGCGTTAGATCACATTACGTATCTCACGCAATGGTAGCTAGCTTGTCATTTTATTTAACACATATGACCCGATTAACTTCACTAGTCATTGCAATTTCATGGTTACGGCTTGAAGAGTTCTGCTCTGCCGTAATCTCGAGCGCCTCCCTACTCACCGCAAGTGAGTAACCCCAATGCATAGTTCACGCAGTCTAGGCTTTCGACACCCGGAAGTAGACTGACGGAGTTTACGCTACTTAGCGGCTCCTTTTGACTAAGCTCACACTGACTTCGACCTGAAGACGCCAGGACGTTACCCGGACACGGCTCCGTATCGCACACACAGTGAATACCGTTTGAAGTAAGTAACTGCGTTCCACTTAGGGAGACTTAACTTGTGCGCTGCTTCACTTTTTAAACTACCCTCGTCACTCACGCTTTGAAATCTGAATGACTGACCCGCATGCGCGTTGGTTCTTCAAACGCGCGACGGCAGCGTTCGCTCCGGGCATTTGTTAAATTAATTTCTCCGTATAGTCTCCTCCTTCCAAACAGTCAGGCATATTTCTGTTAGCCACGACCTCTTACGGCTTCCAGACCACCTACTCAGAGTTGATTGGTTACACAAGCCCAGATTGCTGTTACGAGGACTGGAGCCTTTC
The DNA here is from genome assembly GCA_963921515.1 of Calotriton arnoldi. Taxonomy (NCBI): domain Eukaryota; kingdom Metazoa; phylum Chordata; class Amphibia; order Caudata; family Salamandridae; genus Calotriton; species Calotriton arnoldi. The sequence continues at coordinate 4,555,394 of CAWUFW010000368.1, forward strand.
TCCTTTACTCCTAGCCCCGTTGCCACTATGAATATATATGAGATTCATCGACTCTCAGCCTTGACTTTATTTTTAAGCTCACACGTTCCATAAGCTTCTCCTAGTTAGTTACGCGCTACAGTTTACCGCTAACCTGGTCACCACTGGATATTTCCACTCACTTCCCAAAGGATTATCACTATTGCCTGACTGACGTCATTTTAAATATCCCGCAATACAATTTAGCTTTATACAGGTCTCTATTGGGCCAGTTTACTTACTGTCCAGGGATTAGCTCATTTGAATGTTAGACGTTAGTCTAATACTTTACTTTTACTTTTAATCTGCGCGCTCTGATAAATCATAGTCACCATGGAACTCACACGTAGTCACAATTTCACCTTTGCTACTCCACAGGTATACCTCACTACTGAGTGTGGTTCTTCCCCTGAACTGAATAATACCAACGAACCGCATAGGTACGTTTTGACAATCTAAATGCTGAATTTCTTTCAGTGGCACGCTTTTCCCTAGGCCTTCTCCACCTAACGTAGCTTCCTCTCCCATTACAGGCTCTTATACAGCCATTCTCTTGGCTTTGCGTACCGAGGACACAACCCAACTCTTATCTCTCTTTGGTAAGCTGGCTATCAAGTGACTAGTCTAAATCTACCCCCATGCACTTGCACTTTTTAGATTAAGATTCACAAACGGTGGTATTATCTCACAAACTCACTAGCTCACCTTCAATCCTATGAGGAGTCTCATCAGCTTCCCTTCTTTCTCCACACCGAGCACATACCGCCGGACCAACATCCGGAATCACCTGTGTTCCCAACATATCTTCCTGTCTCGCCTCCCCCTCCTTTATTCCAACTTTACACTAGCGCACTAATTTCTTTTCTCCCTTTCTTCTTCAACTATGACTCCCTGTCCACTCGTGCACTAAATGCTGTGGTCTTAGACCGACAGTTCTTTAAAACATTTCTACATTGTATGCCATTACAGCCCTGAAGAAGCCCATGTTTGGGCAAAACGCGTTGGCTGGTCCAATTGATCACATACCAAGCACACCTGAGAATAAAACAACGAAAAAGACTCCATGCTGACGACCTTTCTTTCTGTGCTTAATTGTGAAACTTGTCTTTCAACTATATTGCCTCTCATCCAATCAGTATATGTATTTATGTTTATGATCAAGGGGCAGCTGATCATTTGAGGTGGGCAGTATCATTATACTTTGTGACTAGTCCAGGTTGTGCAGTCTTCTATGACCCGGCTGCTCTCTTTCTTTTTTGGAACTCTACTTTAAGGGTCGACGTGCACACCTGGCGCACATCTAAGATTATACTCAAAATGAGTTTTGATGATGACAGGGAGGAATTAGCTAAAGACCTCTTCAAACCCAACAGTGAAATGAAACAAGTAGTTTCCAGCGGGGGGAACAAGAATGAAGGGCTCAAACTTAAATTAAAAAAATTAGAGACTCAAAAAAAATGAGCTATCCAAGTGGTGGGACGGGGTTACCCTCAAGAGATACCTGGGAAACAAAAAAGTTCCCAGAGGCTTGAGGATACTCACGTTCCCCAATTTTGATGACCTTGACCCGGACCTACTATCTGAATGGGAGGACAACCTACACAACTCCTCATTTAACATGATGAGGATCTTGATAGCCCATGCAGACAGAAAATGCTCCAAACTACAGGATGAAATAAAAGCCTCAGAGGATGAGATCAGACAGCTTAACCTTACTGAGGCAACCACCAAAAACTATGCAATCTTGAAAGAGCGGATTGCCAACCACCAGGCACTTGTTAAGAACAGGAAGTTGGAGGGGCGTGGCTTGGCACCGACTGCAATGGCGGCGTAGCTCTGGAGCTCCGTCTGGGCCTGCGGTGCAACCTTGAAATCCGCCAACAATCCGACAGCTTGAGGACAGCAACACACAGCATATAGCTCCGGGAGCCAAAGAGCCGGTGAGGAACCGTCGTCCTGACTCACGCTGACCGCGACAGCTGAAAATATCGGAGCGGTATTGAGGCTGGGTGCGGCGGGCTGGCCCTGGCGAAGGTGGGCAGAGTCCCGTAACCCGGAGGCCCGCGGCGAGTACCAAAGGCCAGGACTGCACTCACGAGAGAGCCGCGGCTGAGGGCCTCCCCCTGGGACAGCGCGACGCGAACTGTCGGCCCCTCTAAGAGCGCCGCCCAGCTGCAGTGATTGAGACCCTCCTTCGAGGTGACCCGGGAGGACTGTGCGAGTAAAGACAGGTCCGTGGCCTCACTCCTGAGATCTGCCGGAGACATCCGCAAAATAGAGACATTTCCAGGGACGCCATAGCGACAGAGTGCCAGTGCAGCGGACAATAAATATTTATGAACACTGGGGAATAGCCATTAAAGGACTGGCGTCGATGAAATGAACAGAAGAGATCTGGACGCCAAGTTTAATGCAGGTGAAAATGCGCTTAAAGGAACAGTTTGCACGTGTGTCCTCCCCCCTCTTCCACCCCCCCTCTCCAGCGCTGCCCGGCTACTGCAGGTAGATCCAATACGTCTAGAACGGACGTGGGGCAAGTCCGCAAGAAAAGGCATTGTACACAACCCCACCGCAAACTCCGACCCTGTATGCACAGTGACTAATACTTCGTGCCACCACAGTCATACTACGCAGGCACCCCATATACATGAAGAGTCGGAACACGAAGCTGCAGAGGGCGGGGAACGGACTTGAGCGTGACCCAGCGGGGGTCAAACAGTACTTGGGGAGAGTCTGAACTGATTAGAAGCCACGCCTACGGATAAGATCACCGTGCACAGCACATTGCAGTAAAGCGAAACCCCCGGACCACAATAACTCCCAAAGTGCCACTAGCTAAGAGTCCAAGATATCGAAACTCTCCCTGTCGGCCCCACACTGCTGGAGTTGAGGCCTACACGACATCATGACAAAACCTAAAGGCACTGCAACGTCCGTCCAACTCAACAAGATGGACAAGTATGCGGTCCCTCGCCAGCTTTCGGCGACGGGTGGAACAAATGAAGAAACCGCGCCCGCAGAGGAACCATCTCTAGGATCAATCATGGCGGCGATACAGGCAGTCGGCACAAATCTGGAGACAAAAATTGATAAGGTCACAATTGAGATGAACCTAATGAGAGTGGACATGCGGAAAACTTCCGACAGGGTTACGGCTACGGAGGGGAATGTCGTAGAGCTTCAGACTGCGACACGCAAATTGGAAGAAAAGGTCAAACAATTGATCCAACATCATAAAGAAATGGCACTCCACTTGGATGATCAGGAAGGAAGAGCCCGTCGCAACAACATACGGGTGGTAGGAGTGCCGGAAGGGGCGGAGGGGCCCAGTGGGGACCTCTTCCTCGAAGACCTTATCCTGCATCATCTAAAGCCCAAGAGACTTTCCCCATTATTCTCTATTGAAAGGGCACACAGAGCCCCGATCCCGAAGCCAAAACCTGGAGCACCACCTCGCACTATTATAGCGCGCATCCTGAACTTTCGTGACCGAGACGCGATCTTACAGGCAGCGAGAGTCACCGGTGACCTTCAGTATGACAATGCAACGATCCGGTTTTTCCCTGACTTCACCTTGAAGGTGCAATGAGAACGACGTTCCTTCGAAGGCATCAAACGGGCTCTCCGAGACAAGGGCTTTAAGTACATGATGTTCTTCCCAGCCAAGCTTAAAGTCATCGACGGTGAGAAATCCTTGTTCTTTACGACGCCGGAAGAAGCACAACGTTGGCTGGAGGAGGGTCCACTCAAGTCACAGCGCCGAAGGGAAGAATCGGAACACCAAAACGCCGAACATCACCCCAAGGACTACTCGCACAGGTGCAGGGGAGGGCAACGCTCGCCATCGAGATCCAGAAGCTCCCGCTCTGCCAGTCCTGGTAGTGACACTGCACGTGGGGGAAAATGAAGAACTGCAACGCCGTATTAGTCGGTAATCGTCTCTCTTATTGCTACTATATGGGGTGGGTAGAAATAGAGGTGGAAAACTCCCGCTTAAAGGACCATATAAGATCCCTCTATGCCTATTTAAAGTGGCAGAGGTAGCATGTCACTGAACAGTACAACTTACAGAACTACCACTGTCCCTCAATGTAACTTGATGTTGCCGTGGGCCCGGGAGGAGGGAGCTACTGGGCGCTAACACCACTCAACCGTACGTTTAATGGGTTTGATTCTAGGGCTTGTAAGCACTCTGCTTTTGGGGTGGTGGGTAGTTTTAAACCTACTAGGCAGGGATGCAGGGAGGGGGGTTGAATTGTTGGGAGGCAGGGGGGGTGGGTGGGCAGGAAGTTTATTTGAATCGACAGGAAATAATCCCACACTGACCCCCAATGTAGATGTCAAATGCAATAAGCTGTGTATAAAGATATTCAGACCGAGCCGGGGAGGCGGGATGCATGTTCCAGTTGCAAGGAATGTTGATACGCAATGCGAGAAGGTTTTGCTTGTTGATGTTTTAGTAGTTATTTATTTGCAGATGTCAATGTACAGTCACTGTAGTAATTGGTTCACAATGTCCTTTGCTGTCCGTTGTGCCACATGGATTTATACACTCAATGTCTTCATCTGATCCAATGACACCTCACACCAAAACACCAACACTATCCCTCATCTCCTGGCATGTCAATGGTCTAGGAGACAAGATCAAGCGAGGGCTAGTACTCCAATATTTAAAGCGCAACTCCCCAGTGGTTGTATTGCTCCAGGAGACACATCTGATGGGCTCCACATGTAAGGCCCTTGACCGGTGGAGGTTCCAATTAGTGATCCATTCGGGATTCACCACAGGATCCCAGGGAGTAGGGATTTTAGTGAGAAAACGATTTCCCCTTATTGTTCACCGTACCTTTAAAGATGACCAAGGACGATTCGCGGCCTTATCGATTCAATGGGAGGGTCGAATGTTTAATATAGTATCTGTTTACGTCCCTCCGGCGCTGCATTCCCCCGCTTTCCAAGATCTGGGCAAATTCCTCCTCACCCTACCAGACGGAGATCTACTAATAGGAGGAGACTTTAATATGACAGCAAATGACGTACTAGACCGTACACCTAGCCGACCGCAACATCGTACCAGTTCCCCACTGACTGATTTTCTGGAGGCACATGGCTTACTAGACATATGGAGGCTTCAAAACCCGACGATGAGACAATATACATTTCACTCGGGAGCGCATAACAGCCTCTCCCGTATAGATTATATACTAACGGCCATGGATGATCTAGGGAGGATGGGGGCGACCACACACTTACCCAGGGGAATCTCTGATCACTCCCCGGTAAAGACAGAGATACGTGCACACTGTGCTACTCAGAGACGCATATATCCCATCTATCCAGGGTTCCTCCTAAATACTAAGATCAAGAAATCTTTAACAAAGACGACCACACAATATTTCCTAGAAAACGAGGCATCAGTCTCCTCTTCTCTGACGCTGTGGGAAGCTTACAAACCAGTAATAAGAGGCCAAGCGATCTCCATTATTGAGGGGCACAAACGGGAAAAACGGAAAGACATAGAGACCTTGGAGCAGGAAGTGCACCACCTGGAATCCCAACATGTAGCCGCCCCCACTGACGAGACAACACATGCCCTACGCATTAAAACGCAAGACTACAAAGAACATCTTTGGGCTACCGCCCAGTGCCGTTTACAAGCGGTCCAGCATAGGGTCTATGAGTCCGGAGACAAAGCAGGTAAACTTCTTGCCTGGCTGGACAAAAAAGAACGGGCGCGTAGATGGATAGCACAGATCAGAACCAACGACGGTACACTCACGACGGACCCACAACTCATAGTCGATACACTAGCACGACACTATGAACAAATCTACACCTCCACAAATACCACCACAGTACAAGACGCGCTTGCATTCCTCCATGATATTCGTATGCCTCGGCTCACGCCGCAGGAAGCCGACAATCTAGAAGCAGACATCACAGTAGACGAACTTAAAATGGCCATTTCTAAAATACAATCGGGCAAGGCCACGGGTCCCAACGGGATCCCGATAGAACTATATAAACAAACGGCAGAGAAGATAGCCCCATATTTGCTAAAAATGTTCTAAACCAGTCGAGATATAGGAAAGCTCCCTAAAGATCAACGGCTGGCCACTATTGTGGCCATCCATAAGCCTGGAAAACCAGCAGAGGAATGCATGTCATATCGCCCAATCTCCTTAATTAACGCCAAGGGGAAAATTTTAGCCAAAACGCTAGCGCCCAGACTGACCCCGCATCTCCGCACATTGGTACACCCGGATCAATCGGGCTTTATGCCCGGCAGAAACACGGCCCTGAATCTTAGACGTCTCCATGGAGTATTAGGTCGTAAACACACTATCCAGGAAGACGCTGCGGTCCTTTCCTTGGACGCGCGAATGGCCTTTGACTCAGTGGAGTGGGCCTTCCTATTTGTGGTCCTTCAACACCTGGGATTCGGACCGAAGTTCTGCTCTTGGGTACGTTTATTGTATACTGATCCGGTGGCACATGTCGTTGCTAATGGTCACATTTCAAGGGAATTCACCCTGGGCAAGGGTACGAGGCAGGGCTGCCCATTGTCACCCTTATTGTTCGCGCTAGTTCTTGAACCGCTGGCGGCGTGGATACGATGGGACCCCATGGTTCGCGGGTTAAAATGGAGGGAGGAATGGGAAGATCGTATTTCATTATATGCGGACGATGTGTTATTATATATTACCTCACCTACGAGATCGCTACATGCGCTACTTAATATATGCGCGAGGTACGGCTCCGTCTCCGGATATGCCATCAACTGGGATAAGTCGGTGCTTTACATATTACATGGACCGCCCCCACGTCTCCCAAGAGGATGTATGGTTCAAATAATCACGGACAGTTTTAAGTATCTTGGAATATATATAACCTCTGACTGCGACACATTCTTAACACTTAATTTACAACCCCCTCTGCAACGACTTAAACGCGATATACGGCATTGGAAGACGCTGCCACTCTCCCTTTTGGGAAGAGCGGCTCTATTTAAAATGATGGCCCTGCCCAGATTTCTGTTTGCCCTACACAACACCCCCTATCCAGTCCCTGACTCATATTTCAGAGCGGTAAACTCAGAGGTGGCAGCCCTCCTTTGGGACAGCAAACCAGCGAGAGTGGCAGCAACAAAAATGGTGAGAAGTTGGTATGACGGCGGGATATCCCTCCCGGATATCAAGGCCTACTATTGGGCCTCGCAGCTTACGGTTATTAATCAGTGGCTTCACGTGCCAGAGTCGGACCCAGCTTATCACCTTGACAGAATGACTTTGGGAAAGGGCAGTTTCAATAGAGCGCTGTACAACACTCAGAAAGCCCGACACCTTATTGGCCCAGCGGCGCACACCGTCCGCGTCTGGCACACAGTGAACAGACACCTGGGCTGGACTGGAAAACTCACGAAACACACACCCTTGTGGGACGCACGCAAACTGGGAACACTAGGCAATAGTAAAGGATTCCATAAATGGGATCTAATCGGTATCTCCCAGCTTGGGGATCTCTGGCAGACTGGAAAAGTAGTCAGCTTCACCCATTTGCAAGAGCAGTACTCTATGGTTCCAGGAGAAAAATTCTGGTATCTCCAAATCAAACATGCAATTGAGGCAGCCCTTCCTGAAGCCACGACGCTCCCGGAAGCCTCCACCCTAGAAGACCGACTACTTACCGATTATCTCTATAAAAAAGCGACTTCATTGACATATAAAAAAATTATTAACAATCGACCAGACCCACTACTCAGACTCAGGGAACTCTGGCAGTCCGAAGTTGGAGATATGGACGACCCTGACTGGCGTGAGGCACTAGCCTCGCCTAAAGAGGTGGCAATCTCCTCTAGACTGCGTCTGGTGCAGTTCAAAATACTACATAGGACCTACTACACACGGACGGTATTACACAAGATGGGGAGAGCTCCTGACCCAAGCTGCCTGGCCTCTGCGGGGATATAGGCACCTTTTACCACACCTTGTGGGACTGCCCTAAACTAATGTCTTACTGGGAGGAAGTAGTAGGTACAATTGCAGAAGTCACTGGGAAACAGGTTCCACTTGAGCCCCAGTGCTGCCTTCTTAATGTATGGTGATATAGAAAGTAGTGGTCCCAGCACTATTACATCCAAACAGTGTAGAAACCAAAAATATATACAATTATATTCACAACAATAAATCAAAAATTACGAATCAATAGTGTAAACAGTGTTATTTAATCACACTGAACACAAATTACAGATTTAGAGAAACACATTATAAACCATCATTAATATGCCCAAATGGGTAAAGGAGGGGAAAGGGCAGTGACTTAAGTGAGGCAGTGAGGTAAGTGAAAGACACTAATAGTGAATATCACAATCAAATTGGTAGGCATATTATTCAAAGCCACACATTTCTTTATCGAAAGCGAAATGAATACAATAAGTTACATAGCCATGTAACATAGAAAGTCACAGTGCAACATGCACTGTTGGCGATACTGGCATCAGTAATGTGTCGACGTTTCGACCCCTGGATGTATGTAGGTGTTCTTAGAAACCTTACTAGCGGGGTCTTCCTCAGGACAAGTGATTAAGTGAAAAAGGGGGGAAAGGGCACCTAGAAACATAAATGAAAGAACGAAATGTCAGGCCCAATGAAATTAAAGGACGCGAACATGTAAAAATAAAAGTCACTATATTTACCGCGACTTAATTAGGAAAGAAGTCCTCAAAGGCAAGAAATGTCGTCTCGGACAAATTAGGGCCCAATGGCTCCAAGGTTCAGAAGGGAGAGAGAGCAGGACACCTACAAGAATAAGGCGTCAGTCAGTAATGCCTCAATTGAATTAGAGGAACTAGAAGTTCGCTATACTTGCAACAACTTACTCCAAAACATGGGTGGTACTCCAAATTGTGAAAGCTGCGATAAAAATCGTGGACAAACCATCGATCAACAGGTGGAAGCCATCTACTTTGCTTCCATAGAATGAATCAAATGAACTAAAATGAAAACAAAGGAGGAGACCTTATTATATCGATCATTAAAGGGCATCTGGGATCAAGACTGTCAATTTCAAAATTCCCCTGCGCATCATGAGTTTCTAAAAGAGGAGTGACTGATGTACGCCTAATTCAACAATACCAAAGACATACGCATGGATCTACCAATTGACAGCGTGAATGAGAAAACTAAATCGCGCTGTACATGCATGGTGTTCTACAATAGAATATAGAGGTTCGAGAGGAAATCATCATACCTATCGAAAGATAGGAAATATCTACAGTGTAAAGTTAAATATGCATCATGGATTTCCAAATAAGAGGTGACTATTTTAAGCCTAACGGACAAAAACCAAAACATCCACGAGGACTTGCCGAATCCCAGCACGGTTTAATAAAACTGAATCACTCAATGTATGCATAATGGTACACAATGAGATCATCATCGTGCCCATTAAAATACCAAGTGCGCGATTTAGACAAATGTCAAAAATATCTAAATAGGTCTGAAGCAAATGGGTTAAAAATTGCCGGAAATAAAGAAGGCTCAGTACCGCATTTAAGCTACAGCGCACCAACCTAGAACTGGTTGAACGATTAAAAGGGAAACAGCACTGCCAGATGTTAGTTGCAGACCCGAGTTTCAAAGGGAGGGTAGAATAAGGGAATTGGGGAACACTCACCCTCGTTAGTCGACCTCACTTCCAATGGAGTGGAAGGAACGCGACGCCGGGGCAGAAGGCACAGTTAAATAGACACGTATCCAACGTGCCGATCGTGCCTACGTGACGCCCGGTGTAGTGCAGCAGCTAAATGCTAGTATGGATGCGAGAGGCAGACAGAGAAGATAGACTCTCTAGTGAAAGGGTATTAAATCCACATATGCCATCCGAAATAAATCTTGGACAGTACACTCGCCTCAAACTGGGCAGGAAATAAATGCAAATAAAACAGCAAGGTGCATAATACAAGCCAAGTTGATCGTAGTATCAATAAAACCTTTAAACCAGTCGGCAAAGTGCATAATATAGCACAATGCAAGCACAGTTAATCATAGTATCACTAATACATTTAAACCAGTCATATACCATCTCATATGCAAAAGCATGATCGAGCAATGGACATTGAAAGAGAGCACATTCATTTAGACAAATATATATTTAAATATTGGCCCATGTGTATAGAACATCAAATTGCTTATTTTAAGGTACTTAATTAGTGTAACTGAATATGGAATAAACAGTCACTTAAACCATCATACATAATTACATTTCACAATCATACTGTAAAAGCATTTAGACAGTGCAGTTGAAAGGACCAGAACTACCGTGAAATATGTCACCCAACATCTCTAACCAATCAATTATGAGCAACATAAAGGGTAGATCACACAGACCGTTGGAAATTGCCTCATGAAATATTAAGGCATGCTAGTTGGGGTGGAGTCCTGTTCATTCAGTCCATTAGCAATAGTGTCCAGACGCAACATCCATTTGGACTCTCGGACATTCAAGATCTGGGAAATATTGCCTCCTCTTGGTCCCAATTCAGCTTTCTCTATCACCAGCCACTGCACTTGGTCCGGATTATGTCCCATTGAAGCGAAGTGATCCACTAAGGGTGCCCCTGTGACCGAGCATCGAATCCTGCTTTGATGTTGACCTTGTGACGCATCAGTATTGCTCCGGGATCTTCCGGTTGGTACTTCTGCGACTGGGTTGTTGTTTACTCCTACCATCTGTACACCTTGCGTCGTGTTGAAATTTCCCCATGACTCTCCGGTTGGAAACGAACCTGCTTGGGAACACCGCCCCGGCCTCTCTCCCAATTCACATTGATGGGCTGATGGCCTCTCGGAGGGCCCCTTTGCCAATTTCCCCGTCCTCTGGGGGTCTCCATTGGCCCTCGCCTAAAAAAGGAAAATAACCTTGTGGTGGATACCAGTTCTCCCGATACCTCTGGTCGAAGCTGGGTCCTGGTTGTTCGTTGTCACTGTCAGAACTCACCGATGAATCTGAACCTTTTCAACAAGAAGTAATGCCATAAAAAAGGCTATCAATAAACATTGGAACATGGTGTCAGATGACATTGACCAACCTAATCTACCTTTACACTCTTTCAAAAAAGCAATGAGTATTAAAGATCATGTGGTACAGTCTTTTTTGGAGAATGCTACTGAACCTACTATTCAATCACTTTGGAACCTACCACCGGTCAAAGGGCACCACAAATGTGGAAGATGCAAAGCTTGCCATACTACAATTACCACTAAGAACTTTGTCTACAAACAACACACGATTGCTCTACATTCTTTTACTAATTGTAATACTATGAATGTTATTTACGGCATCATTTGCCCGTGTGGTCTACTCTATGTAGGGCAGACACAACAAAAGATTAAGGCAAGAATACTTCAACATCAAAGCAGGATTCGATGCTCGGTCACAGGGGCACCCTTAGTGGATCACTTCGCTTCGATGGGACATAATCCGGACCAAGTGCAGTGGTTGGTGATAGAGAAAGCTGAATTGGGACCAAGAGGAGGCAATATTTCCCAGATCTTGAATGTCCGAGAGTCCAAATGGATGTTGCGTCTGGACACTATTGCTAATGGACTGAATGAACAGGACTCCAGTAATGCCCAACTAGCATGCCTTAATATTTCATGAGGCAATTTCCAACGGTCTGTGTGATCTACCCTTTATGTTGCTCATAATTGATTGGTTAGAGATGTTGGGTAAAACATAGGGATCCACCCCAAGAAAGGTTCATAAGGGTGTGTTTCCTGTTATGACAGGACGCACGCAGTGTTTGCTTAAATACCCCTCACACACCAAAAGGGCCCTTGGTGTCATGCTTCATCATAGGGGTCTTCCCGCCCCGCTGCGGGACGGGGCGTGCTACGACCAGCGACTACGCGGGAGCACTGTTTTTACAAAACTATGTGTGGTGTAGGGGTAGTGAGAGGAAGGGTCAGAAGTGAATGCAAAAAAAGTGAATTAAGAAGGACCTGGCCTCGTGGACTTAGAAATGTTAATACGTCGTGGAGGCTGGTGCTGTTAAAAAAGTGGTTCGGAGATGTCCTGCGTATAATGTGCGGATACTCCTGATCAAGTCAACATGTTTCGAAGCATCAAGGCTTCTTCATCAGGTATTGGTATTATCTCACAAACTCACTTGCTCACCTTCAATCCTCTGAGGGGTCTCATCAGCTTCCCTTCTTTCTCCACACCGAGCACATACCGCCGAACCAACATCCGGAATCACCTGTGTTCCCAACACATCTTCCTGAATCGCCTCCCCCTCCTTTATTCCAACTTTGCACTAGCGCACTAATTTCTTTTCTCCCTTTTTTCTTCAACTATGACTCCCTGTCCACTCGTGCACTAAATGCTGTGGTCTTCTTAGACCGACAGTTCTTTAAAACATTTCTACATTGTATGCCATTACAGCCCTGAAGAAGCCCATGTTTGGGCGAAACGCGTTGGCTGGTCCAATTGATCACATACCAAGCACACCTGAGAATAAAACAACGAAAAAGACTACATGCTGACGACCTTTCTTTCTGTGCTTAATTGTGAAACTTGTCTTTCAACTATATTGCCTCTCATCCAATCAGTATATAGATTTGCCAAGTCCTTTGATTTTGGACCCCCTAGGTTGTTCACATACTGAACTGCCAACACATTGTCCATCCTCAAGAACACTGAACATTTCACCTTCCTTTTTGTAAAACATTTTATCGCAAAAGATCCTGCTAGCAACTCCAGACAATTTATGTGCATCTTTTTCTCCTGCTCTGTCCAATGACCTTCTGTTGAAACTACACCCCACTCTGCACCTCAACCATCTAAGCTTGCATCCGATTCTATTATCAATTGTGGATTTTCTCAAAACAAATGCTCTCTCATTCCATGCTTTCATATTCGTCAACAACCATCTGAGCTGCTCTCTCACTTCCTCTGGAAGAACAACGTCTTCAGAATACCTCAAACCACTTCTCAAATGCAATGTCTTCAATCTCTGTAAAGCACGATAATTCCAAGGTCCAGAAAAAATAGGCCATATCGTTGAAGGCAAAAGACCAACCATGTGTTAGCATCCTCAATGAAATCTGATCTTGCTGCAATACTCTCCAAATCCCTTTCCTTATTCTCTTCAACTTTTCCTTCAGGAGTTTCAAGACCCCATCTACTGTGCCCACCAAAAATCCTAGAAATTATGGGGCCAATTCCGATTTCGGCCGGAAGGGCACCGAACGATGGTCGGAGCCCTTCCGACCGAATCGGAACGTGCCGCTCGGATTCCTTTCCGACCGAGCCATTCCGATGGGCTCGGTCGGAAAGAATCCGACTTCGATTTCCGGATGGCTCACGACGGGTTCGGAGAGCCCGTCAGCCATCCGGAAATCTCTCTGTACTCCCCGGCTGCCTCTTTGCGACCGAGGGAGTACGATGGCAGTGCTCACTGCCTTTCGTGCCGGTCTTTCCGGCACAAAAAGGCAGTCGGTCACTGTCTTTGGGGGCCCCCAGTGGGACCCCCATGGGTGCAAGGTCGCCGAATGGTGGCCTGGAGGCACCTATGGTGCCCCTCTGTTGAACCCCTGCACTCGGTGGCAGGCACCTTGGGGTGCCGGCTACAGGGTGCAGGGTTGAACTGCACCCTGCTTTCTCCAATGCCAGCATGCATTCCGTCCGGAATGCATGCTCCCATTGTGGGAGATACGAGTGTGACCGAACAGGGTTCGGTCGCATCGTACTGCCTGGGCCGTAACCGACGACAGCAGGTCGGTCGGTTACGGCTCCGGACCGATGTCGGACGGACCTGAGTCCGTCCGACATCGGAATCGGCCCCTAAGTTTCCTGTTTCGGAACTAAACAAGACTTCTTGAGGTTGAACACAAAACCTAAATCCTCCAGTAAATTGACTGCCATCTTTGTGTAATCCATCACTCTCACCCTGCTTTTATCCATGATCAGAGTATCATCCAGATAATGATCAACCGAACACCTCTTGCCTTCAGAAAAGACGTCACTAGACACAGAATCTTTGTAAACCACCATGGGGCCGACGAAAGACCAAAAGGAAGGCAAACAAACTTCCACATCTTCCCACCCCATCTGAATTTGAGATACTTCAGAAGTGGTTCCCAAACTGGAACTGCTAGATAAGCATCCTTTAAATCCATTCAAGTCCACCAATTTCCTGTTTACAATATGTCTCTTAATATGTGCATTTCCTCCATTGTGAAATGGTGATACACCACCCAATCGTTCAAACGTCTGAAATTTTTAACTGGCCTCATGCCCTTGTCCTTCTTCTCTAGAAGAAATATATTGCTCACAAAACCTTCCTGTTCCTGAAACACTTCCACCATGGCACCTTTCTCACTTAGCTACAGCACCTCTTTGTCAACTAACTTTGCTTGGTCTGCACTGAACTGTACTTCACAGTGAATCCAAGTTTGAACTGGCTCCTCTATAAAATCGATGCGATAACCCTGCACCATTTCTCGAACCCAAGTATCCCCTATTACCTGAACCCAACTGTGATAAAATTGGCCAAGTCTCCCACCCAATTTTATTGGAGTAGCAGTAAGGTCTAACCTTACCTGATCCTCAGAACTGTCTATCACTACGACCTCCTCGCCCCCTAGTTCACCTCTGTTGAGGGTAGAAATTGGACGATCTCCATGATCCTTGACCTCTTGAGGGGCCATATTCGCAGAAATACGAACTCCTCAGAATTTTCTGTCTCCGGCCGGAAAAGCGCCCCCTTGTTCTCCCAGCCCAACCAAAAACACGATTGTTGAAGACCTTTTTATATATCATGTTGAGACTTCTGAACAGAGGAATATGCCCCCACAAACATTGACATTTGATTTTATAAAATCATCCCCAAAAAGAAGACCTTTAGCAGAAGGCCCTGCTTCATTGTTTGCTAGATCCATCAACTTAGGATCTTTCTCTAGAAGTATACTTTCCCTGCATTCTACTGAAAGAGCTGTTTTTGAATTGCCCAACAGACAAACAGCCTGCTGGACCCATTGACGTAGTTCTTCAATATCCAAATTATCCTTGTTTGCGTGTGCCTCCTCTACCATATCGAATATTTTTGTCAATGGTCCAATTACATCCAGCAGTCTTTCTTGACACATACTTAAACCTTTGTCTAGGCCCTTACGTGGATCACAACCTCCTTTTTCAATAAATGCCAAAATCTTCGAATCCAGCTCATGAGTTGCCATGACCTTATCCTCTAATGAAGGTATAGGGCACTCAGATTTCAGCCTGACCCTGACCTCCTTAGGAATTTGCTTCCTGAGCCAAAAATGCATGTAATCTGCAACATACTCCACTTGAGTCCACTCTGGAGAAAGAGGGTGCCTAATCAAAAATGGATCGAACATAGAGTCCCCTAAATGAACCTTTAAAACCTTTGGTTCATTAACCTTCACCATTTCCTTAAACTCCTTTTTCCTTGTAACTTCCTCGCACTCAGACTCATCTGAACCAAATTCAGATGGGCAACTCAACTCCACCTCAGCACTACCTGAGGACTCATCACATTGCATCACAGAGTGCTTACAACCCTTTTTAAAATTTCTTCAATCTTTCTCTGGGTGTTTGATCTGCCCACCATGCGTATCCTCGACACCTCCATGTCTCGTGCTTACACAGCCATCATGATCTGCCACTGCAGCTTTCCTCCTTTTTGTTTGTGAAAATTCCATCGTAAGGTGCTTTCTTTTCCTAGCTACCTTACCCCTTTCTCCATATGGGAAGACTCTCCTCTTGGCCACAATTTCTCCTCCTCTGAACCAATCTTTATACTCAACATCATAGCTTCTAACTTCCTCTCCATTCTAGTACCAATCTCAGAAGACATCTTATCCAAAGCCTTACCTTCAATCTCTCCTCTAACAGAGCCTCATCACCCAACTGAATCCTATCTTCACTCATCATCTTAATGTAATATCAGAATAAGAATTTCCTTAAAATAAAAGTCAAACAGCTATTCTCACCACTGTAGACACACCACAAAAACTGCCAACAGTTCCTCAGCTGTAACTGTCAGCTGTAACTGACTCGCGTCAGCAACCCCCACTGTCAGTCCATACAACCCATAATAACCTATAGAAATCTCCACAACTTCCTAAAATGGCTACCTTATAATGCAGTGGTTCCCAATCTGTGCGCCGCGGCACTCTGGTGCGCCGGCAAAACTAGCCAGGGGCGCCACACACCATGTACAGAGTTTGGGAATCACTGGCAGCTAATTAGGCCGCCAACTGTTAGGCTCTTATTCCTCTGGCACACTACAGCTGTTACCAGCGTTAGCTGATAAATCTGAGAATATCGGGAGCCAGCTAAGCCTTTTACCCAGGCTGAAAAACTGTGAAACCACCACATAAGAATACCACATCGTGGCTTTTTCCAGTATTTAAAGAGTGTTGCCACTAAGACTCGAAACAGTTTCATGTCTGACAATTTTAAAGAAGCTTTTGATTCTACACAAACAATATCACCATTCTTGAAAACAGAAAAGAAAGTGGAGCATTTTTTTCTGTGCCGTTTGTTTGGCTGATTTCCCAAAGCAAAAGATAAACTCGTGTTGGGGATGCGATATCTTTCGCTGCTCGTTATTTGCACATTGCTCAAGTTGTTTAGCTCCTGTGTGTAACTTCTTCAGTGAAGTTTTCTAAAGGCAGCAAATGAAGAACATGCAAGTCTCCATCAAACGTCATGCGCGCAGACTAGATACCGCTCACGCTCTGGCTACTTGAGCGCACAGATCAACTGGGCTTCTCCCAGATTGATGGGCCCAAGCAGCTGACAACGATGTACAGCAGACATGAATATTGATTCAGCTGCTTGATCTAAAATGCATTTTTCTAGAAATCTTTTGTTTCTTTTAGTGGGGACAAAAGCTACCTGCTCTATTTACTGGGACAACAGACAACAACCACTAAGGCAGACAGAAACAATGGAAACGGTTTCAACATTTAAAATAAACATTAATACATTTAAAAGAAAAGAAAACTAACAATATGTATGTTAATCTGCCTCAAGAGGCCTTTAAAAATGATTGACACGAAAATTCCCATTTTCAGTCATATATAACAAACAGATCTAGAACACTCCATGACCTAGGTGGATGGCTACCCGAAGAGCCACGGAAAGGGGCGCTGTTGGCTTCTATTTCTTTGGCCTGTGGGCTGGACCTGTACAAGACTAGACGCTAGTTCCCTGTGGGCGTGGTCTTAGGTTTGTGGGCGTAATTCCTGGGTAATGGGCGTGTTTCCATGCTTTCAGGCCGTACATGATTATAATTCCTTCATCTGCTTCATCCCAATTATTTTTGGGGAGAAATATGGAAGTACTCCTGAGGCTGAGCTTGCATCTCCCCATCGAACATAATAAAGTAGCATAATGGGGAGCCGTGGCCAACCACCAATAGGTCAAGGGAGCCATGGGTTGAAACAGTTTGGGAACCACTGTTATAATGTCACACAAATCTGCTCCCAAGAGCGTAGTCCTGTGTCAGTGATAATGATGGCTGGAGTGCAGCACCCCTCAAGCATCTACACTCCTGTAATCGTCCTTCACTAGAAATTAAGCGTGTTACCATGTACATGCTAATTTAATTGAAAAAATAAATGAGGCCAAATCCAGCTTAAGGCTCACATCGAGAAACGCTGCCTGAGCGTCGATATGCCCACACGACAGTCACGGAAGGTCCAGCCTCCTCATGCACCCGACTCCTGCTCCTTGCACGAGCGATGCCATGATGCGCCGCCTGATGGCTACAAAGCCTCCTTGCGCGGCTGTCTCTGCTCCCGGCACACGCTACCAATGCGCTGCTCTAGATCCAACTGCCGCAGCCAATAACGGACTCCCTGCCACTCCAAGCGGTAATTAAAAACAATATTTAACAACATAGAAATGTTGACGCAATTACTGAAGTCAAAATTTAAAAAAAGGGCAAATAACACGGAAAAAATACAAATGTTCTATAAAAGCCTCAATATAGTAAAAAACATATCTAAAGCTTAAATATTAATTAATATTTTTTTAATTGACAATGCATTCATTCCATGTATCTTTCATACTGCATATTCAATATACCATATCAACTTGTTAACACTCTCCACACACAAGTACGTAAATCTGCAGGAGCAGCAGCAAAAAGAAGGGTGAGGGTTGGGGGTTCTGTGTTTTTTGATTGTGTTGTAATCCTCGTGTTCTAAATTCTTTATAGGAGCTGCTGAGAGTAGTAGCATTAAAGGAGATTCCATAATATTAGCCTCTGGGTCTTGCCATAAAATGTGTAGATTTCTCTCAAATAGTTGGGTAAGGCACAAACAGTTCAGAAATTACTAAAAGCAAGCGTCACATGTGGCTTTTCCGCCACCATTTAACAAATGTTTAAGTTAGCCGCAAAGCTTTCTATCCTTCGAAGCTCAGTGATCATTGAACTTGATAAAGGTGCATTTCTTGGATGGCCAATGAATACATAACGTCTGTATAATGTAAGCACATTTAGAGCTTTAATCTACCTCCGCTTTAATTCTGATAGTCGGTGCCAACTCATGATTGCAATAAATATTGTAGTCCCACATGCTTTACTCGCATGCATTTCACCACATGCTATCCTGGTGGATTGTGTGCAGGGAAAATACATCCTATTTAGGCTTTAAACCTTGGAAGGATGGGAAAACGTGGTATTCCTGTATTATCCCTGCTTCTGAGGTGCAGAATAATGCCTCACCCAGCAAATTCTGCACCCAATGGTATCTTTATTTAAGGTTTGCAGTATAAATATTGGGCCTTTTGAAGAAGGACCTAAGTAGGTGGATTTTGCACCGGTGATGCTGCTAATTTTGTACTTAGCTTTTGAAGTTTTGCAAATGTGACTTACAAAATTGCAACAAGCGTGAGCCATGACGATTCCAGATATCAGTCCTTGTTGAGGCACTTTGATGAATGGACATAGATCAGTTCCACTGAGAAGTATATTATTTATTTGATACTTGTGAGTAGGAAGAATTATATTGACTTCCAAACATCCGCAAAATCACCTTGGGTGCTCTGAATTATTCAGGTGAATCTAAACATTTTTCTATAGGCTGACCGCCTGGGAGACAGTGATAAAGATTGTGCCTGGGCGAGGAGCCTGGCATCCTCAGACTGGGATGCAGATGCCCTGCTAATCAGAGCTCAACCCCGTAGAGTGGCAGACAAAAGTCAAGTCTGATTAAGCTCATGTGCATTATAGAACTGCTACAGGCCCGAGGCACTTTATCCAAAGAATGGATGAAGGAGGAGCAGCATACCAGCAGATACTGAGTCCAGCAACCTCTGAGGCTCAGTAGCAGTCACAGAGCTGCATTATAATTGGCATCTCAGCACCATATATTTTTCATCACTAGGCCGGGATGAAGTTTGAATAACAGGGGTGAAATTCGAGAAATTTCAAAAGTTTGCGGTGTGGGAAATTTCTTGACATTTTGCATTACACATTTTCGTTTTGTTTTTTGTTTTTTATCCTTGCGTGCACCATATGTTGAAAACCTTCCGAGAGACCAGCAGGACAATGGTTCACACAGAAAATGTCTCGCTCAGAGACATTCTCTGCTGAAGACAGTCTCCTGACAGTATTTGCAAGACATTTTTTTATGTGAGGTGTGAATTTAGGTTAAAAAAGTGGCACTATATTCCGAAAAATCACATTTCACTAAAAAACATAATTTTGTGACATTTGCATAGAATGTTGTGAAAGTTTGCAAGAAACAAAATTACGAGAGTTGCCACAATCTGTCACCACCGCACTCAGTGGACATTTCTTGACAGCACCTGGTCTGTCTGTCAGGTTGAGTGTGATTTCTTGCACCACTTACTTATACCTGTCCAAGGAACCTGACAGGACCAGGTGCCTTGGCAGACCATAAGGATAGATGCCTGTGGTTGTGTCTGTGAAAGCCAGGAACAAGAGCACACATTTCACAGTACTGCTGGCATCTGTGGGTCAAAGAGCTTCTTGTCTAGGGGCTGATCTGTGTTTGCCCCCGTACTGCACAGAATGGGGGTTCTTTTTACTCCCTCATCATATTACCCCTGAAGTACAGTATGATAAATACAGAGTAAAGCCCTCTTTTTCAAGCCTCAGGGACACCAGGCCCTCTCTCCCTGTGGATGAGGAGGGAGCACCTTTTGTTCTCCCCTCATCAAGGACCCAGGCAGGTGAAGGTGCAATGCTGACGCAGCTGCCGACCACAGCAGTCACACATCATCTCACAGGCAAGGGTTCAATGCGCCCTGATGCACATGGAGAGGGTGACCCCCAGTGGCGCGCCTGCCCCCGCGCATCCCAGCATCTGCTCAGTGAAAGAACCTTTTCAGTCATGAAATGGTGAACTCGCCAATTTGGCATTTCCATCAGCTGCTCTCAGCATATTTGAGACGCACAATTAACCACTGTGCGCATTTAGTCATATGCCCTCATTCATAGAAACTGATTTTTTTTTTATAGCTCGTAACCTTTGCTCGAGGTATTATTACAAAATAGATATTTATGCTTCTGTGTAATTCTTATATGCCTGATGTCAGCCTTTGCCTAATGCCTTTTTTTACGTTTTTCAAAGTTTTCTCAAACTCGTCCCTCTACAGCGTCTTTCCGCCACCTCTCTATTCCCCCTCACCTCATTTTCTATCTTTCTGCCGCCTTCTTTCCCTAAATATTTGTTTTGCTACCTTATCCCTTAAGGTATTATAGGACTAACCGTGGGTAACAAATCCTGCAGAATTTGTAGACTTTTGGATTTTTTTTCCTTTCTTAAATTTCTTTTTTTTAATCTTTAACTAAAACTTCCACCGGGAAGCAGAGGGATTTCTCTGAACCGCTTCTGACGAAGCAAAAAGGGAGAGACTGACTCAGTGACGTACCAGGCAGAATGTTTTGAGAAAATATAATGGGGGGTTTTAGTAAATATAGTAATAAGGAAAAATTAAACTTTTTTGAAGTATGTTTTAAATCCCTTGCAGAAATTGTTTCAGTTTGGTAGGAAAAGACAGTAGTACTTGTACCAGTGAGCTATATCGAAGAAGGGAAATTATAAACATAATAAAACGGGTGGAGGGGGAAGAAATTGTCCAAGAACTGTCACTGTAAATGAGCATTGCCAAAGCCAATAGGTCTCGCCTATCTAAGAGCTAATGGCTTTGCCAATGTGTTTTAGCCATGTTGCACACCAGCATGGCTAAAAGTTAGTGGCGTAGAGGAGAGTGGTGTGCGTCGTCGTAGAGTGGAATGGCATAGAGTGGAGTAGGGTGTCGTAGAGTGGAGTGGCGTTGCGTAGAGTGATGTACAGGGGACTGGCGTAGAGTAGAGTGGACTGGAATAGAGTGCATTGGCGTAGAGTGTTGCAGAGTAAAGTGGTGTGTAGTGCAGTGACAGAGTGCAAAGGCATAGAATTTAGAGGTGTACAATACAGCGTCGTAAAATGCAGAGTTGTAGATTAGAGTGTTGCAGAGTAGAGTGCAGTGGGGTAGAGTGCAGTGGTGCATGTAGTGGGGCAGAGTAGAGTAGAGTGGCGCAGAGTACAGTGACGTAGAGTGCAGTGGTGTAGAGTAGAGGGGCATAGAGTGCACTGACATAGAGTGGTGCAGAGTAGAGTGGTGTAGAGTAGAATATAGTGCCATAGATTGCAGTGGCAGACAGTGCAGTGGTGTAGAGCGGAGTGCTGCAGAGTGAAGAGAGTGCAGCAGCATAGAATGCAGCAGCATACAATGCAGTATCGTAGAATGTAGTGGCGTAGATTAGAGTGGTGCATAGTAGAGTGCAGTGGTGTAGAGTGCAGTGATGCAGAGTGGAGTGGTGCAGAGTAGAGTGGCACAGGGTGCAGTGGCATAAAATACATTGGCATAGAGTGCAGTGGTGCAGAATAGAGTGGCGTAGAGTAAAGTGGCATAGAGTGCAGTGGTGTAGCTAAGACATGGCCTTTTGGCATTTCTGATGCTTTGTGCTATTCACTCATTCTCTGATGCATTTTCCCCCAAGATGAGTTCATGCAGCCACATTCATTGCTGCTTAGCGCCAAGATGCTTCTTTAGGAGTGGCAGTGTGTTCTACAAGTAAAACAAAATAAAATAAAAATAGAGTAGTGCAGAGTAGAGTGGCGTAGAGTGCAGTGCCATAGAGTGGTGCAGACTAGAGTATAATGGCGAAGAGTGGAGTGGTGTAGAGTGCAGTGGCATAGAGTGGAGCGCTGCAGAGTGGAGTGAGGTGGCAAAGAGTGGACTGGTGCAGGGTAGAGTGCAGTGGTGAAGAGTAGAGTGGCATAGAGTAATGGTGTAAAGTGGTGTAGAGTGCAGTTGCATAGAGTGCAGTTGTACAGAATAGATTAGAGTGGCTTACAGTGGATTAGCATATTTTGCAGGGGCGTAGAGTGGCGTGGTAAATAGTAGAGTGCATTCTTGTAGAGTGTATTGGCATAGAGTGCATTGACGTAGAGTGTATTGGCATAGAGTGCAGTGGCATAGAATGAAGTGTTGCAGAGTGGCATAGAGTGGAGTGACGTAGAGTGGAGTTGTGCAGAGTAGAGTGGAGTAGGCTTGACTGGAATAGTGTAGAGTGCAGCAGCGAAGAGTGCAGTGGTGAAGGGTGCAGTGGTTTAGAGTAGAGTGGGATAGAGTGCATTGGCATAGAGTAGAGTGGTGCAGAGTAGAGAGACATAGAGTGAAGTGGCCTAAAGTGCAGTGGCTTAGAATGGAGTAGAGCAGAGTGGATTAGAGTTCAGTGGCACAGAGTGCAGTGGCATGGTGTAATGGAGTGGTGCAGAGTAAAGTGCAGTGGCGTGGTGTGGTGCAGGGTAGAGTGGAATATAAATGTTGTAGTAGCACATTTCCATTACAGACAAAACATCTTCAATTGTAATCAGCATTACACTTGCACAGACATACAGTTTCAGTGATAAAAGTGTACAGCGCACAAATGATAATGTGTGGAAATGTCATCACCTAGTGTATTGATTTGTTTTGATCGTTATAAAATATTTGTTTCCACCATACTTGAGAATACCCCAAAAAATGTGTTTCATTTGGGTTTTTTTAATTCTGAAATATCTGCACAGTTCATTTAGAGATATTTTTACATTTTGTTGTGTGCTAGAAAAAAAATATCCTACAGAATTCCTCAAGAGCTCCATGGAGCCAACATGCTTGCCACATAAATCCTTTCACTTTGAATCAGAGAAAGAGATGTGAACACCAAGTTCCCTGGGAGACAGAGCCTGACATTTGGCCTCTGTCGTTGCATGCACACCAAATGTGACAAAATAAGAACAAGATTTAAAGGCCTGTTTACAGAAAAAAATTAGCACAGGTGGACAAAGGGTTTCGGACAAAGGGTTTCGGCAAGGGAAGGGACGAACCTGAGCTGGACAGCCTTAAACAAATAGAGCCAGCAAATAGAAAGCAAGCAAATGTGAGTTACAAACCACAAAGCCAATGGTGAACAATGGGCGGAATGCATTCTCAGGGAAGCTTTCTGAATTTCCCCATGGTGTCTTTAGCAAACTAGACAGCGCAGCGACCTAAAAAGAATGCACTCAGGAAAGAGAAGTGCCATTTTGGATAGAATGGGGACAAAAATGTTCCCTGATTAAAGTGAGTATCGACAAAGCTAAAGGTTTTTTTTTGATAATCAATTTTATTGACATTTCCAAAACTTAAAACATACGAAGACAACCAAAGAATATTCAATATAGCAGAGATTATCACCATCAGACAGTAGGAGGCGTAAGCCAGAGAAATCGTCCATAAGCACGATGTGACCTTTAGAGGGAAGAAGCAGTCATGTACAGGAGAAGCGGACACAAATTTCAAAACAGTAAATTTAACCACTTGCCCAATATCTTCTCGAACTTTTCAGGGCATCCCTGGCCTCAAAAGGGGTTCCTCCTGGGCCGCGCACCAGTCTACCCCTCTGCGCCATTTACGAACAGTAGGAGGCTTAGCTTGGGACCATGCAGCGGCGATGTCGCACTTGGCAACCGCCACCGCCGTGCCCAAGAAACGCTTGTCAGCTCGAGAGCCATCCAAGCCGTCAAAAACTCAGAGGAGGAGGCGCAGTGGGTTGTGGGGGACCTGCCAACCCAGGGTTTGTGTAAGTTCAGATTCTATACCCGTCCAGAAGGAGGTGAGACCGGGACATTGCCAGACCATGTGGTAAAAATCGGCCGGGGCATAGCCACAACGGGTACAGTCACGTAGGGGACGCAAGCCTGCCTTATGTAGGCGTACCGGAGTCAGATATGCTGTGTGAAGATAGTAGAGTTGGATAAGGCGCAGTTTGGAGGAGGTAGTCAGAGTCTTGGGTGCCATTAGAGCGTCTCGCCAATCTGCTTCCTCCAGGGGGCTCACCCATCCCTCCCAGCGAGCTCGCAGCGCGTCCAAGGTGGCTGGGCCGTTGTTGACCAGCGAACGGTAGATCCGTGACACTCCCCCCTTCCCCAGGTCGCCCATCATGACCTGCGCCTCAAGCGGGTTGAATTCGGGGAGTGAGGTACCAGGGGGAACATGTGTAAGGAGGGTGTGGCGGAGTTGCAAATATTTGTAAAACTGTGTCGGGTAGAGGGAGTGACGTTGCTGTAAATCTGAGAAGGCCCGGATGTGATCACCAACCCAAACATCCCCAAGAAGTGTAATCCCAATCCGGTCCCACTGGCGAAACCCACTGAGGGCCGATACCTCCGACAGCCAATTCCCATGCCACAGGGAAGTATGTTGGGTGAGTTTCTTGTCCCAACGTGTTTATCGCAGGGCCGAGCGCCACGCCATCAGAACCGCCCTAGTGATGGGTGGAATGGTCTGAGGGATAGGGGAACCGTACAGGTAGGCCTGCAGCTGAGGGAAGTCCATGGTCCCGAGCTCGGTCCGGTAAGCCGGGTCAGACCAGCCCCCCTCAAACCAATCGTGAATGACAATAAGTCGGGTAGCGAGGTAGTAGAGATGGAGGTTGGTCATTCCTATACCTCCATCGAAGGGAGGTATCCGACAGCGGGTTAGGGCCATACGTGGTCTGCCATTCCCCCACAGGAACTTGGTAATCACTCCATCGAACTCGCGAAACCAACTACCCGGGAGATGAAAAGTAATGTTCTGCAAAATATATAAAAAGCGGGGAAGGATCATCATTTTAAAAGGTGCTCCCCTGCCAAGAGGGTTAAGCGGAAGGGACTGCCAACGTTTGAGATCGGATTTGGCTTTTGTGACCAAGGGGATAAGATTGAGAGCCCACTCCAGTTCAGGGAGCAGTGTTATCCAAATCCCCAAGTATTTAAACGACTGCCTCCGCAGAGGGATTGTAGACTGCCAGTCAAAGCAGGATCGCGAGAGGTGGAGGGGGACTAAAGTGGACTTCGCAGGATTGAGTCGCAGGCCCGAGACGTCCTCAAAGGACCGGAGCACCTCTAGACAGCGCGGGCCGGAGTTCTCCGGATCGGCCAGGAAGAGCAGAACGTCATCTGCGTACAAGGCAATTTTGTCGGTTTGATGGGAATCCCAGGACCACCCTTGGATCTGGGGGTCAGTGCGTATGAGGCATGCCAATGGCTCCATCGCCAACGCGAATAAAAGTGGTGAAAGAGGGCAGCCTTGGCAGGTACCTCTTCGGATGGGGAATGCCTCAGAAAGGGCACCGTTGATCAGGACCCTTACCTGGGGGCTTGAATACAAGACCTGAATGAAACTCCGAAAGCGGGGGCCGAAGCCCATCTCTGTCAGAACTTCTCCCAAGTAGGACCAATCGACTGTGTCGAAGGCCTTCTCGAAATCTATTAGCAGCAGGGCTAAGTACGGGGTGAGTCGGTGGCGATGGGCCAGGGCCAAATGAAGGCGGCGTATGCAGTGTCGGGTGCCATGTGCAGGCATAAAGCCGCATTGGTCGGGATGAATCAAGTCATGTAGCAAGGGACGGAGACGTTGGGCCAGGACTGTAGCGAAAATTTTCATTTCGGTGTTAATAAGGGAAATTGGGCGGTAATCCGTACAGGAAAGGGAGGGTGGCTGAGTCTTTGGAATGAGCACGATGGTGGCCACGTCCGTCTCTGGAGGGAAGGACCCTGCTTTGACCACGTGTTGGAAGAGATCGGCGAGGTGGGGGACCAGTAGGTCATGATACGCCGCATAGTATTCCTGCGGGAAACCATCAGGCCCAGGCGTCTTCCCGGAGTGTAACAAGGAAATGGAACCTTGGATCTCCTCCGGAGTAAAGGGACGGTCAAGGTCTGTCGAGTCAAACTGGGGAAGGCAGGGGAGTCGAACCTCCGCATGGTCCAATACCTCGGCCAGGGATGTTGTGGGGGGTCAAGCCGAGTAGAGCTGGGCGTAATACCCCGCAAAAGCCTGGGCTATGGCTGCAGAGGTACAGTGATGGGCACCGTCGGCGTCCCGGACCTCGGGGACAATTCTGTTAGCTCTAGGGAAGGAGACCAAGTTATGAAGCAGTTTACCGTTTTTGTCTCCCCATCCATAGACACGGGCCACCGAGGAGCGCCATAGCGTCTTGGCCGAGTCGAGAGATATTTGGCGGATCTCCTCGCGAAGCAGCGCAAGTTGTCTGTCGGAATGGGCATCCTCCGCGGCGCCAGAGGCAGCCTCCAGTCGGGCAGCCTGCGCCTCGAGCTGGGTCAAGCGGGCGGTCAGCTCCGCCTGTTTCGAATGTACTAGGCCTCTGGCCACACCACGTATGGTGGCGTTGCCGGCTTCCCATAGCGTGCTGACGGAGGGGACCGAGCCTGTGTTAGTCAAGAAGTATTGCTTCAACTCCAGCTCGAGCGCCTCCCTAGTCTCTGTGTCCTGCAGAAACCAGGCGTTAAACCGCCAGACCGGCCGTGTCCCTCCAGAAGGGGTACCAAAGCGGAGAGAAATAGCAGAGTGGTCCGAAATTCCCCGTGGAAGGATAGAAACTCCGGAGAGTAGTTGGGAGTCGGTGGCGGGGAGAAGAAGCAAGTCAATACGAGAGTGGGTGTGGTGAGATGCGGAGGTATGAGTGTACTGCGTCTCCCGGGGGTGCCATAGCCACCAGGCGTCGCAAAGCCCGAGCGCCGTTGACCAGTCCGAGAGTCGTTTTGAACAGGTGAGGTGTGAGGAGGAGGGGGTCCCTGTGGCATCAAGGGCTGGCTGCAATAACGCGTTAAAGTCCCCGCCGTTTATGGTGTGGCCATGGGGCAGGGCGGTGATCACCTTTGTGAGACAGTGGAGGGTGGAAGAAAGCGTGGCGGGGGGAATGTATATTGAGAGGAAATTAAAGACCTTTCCCTCGAGCCTGCTGGAGAGGGACACGTAGCGTCCCTGCGTGTCAGTCGAGACATGAAGGGGTGTGAAAGGGAGTCCACGCTGGATCAATATAGCCACCCCTCGGGAGCCCCGCGCGAAGCCCGAGTGCCAGACCCTGTCAAACCCATATCGGGCAAGGAAGGAGCACTGGGTTCCCAGGAGATGTGTCTCTTGCAGGAGGAGGACATCTGGGGATTGACGCTGAGCGCTCCTAAGGACGGCGGTGCGCTTAATGCGGTCCAGCAAACCATTAACGTTCCAGGATTGGACCTGGAGGGACCTATCTTGGAGGCGCATCTAGGGAGTGGCTGGTGTACAGTGAAAAGGGCCGGAGGAGGTTGGGGCCTCGGGTAAGAGGGCGCATCATGGCCATAGGAGAAGGACGGAGCTGGTGTCTGGCTATGTGACCCCCACTGATGAAGACGGTGTCAGTGTGGAATGGGGTGTCATAAAGAAGAAAAATTAACAACAGATGCAGAGCTGCATACAGTGACTCAAACGGAGCCAAAGGAAACAAAAGATGGAGGGCAACGCCCCCCTCGAACTCCTCCCAACACCCCCACCCTATACTTCCAAACCCAAAGCATCTGTCGCCCCAAACTAAAACTAAAACAAGAAGCTATCCTAAAACGGCTAGCAGGGCAAGTTGTGGCAACGGCGGTGGACCCCTCCATTCAATCGGATAATGTATTGTCAACCTTTAAATAACACTGCCACAAGCCCCAAGAGTTTCAAGTCAATGTTGTTGCCATGGGACCCCCCAGTCAGAGCCCAGCATCGTCTCTGGATTCCCGGAGTGCCGGGCTTCGAGAGAGGTCTGAGTCAGAGAGAGCTGGACGCAGCGTCGAAGTGGGATCTTGGTCGTGGGCTAGGCTCAACAGGGAACTGGCCCGCCTGCGGTCGCCCAGGGCCGGAGGGACCTCAGTGGAGATCAGCTGCTGCGGGTCATTCCCAGGCGATCTTGAGTGATCTCCGCGCCGTTCTCCCCTCCTACGGGAATGGTTGTGCCTTCGCTGTTGCTTGGGCGGAGAAAGAGGTGGCCGGGAGGGGCCAGACATGGGAGGGGGAGAGGCAGGATGGACTCTCAAAGGCCGTTCTTCCGTGAGCCATGTCCAGGCCGCCTAGGGGGTATCGAAGAAGATTGCCTTGTCCTGAAAAACTACTCGGAGGCAAGCCGGGAAGAGGAGCCCATAATGCAGGCCCAGATTACAGAGTTTCTGCTTAACTTCTGCATAGGAACGACGCTGGGCCTGAACGTCCCTGGTGTAATCCGGAAAGATCATTATGGTACTATTCTGATATTTCAAGGGACCATGGAGTTGGGCTTCTCTCAAGACAGCGTCCCTGTCACGGAAATTGAGGATCCGGATGATAACAGGATGTGGAGGTGCCCCGGTGGGAGGTTTGGCCGCCAGAGAGCGATGTGTGCGCTCGATGGCAAACCACGGCGAGAGGGCTTCTGCAGGTATCCAGGACTTAATCCAAGTCTCGATGAAGGTGTCCGCATGGCCCTGTTCAACATTTTCAGGCAAGCCTATGAGGCGCAGGTTATTCCGCCTCGAGCGATTTTCTGCGTCCTCTGCTCGGCGGTGCAGCTCCGAGGTTTGAGTCTGTAGGCGGGCCACCTGCGTTTTCAACTGGCTCAAGTCGTCCTCCGTGGTGGAGATGCGCGACTCTGCCTCCGACAACCGCGCCGTTGCGTTGCGGAGGTCCTGGCGGATAAGGGCCACATCAACCCGCACCTCGCCGATCTTGCTTTCCATGGAGGCCTGAGATGTGCCAATCGCCTGGAGGATAGTTGAGAGGTCACTCCCCACCAGGGGGGGGCCTCCGGACGCTCCCCTTGCCGGGCTGCGGTCGGCAGTAGTGTATTGGTCCATCTTGGTCTGAGTTTGTGGCGCCGGAGTTTTCGGGGCACGGTCCCTACCCATCTTCGCCGCGAGCACTGGGCCTGGGCAGCTCTCAAAATGGATGGAAGGAGCACAGGCAGCCGAGTCAGGCCTCAGGGGGGGGGGGGTGGGAGGGGGCGGACAGGCACCCAAGCCGTCAATACTCAGGCCCGGGCGCGGAATCCACCCCGGTCGGGGCCGGCAAAAGGGTTGTAAGTTCCCGGGGCCCTCTGCGCCGCTCGAGCCACGCGGCCGAGTCCAGGCAGGGGCTCCTCTTCTATATGTGCACCTGGGCCAATGACGCGGGGCGAGGGTCCTCGGTGTAGCCAAGCAGGTCCGGCTGGCCGGGTGGGCAGGAGGCAGGAACCCACAGTAGTCTTGTCTATCCGGGGTGGTATTACCACGCCTGTCCGTGCAGCGGTGGTGTATGCGCGAAGGATCCAGCAGAGGCGGAGGGGTTACATATCAGCCGGAAGGGAGCAGGGGGCTACTCGACACAGCAGCCGATCCCCAGGCTCATCCCTATCCACCGAGGAACGTATGTTTGAAGGCCCCAGGCCCTCCCCCGCTGGGGGTTCATGCAGTTTATGGTGGTGCCCTTGCAGGTCCAGGCCCCAGGGAAGCTTTTCAATTGATCTCACCACGCCGCCACGCCGTTCCCATGTGGGGTGGACCAGGAGGTGGAGGCCGCCGAGGTCCCAGGGCTGCTAGTTGTGTCCCTCCAGGCCAGCCCTCCGTGCACCGGAGGTGCGGGGGTAGATCGTGGCCCTAGGGGCGGCCGGGGGAGTCGAGCCAGACGCTGCAGAGTCAACGGGAGAGGAGAGGGGGGCTCAGCGCCAGCAGGCCCCCCAGGACAGAGGCCTCCCGCCCGCCGGCAGGCCGCAACAGAGGCCTCCACCTCGCGGCCCCAGCACACCAGAGAGACCGTCCCTGGCGGGGGATGGCGAAGCAGACCTCCCGCTCCCTCGAGCCCAAGAGGAGACTAGCAGGGTTGAGCGGGGGCGGTAGTGCGGAGAAAGGCAGCGCAAGTCAGCAAGCGCAAGTCAACAAGAGAGGAGGGGCCCAGGAGCATCGATGTCGGCCCCCCGCGCCGCTACCCGACGAGGTAGCCGAGCCCCAGGCTTGTCGGGCCCTGTCAGGAGGATCGGCGAGGACTCTGAAGCCAGAGTGTCCCGGTCCCGGAAGGCGCACCTCGTCCGCTGGCCCCCTGCGGATGTCGAGCAGGCGTCCAGAGCCCCTCAGCCCCGGTTTCAAGGCGTGAAAGGCGCGGGGGCGAAGGCTCGACACCAGAGCAACGTCAGCCGGGCAGGGCAGCACACGGGGGCCAGGCCAGTCACCGGAGAAGATCGCAGGTTGAAAGGTACGTTGCACCAGTGGTCACACGAATCGATGACGCCGCATTCACTGCTGGGCTTCGGCGGAGGCCGCCATCTTGCGGCCCCGGAGCGGCGGGAGAGCAAAGTCCAGAACTGGGCGCCGGAGGCCCAGAATCGCCAGGCAAGCAGGCCGGAGCGGCACCCTCAGCACAGGGAGTCTCCACAGGCAGGTAGGAAGAGCGGATGGCTGCTGTGGACAAGAGGATGTGAGGCGGATGACGGAGGGGTCCGGAGCACTCTTAGAGTGCGACCGCAATCTTGACGCCTCAGGCCACGCCAAAGCTAAAGGTTTAACGGTCACGCTTGAGCATGGACGAAGCAATCAAAATGCCTACTGCAGTGCAAATAATTTAAAACAGCCATTGGCATAGCTAGTCCTTCTGGTGTTACTGTTGACAAGCTGGTGAGCTTATTCTTTTTTTTATTCCAATTAAATGCCAAAAATGAAGAAAGAAAAGTAACCATGCAACCACGTAAGCATGGCAACCAAATGCTTGCGATAAACCAATTTAATTAAAAATAAATATTAATTGCGTATAAATTTAAAAGAACAGTATGAGTGCTTTCTAGCAAGCAATTGCTTTAATATGAAGATATAGGGCCTGATTCACAAAGGTAAACTTACACTTTTGTGTAAGTTTACTTTTCTTTTGGAATTCACAAACTCTGATTTAATCAGAGTTTACAAGTGAGGGGACTACACAGTTATCACAGAGAAATCCACACATAAAAAGGTAGGCATGTCCTATCTTTTTTTGTACAGATTTCTCCATCCTGACTGCAGGGGCTCTGCAGTTGTAAACTTACTATTAAATTGGACTTTGTGAATTCCAAAAGAAATGTAAACTTCCAGAAACTTACAGAAATGTGTTAGTTTACCTTTGTGAATCCGGCCCACGAGGATGGCAAAAAAAATACACCCGTCTCCATACGGATCCTACTCCACACCTAAAAGCAACGATCAGGGACCTGGTGGATGAGGCGGAAACTAACGGATACATCACCAAACACGAAGCTGACTTTTTGACAGCAAGCACGGGTGTCATTCCGTATTTTTACACCCTGCCTAAGACGCATAAAAATAAAATGCCCCCTCCAGGACGTCCAATCGTGTCGGGCATCGGTTCCCTCCTTGAACCTTTGTCACAGTACTGCGACTTCTTTCTAAAGCCCTTGATCCAGGCTACCAGCACCTACCTTAAGGACACCAAGAGTTTGCTATCCTTATTACAGGATATCAACATCACTAACGAACCAACCTTTTTGGTCTCATTGGATACCGAGAGCCTCTACACCTGCATCCCGCAGGATGATACCATCAGGGTCCTCAGTGAGGCACTGGAGACGGTGTCATGGGACTTCATCACCCCCAAGGAATTCGTGGTCGCTTGTGCCACCCTTGCCCTGAAAAGAAATTTCTTCGAATACAAGGGAGAGCTTTATCTACAGTCAACGGGCACTTCAATGGGCAGCACATTCGCCCCAAGTGTAGCCGGGCTGTATGTCTACGATTTTGAGTGCAAATACATTCTATCGGCACGGAACCCGTACGCATCCTATGTATCCTTTTGGAAGAGGTACATAGATGACGTGTTCATCATCTGGCAAGGAACTGAAAATGCCCTTTTGGAGTTCTTTGGGTGGATCAACACCTGCAATCCGAATCTGAAATTTACCCACACTTACCAGAGGGATGAGATGGTCTTCCTGGATGTAGTCATCATGAAAGCTGGTAACCGACTGCAGACCAAGACACACCATAAACCGACAGCAAAAAACAACCTGCTGCATTTTTCCAGCTTCCACCCACGACCGGTGCGGGAAAATCTCCCCTTCGGCCAATATCTTCGTCTCAGACGCAACTGCAGCGAACTGGTGGATTTCCGATCCCAGGCAGATGATCTTACAACCAAGCTCCGCAAGCGGGGCTATCCAGACAGAATATTAAAGAAAAGCTGCAAGAGGGCCAGGAACCAACACAGGGAAGCCCTTCTGGAAGAAAATCCCAAAAACCCAGAGGAGATACCCCTCACATGTGTTACTACGTATAATGTTGCTTCAAATGCTATCAGCAGATCCATTAGGAAGCACTGGAGGATCTTGGAAAGCAACAACCACAAGTGGGACAAACCGCTCTTCTCTTTCAAAAGAGCTAAAAGCATTAAGGACACCCTGGTGCATACGCGCTCGAGCAAACCAGACA
The DNA here is from genome assembly GCA_963921515.1 of Calotriton arnoldi. NCBI lineage: Eukaryota > Metazoa > Chordata > Amphibia > Caudata > Salamandridae > Calotriton > Calotriton arnoldi. The sequence goes on from CAWUFW010000368.1 coordinate 4,588,210, forward strand.
GGGATGAAAACCAGTCAGTACTGAATGCCTGGGGCCTTCCCCCTGTGACAGGCCATTTTCCTTGTGGCGCATGCTGCGTGTGCCACCTGACCACCCCCACCAAGAACCTGGAACTTGAAACTGGGAAATTATGGTCACAAAGGGGCCATACCAATTGTAATTCCACGAATGTGGTTTATTTGATTACATGCCCTTGCGGTTCCTGATATGTGGGTATGACTGCACGAAAGATCAAACAACGGATATGCGAACACCGCAGTAATATTCGGTGCTGGAAAAATACCACGAAACTCACAGAACATTTCTTACAACACAATTATACCACGAATGATTTACGTTGGACAATCATTGAGCAATTGAAGCAAGGTCTAACCACACAACAAGCCCTTTTTGAGAAAGAACAGTGCTGGATTTATCGCCTCTCTACACATAAGACGGGGCTAAATGACAATATCCCTTGGGGTTCAGTGATGAAACGCTGACATCTTTTTATCCGGCTTTGTTCCCTCATTTGCACTTCATTTGCCAATATGCCTGGACTGTGATTGGCCTTTATGAGCTCCTTTGGACATACCTATAATATCAAGGATCTTGTCTTACCTGGATTACCAGGGTGCCCCACCAAACATACAAGTAAGCACCATGTCAGGGATCTCCCTAGCTTACAAGGAGATATCCACGTTGATGTATTATACATAGAATTAGTATTTGTTCCATACCCTGATCAGCGAATACATGGCTAACAGTTCACTGCCTCACATAACTGCCTACCAGCCTACGACACACCTAAATACTAGGGTATCCCCCCAACAAAATGACTTAACATCTTATCAGTAAGCCTTGAGGCTTAGTAGTTGATACCAACACTCCCTTTACATCTATCCAAAATACATATAATTATTGACTGGTCCATAGTATGAGCTGTGAATATAGAGTCACTACCTTCACATTAACAATGATCCACCACACTTGACTGGATAGGAGTAATGGTTTGAACCCCTTTCGGTTCCACACAAACACTGGGGGTTCAATACATTAACTTTGCAAGCGGAGTTTCTATCGTAACTACTTTCACGCCACCACGTGAGCTCACACCTCTCCATAAACTTAACGCACTAGTGGGAATCAGCTCAAATGGAACAATTAAGTTTTTTCAGTTGACGACTGCCTACACGGTCTAGTGTTCCGTATTACGTGTTCCAGACGTGCCGCGCCCTGGTCACGTGATCGGAACAGGTATTTGAATCCCCGGCCACAACACCGCAGTAACATCTGGGTCCGAGGATTGGCTCCGTTAGGTTATGTGCGGGAGAGCGCTCTTTGGAAGTAAGTTGGCGGGGAATATTCCCGGGCGGTGACTGTTCCTAATTGCTCCGGGTCTATCCTCAATTTATTTTCCTTTTATTCCGCTTAGATTCCACAAGCGGCTCAAACCCCCACCCGGACCCATGACGTGAAGTCAGTTGACACTTCACGTAAGCCCTAGTTTTTCCATGTCTTTTAAGCTGCCATTTTTAATTCGAAAGCGTGTTTACTTCGCATCCCCGCTTTTTAACGGGTTAGTCACTATCACTTCAAGTTTATTGCATGACTTTTAATGCATAACCCACGCTCAGTATGTAACGCGCCTGAGGTTACTGGGTGTTACCCGTAACAACGACCCCTCCTGATGAAAAAGTGTACACGGAGTGGCGGTATGTTTTGGTTTACCCAGATTGACACGAGTACCTGACATAGAGGTATACGTGTTATTGCCTTTAAGCACCTATTGGTAATTCACAGCACGAGGTCACTAAACGCATTAGATCTCTCGATTACCTAGCAAGAGATACCACTTAACTCACTGAATTGTTGTGTGTTTTTATGTGTGTTTTCTCTTACAGTGTCCGTTGGCTTTTTGGAACTCCAGAAGGCCCCCGTGGTAAAACCGTGAGTTTTACCATTCGTATTCCTCCACAGGTTAGGGTGCGCCTTAGAGAGCGCACACCGCCGTGGAGGCTTGGTCCTGATGAATGCTTAGCAAATCGCACTTCATAAGCAGAAACATGTCGACCACCCACCACACTTAGACTAATTCGGATGCGCCTGGTCAATTTAGCCAGACAACCAGCGTCCGTCTCACTTGTTTTTATTGATATCTGGTTTTCCACCATTAAAATTGTTTTGGGATAAAACCAGGCATCTTTTAACTTGCACTATCTCACTGCTGCACTGACACTATCTCACCAATACCTGCTCCGCTGTAATTCAGGCATCGTAGCACACCAGGGAGGCACTCGGCCTCTCTGGTGGGAACCCAATGATGAAGCATGTCACCAACTAGGTTGGTGAGTGAGGGTTCTTTTAAATAAGAGGTATTCCTCGTGCTGTTTTGCCCTCTCTACTCACTCTTTTGTTGTTATTGAACTTATACATTAGGGGGACTAAGAGTGATTTTCCCTCCCTCTTCTGTTGTTATTATATATTTAGCAGCGCACAGCTGCGAGAGTTTCTCTCCTTGCATTATTTGTGACTCCGTTTGGCAGTAACATGGAAAACCTAGGCCTTTCGTACTCTAAAGAAGAGGTGGATGCCCTTCTGGCAGACCCCTCCCTTTTCTCAGATCCCTCGATTGCACAGACAATCTCCCAAACAACTGAGTGGGAGAAACTTACTGAGCAAAAAAGAAACCGCATCCGAACCATCCTGCATGGCACGATACTCACAGAGTATCTTCGGAACAATGTGGCACCAAAAGACCTATTGGTGACCAATGCTCCGCGCATTTTTTTGGTGGATGCCCTTTTCAGAAAAGAATGGGCCCAGATCGCGTGGCACTGTACCCGCGACTGGTTAGTGCTCATAATAAAGACAGCCCTCCGACTATCAGAAGCGATGTTAGTAGAAATTCAGTTAACTGAGACACACTTCAGAACAACACTTACGGGGTACAAAAAGAGGCTGGGTGAATTAAATAAAGAGGTTAACGAATATAAAGACACCCTCACCCAGTCCAAGGCACAGACATTTCAGAAGGACCTTAAACGGTTCTCATACACTAAAACCTACCCATACGCCAATCCTGACTATGTCCCTCCACCAAGGAACGCATATAGCACAGATGGCTCAGACGATGATGCTTCTACCACGAGTGGGTCAAGTGGGGATAGTTTTAAACCCAGACAACGAGGTAGAGGTAGGAACAGAAGGCAACAGTACCAGCAGTCATGGCAACCTTTTCCGCTATCTGGGGGAGGAGGTTTCCATAATCCTTTCCAACCACCACAGTTCCAGATGATGGGCTGGAACCCCAACTTTATGCCACATCCCCAACTCCAACAAAACATGTATTGCCCCCCTTTTTTAGAGAGAGGCCGGAGAGGATGCGGCAAAAGAAGAGGTATGAACCAGGTCCACTGGGAACACGAAGAAGTGGTGGGCGACAACACACGGAGCAAGGCCCGAGATCAGCAAGCGGGCCCCAGCAACCAGAGGGTCTAATCACCAACCTCTCCTCGGTCGTCCTTACTGATGATGAGAACTCAGTCCTAGAGAAGGGATTGGGTTTTGTACCCATGGCACGTCTTGATCGTTTCAAGCTCCACTGCGAACTGTCGTAATTTTTCCGAAAACTGAAACTCAAATGTTATTTTGAAAAACAATCTAATGATGGTACACCGTCCTTCATGGGGGACTCAGGTCTACGGTTGAAATCGACTTTCACCCCCCCCACCCCACACTGTTCCACTAGAAATCACAGCCTTTGAACAGGCTGTGTTCAATGATGTTGAATCCTTCCAGGAGACAGCCGTCTACAAGAACATGCGTGCAGGGGAATTCCAAGCACTCCAATCTCTGCAGTCCAACACCGCCATTGTCATAAATCAGCTGACAAGGGGGGCGGCGTTGTGATTCAAGACGCAGTAGCATATGATACAGAGTGTAGACGCCTTCTAAGTGACTCCGTCAACTACACCCGTCTCCATACGGATCCCACTCCAAACCTAAAAGCAACGATCAGGGACCTGGTGGATGAGGCGGAAACTAACGGATACATCACCAAACACGAAGCTCACTTTTTGACAGCAAGCACGGGTGTCATTCCGTATTTTTACACCCTGCCTAAGACGCATAACAATAAAATGCCCCCTCCAGGACGTCCAATCGTGTCGGGCATTGGTTCCCTCCTTGAACCTTTGTCACGGTACTGCGACTTCTTTCTAAAGCCCTTGATCCAGGCTACCAGCACCTACCTTAAGGACACCAAGAGTTTGCTATCCTTATTACAGGATATCAACATCACTAACGAACCAACCTTTTTGGTCTCATTGGATATCGAGAGCCTCTACACCAGCATCCCGCAGGATGATACCATCAGGGTCCTCAGTGAGGCACTGGAGACGGCGTCATGGGACTTCATCACCCCCAAGGAATTCGTGGTCGCTTGTGCCACCCTTGCCCTGAAAAGAAATTTCTTCGAATACAAGGGAGAGCTTTATCTACAGTCAACGAGCACTTCAATGGGCAGCACATTCGCCCCAAGTGTAGCCGGGCTGTATGTCTACGATTTTGAGTGCAAATACATTCTATCGGCACGGAACCCGTACGCGTCCTATGTATCCTTTTGGAAGAGGTACATAGATGACGCGTTCATCATCTGGCAAGGAACTGAAAATGCCCTTTTGGAGTTCTTTGGGTGGATCAACACCTGCGATCCGAATCTGAAATTTACCCACACTTACCAGAGGGATGAGATGGTCTTCCTGGATGTAGTCATCATGAAAGCTGGTAACCGACTGCAGACCAAGACACACCATAAACCGACAGCAAAAAACAACCTGCTGCATTTTTCCAGCTTCCACCCACGACCGCTGCGGGAAAATCTCCCCTTCGGCCAATATCTTTGTCTCAGGCGCAACTGCAGCGAACTGGTGGATTTCCGATCCCAGGCAGATGATCTTACAACCAAGCTCCGCAAGCGGGGCTATCCAGACAGAATATTAAAGAAAAGCTGCAAGAGGGCCAGGAACCAACACAGGGAAGCCCTTCTGGAAGAAAATCCCAAAAACCCAGAGGAGATACCCCTCACATGTGTTACTACATATAATTTTGCTTCAAATGCTATCAGCAGATCCATTAGGAAGCACTGGAGGATCTTGGAAAGCAACAACCACAAGTGGGACAAACCGCTCTTCTCTTTCAAAAGAGCTAAAAGCATTAAGGACACCCTGGTGCATACGCGCCCGAGCAAACCAGACAGGGATGAAAACCAGTCAGTACTGAATGCCTGGGGCCTTCCCCCTGTGACAGGCCATTTTCCTTGTGGCGCATGCAGCGTGTGCCACCTGACCACCCCCACCAAGAACCTGGAACTTGAAACTGGGAAATTATGGTCACAAAGGGGCCATACCAATTGTAATTCCACAAATGTGGTTTATTTGATTACATGCCCTTGCGGTTCCAGATATGTGGGTATGACTACACGAAAGATCAAACAACGCATATGTGAACACTGCAGTAATATTCGGTGCTGGAAAAATACTACGAAACTCACAGAACATTTCTTACAACACAATCATACCACAAATGATTTACGTTGGACAATCATTGAGCAATTGAAGCAAGGTCTAACCACACAACAAGCCCTTTTTGAGAAAGAACAGCGCCTCTCTACACATAAGACGGGGCTAAATGACAATATCCCTTGGAGTTCAGTGATGAAACGCTGACATCTTTTTATCCGGCTTTGTTCCCTCATTTGCACTTCATTTGCCAATATGCCTGGACTGTGATTGGCCTTTATGAGCTCCTTTGGACATACCTATAATATCAAGGATCTTGTCTAACCTGGATTACCAGGGTGCCCCACCAAACATACAAGTAAGCACCACGTCAGGGATCTCCCTAGCTTAGAAGGAGATATCCACGTTGATGTATTATACATAGAATTAGTATTTGTTCCATACTCTGATCAGCGAATACATGGCTAACAGTTCACTGACTCACATAACTGCCTACCAGCCTACGACACAAGGGACCCTGACTACCCCTAAATACTAGGGTATCCCCCCAACAAAATGACATAACATCTTATCAGTAAGCCTTGAGGCTTAGGGGCCGATTCCGATCTCGGTCGGAGGCGCACCCAATACTATTCGGTCGGGAAAAAAGCCATGCGAAAGCCAGTTTCCCGACCGATCCGTACAGCACACCGAACGAGCAAGTACGATGCGCACAACAGCAAAAATCCCGGCCGAGCCGTACTCACCCAAACCAGGTCCTGTTCTCCGACCGAGGCGAATCCGGAAACGCCGAATCGAGTCGCACGGAAGGGAAAATGCAGCCCCGTCCGGCCGGACAAGTACGATGCGCTTCCGTACGCGCCGAACCCGTCGCTACGCACGGCACGTCAAAGCATCCGGGAGAGGCGCACATAAGCTCCGAATCGCGCCACAACACGATCCACGGCTACGAGACGAACACAGCACAGACGAGGACGACGCGAAGCGACGAGGACGAAGCGAAGCGACGAGGACGAGCCAAGCGACGAGGACGACGCGAAGCAACGAGAAGGACGAACGACACGAACCAACCATGAATCCCTTCGTCCCGATCATACCAATATTCTACATCTACTACCGGAACAGGCACGGACGCGTACGGCGCAGAAGGTAAGTCAGACACCAACCACAAAACACATACAACACGTACACGACACATCACACACATACACTGGGAATCTGAATATACTTGCAACAGCAGCACCATAGGGGCGGGATGCCCATCACCAATGCCACATATGCACACAGGGGCCTGAATGCGCGCCACCACCCCAACCCAGGGGGCTGGATGCCAACCACCACAACCACCCTTAGCCAGGGGGTGCCAGATGCCCACCACCACTACCACCCTTAGCCAGGGGGGCTGGATGCCTACCACTACTACCACCCTCACCCAGGGCGGGCTGGATGCCTATCACCACCCTTAGCCAGGGGGCTGGATGCCTACCACTACTACCACCCCCACCCAGGGGGCAGGATGCCTACCACTACTACCACCCTCACCCAGGGGGCAGGATGCCCACCACTACTACCACCCTCACCCAGGGGGGCAGGATGCCCACCACTACTACCACCCTCACCCAGGGGGCAGGATGCCCACCACTACTACCACCCTTAGCCAGGGGGCAGGATGCCCACCACTGACTACCACCCTCACCCAGGGGGCAGGATGCCCACCACTACTACCACCCTTAGCCAGGGGGCTGGATGCCTACCAATACTACCACCCTTAGCCAGGGGGGCTGGATGCCTACCACCACCCTTAGCCAGGGGGGCTGGATGCCTACCACTACTACCACCCTTACACAGGGGGCAGGATGCCTACCACTACTACCACCTCACCCAGGGGGGCAGGATGCCCACCACTACTACCACCCTCACCCAGGGGGCAGGATGCCCACCACTACTACCACCCTTAGCCAGGGGGCAGGATGCCCACCACTACTACCACCCTTAGCCAGGGGAGCAGGATGCCCACCACTACTACCACCCTCACCCAGGGGGGCAGGATGCCCACCACTACTACCACCCTCACCCAGGGGGCAGGATGCCCACCACTACTACTACCCTTAGCCAGGGGGTGCCAGATGCCCACCACCACTACCACCCTTAGCCAGGGGGGCTGGATGCCTACCACTCCTACCACCCTCACCCAGGGCGGGCTGGATGCCTATCACCACCCTTAGCCAGAGGGGCTGGATGCCTACCACTACTACCACCCTTACACAGGGGGGCAGGATGCCTACCACTACTACCACCCTCACCCAGGGGGCAGGATGCCCACCACTACTACCACCCTCACCCAGGGGGGCAGGATGCCCACCACTACTACCACCCTTAGCCAGGGGGCAGGATGCCCACCACTACTACCACCCTCACCCAGGGGGGCAGGATGCCCACCACTACTACCACCCTTAGCCAGGGGGCAGGATGCCCACCACTGACTACCACCCTCACCCAGGGGGCAGGATGCCCACCACTACTACCACCCTTAGCCAGGGGGCTGGATGCCTACCACTACTACCACCCTTAGCCAGGGGGCTGGATGCCTACCACCACCCTTAGCCAGGGGGCTGGATGCCTACCACTACTACCACCCTCACCCAGGGGGGCAGGATGCCCACCACTACTACCACCCTTAGCCAGGGGTGCCAGGATGCCCACCACCACTACCACCCTTAGCCAGGGGGCTGGATGCCTACCACTCCTACCACCCTCACCCAGGGCGGGCTGGATGCCTATCACCACCCTTAGCCAGAGGGGCTGGATGCCTACCACTACTACCACCCTTACACAGGGGGCAGGATGCCTACCACTACTACCACCCTCACCCAGGGGGCAGGATGCCCACCACTACTACCACCCTCACCCAGGGGGCAGGATGCCCACCACTACTACCACCCTTAGCCAGGGGGCAGGATGCCCACCACTACTACCACCCTCACCCAGGGGGCAGGATGCCCACCACTACTACCACCCTTAGCCAGGGGGCAGGATGCCCACCACTGACTACCACCCTCACCCAGGGGGCAGGATGCCCACCACTACTACCACCCTTAGCCAGGGGGCTGGATGCCTACCACTACTACCACCCTTAGCCAGGGGGCTGGATGCCTACCACCACCCTTAGCCAGGGGGGCTGGATGCCTACCACTACTACCACCCTTACACAGGGGGCAGGATGCCTACCACTACTACCACCCTCACCCAGGGGGGCAGGATGCCCACCACTACTACCACCCTCACCCAGGGGGCAGGATGCCCACCACTACTACCACCCTTAGCCAGGGGGGCAGGATACCCACCACTACTACCACCCTTAGCCAGGGGAGCAGGATGCCCACCACTACTACCACCCTCACCCAGGGGGCAGGATGCCCACCACTACTACCACCCTCACCCAGGGGGCAGGATGCCCACCACTACTACCACCCTCACCCAGGGGGCAGGATGCCCACCACTACTACCACCCTTAGCCAGGGGGCAGGATGCCCACCACTACTACCACCCTCACCCAGGGGGCAGGATGCCCACCACTACTACCACCCTCACCCAGGGGGGCAGGATGCCCACCACTACTACCACCCTCACCCAGGGGGCAGGATGCCCACCACTACTACCACCCTTACACAGGGGGCAGGATGCCTACCACTACTACCACCCTCAGCCAGGGGGCTGGATGCCTACCACCACCCTTAGCCAGGGGGCAGGATGCCCACCACTGACTACCACCCTCACCCAGGGGGCAGGATGCCCACCACTACTACCACCCTTAGCCAGGGGGCTGGATGCCTACCACTACTACCACCCTTAGCCAGGGGGCTGGATGCCTACCACCACCCTTAGCCAGGGGGCTGGATGCCTACCACTACTACCACCCTTACACAGGGGGCAGGATGCCTACCACTACTACCACCCTCACCCAGGGGGCAGGATGCCCACCACTACTACCACCCTCACCCAGGGGGCAGGATGCCCACCACTACTACCACCCTTAGCCAGGGGGCAGGATGCCCACCACTACTACCACCCTTAGCCAGGGGAGCAGGATGCCCACCACTACTACCACCCTCACCCAGGGGGGCAGGATGCCCACCACTACTACCACCCTCACCCAGGGGGGCAGGATGCCCACCACTACTACCACCCTCACCCAGGGGGGCAGGATGCCCACCACTACTACCACCCTTAGCCAGGGGGCAGGATGCCCACCACTACTACCACCCTCACCCAGGGGGCAGGATGCCCACCACTACTACCACCCTCACCCAGGGGGCAGGATGCCCACCACTACTACCACCCTCACCCAGGGGGGCAGGATGCCTACCACTACTACCACCCTTACACAGGGGGCAGGATGCCTACCACTACTACCACCCTTAGCCAGGGGGGCTGGATGCCTACCACCACCCTTAGCCAGGGGGCAGGATGCCCACCACTACTACCACCCTCACCCAGGGGGCAGGATGCCCACCACTACTACCACCCTCACCCAGGGGGCAGGATGCCCACCACTACTACCACCCTTAGCCAGGGGGCTGGATGCCTACCACTACTACCACCCCCACTCATAGGATGGACAATGCATGACACAACAAGCACACCACAACCTAGGGAATGCAAGATTAAGACATCCCCCACCACCATGACAAGCGTGTGAGCAGGCTGTGTCAAATGCCTACAACACCGAACATGACATTGAACATATAATGTGACCCCTAGCACATGTGCCACACATATATGTGTGTGGCACCCATCAATGCAAGCAGCCCATGACCATTGTGGCAATGGGGCCTAAACCCCCATCATCACAGTGACCAAAAGGCAAGTGTGGGGTCCATAGCTGAAGCACATTTTGACCATTGTGGCAATGGGGTCTAAACCCCCATCATCACAGTGACCAAAAGGCAAGTGTGGGGTCCATAGCTGAAGCACATTTTGACCATTGTGGCAATGGGGTCTAAACCCCATCATCACAGTGACCAAAAGGCAAGTGTGGGGTCCATAGCTGAAGCACATTTTGACCATTGTGGCAATGGGGCCTAAACCCCCATCATCACAGTGACTAAAAGGCAAGTGTGGGGTCCATAGTTGAAGCACATTTTGACCATTGTGGCAATGGGGTCTAAACCCCCATCATCACAGTGACCAAAAGGCAAGTGTGGGGTCCATAGCTGAAGCACATTTTGACCATTGTGGCAATGGGGTCTAAACCCCCATCATCACAGTGACCAAAAGGCAAGTGTGGGGTCCATAGCTGAAGCACATTTTGACCATTGTGGCAATGGGGCCTAAACCCCCATCATCACAGTGACCAAAAGGCAAGTGTGGGGTCCATAGCTGAAGCACATTTTGACCATTGTGGCAATGGGGTCTACACCCTCATCATCACAGTGACCAAAAGGTAATTGTTGACAAAGAAAGAGCTGCAACTGCCAAACTGCATGGATCATTCCTGGTCACAGAACCAAAAACTCATCTGTGGCAAAGTAGTGTATGTGTCCCATTGCAACATAAATTGGGGGAGCCAAATACTGCAGTGCAAATGAAACATTCCTTTGGCCATGTGCAGACAAACAACACCCATGGGGGCTGAGACCGTCAACAGTCATCAATGACACAATGACAGAAGTGACCATCAGAATGCAGAACCACATATTTGCACCAATGGGCACACAAATGCAGATACCCTGTGGAGACAGCAGATGTGAGGTGAACAGATACCATACCATGGCAGCAATGGGACACACAAACCATGATCACTGTGCTGACCGATGACCTAGGAGTCCCAGGGACAGCAGGGGAAACACACCAAACAACATACAGCCAATGGCACACCCAAGATATGCCAATGCAGTGGTGCAGATGCACAAACACAAACAGGCAGACCAACACTGTCATCATACACAGCAGGTGAGGGGTGGGGGTGCCAGTGTCCCCAGGCAACAACACAACACATGAGGAGAGCTGAATACCAATCATACAGATGTGCATACACTGCCACACTAAGGTAACTCATGGATCCAAATCCCCTATGTGGGCAAGCAGGCATTGACAGGTGAGAGGGAGCACAAAACACACATGTCACACAGGCACGTAGGAACAACAACTGACACAGCAAGTCACAGACACACCACAGCACCACCCCCAGGGCCCCCACAATGTGGTGACCCTGGGCTGAAGAAAAATACCACTGTGATGACAAAGCTAAATGTCGTTCACACTGTGAACCACAGTCAGGTGTCCTGAGCAACTAACTACCATCACACCTACACAAGCACAAATCAATCAGCATGGCCAGTAAGCCAAGGCCAACATGGAGGCAGGGGACTAGCCGGGCAACAACTCTCATCTGCACACACTCAAGACCACACCCTCGACCTCCAACAATGTGCAGCAGTGAAGTACACATGCACTGGTGACATTGCACATGCACCCATTACTATTCCAGGGTGGTGGGTGGGAACCAAGGTGTAGAAACACATCACACATGGACACTCAACAAGACTCCTGAATGTCTGACACACTGCACACTACGCTGTACATGGACATGACGGCAATACCACACCGACCAATGGGATCCCAGCCACAGTCACACACCAATGAAGAAGCCAAGGTCACCCACAAAGAACACACATAGACAACAACCAACATTGCAGCCCGGACCCTAAGGAGTGCCAGCAGTCACACACACAACGTGTCACAATCACTGAAAGATAACACAAACTGGAAATCACATGACAGGGGCAAACAACAAGTGCCAAAGGGAAACCTGACTGTGACCCATCTGCGTCTGCACACAAACTCTGCCCTGACAGCAAACACACCTATGGGTGACACCCTGATGACCAGTAATGTGCCATGCACCCACATCACAGAGAACACAGGGAGAAGACTTTGGGGGAACATAGCTCAAGTCAGCAAGCATCACAAACAGGTACAACACTAGGGATCACAGCATGCGCAGATGAATGGAAGTGAACACACAGACATGCACATACAACACACACCTTGGGCGCAGGCAATGTCACACGTGTACACACTGCCATGAGGGGACTCCACTCCTGTGTGAGGAAAGCTGTGCCATATGTTGCCTCAGTAGGGCCCCATCATGTCAGCTGAGCACTTGGTCACACAATCAACAATTAGCACCAAATGAGGGCTCCCATCACATCAGCCTGGTCATGGATGTGCCAACGGAATCATCAGCACAGATCCAACACACTTGTATAGCAATGTTGCACTGACTACACGGATGAGTCCCTCCCCATTGATGCCCAAACCTGCATGTCCACTGGAGATGGCAACACGGTCAGGGAAGTAGACAAATGCAACGATGGCAGGCACAACAGATGTGCAGGGGTGGAAGCCACAGATATGAAATTGCCAATGTAAGTAGGAAACCCATTGCCAAATACTGAACACATGACACCCTCAGATGCTGCTATTGATGACATGGATACACCACATGATAGGACACATTCCCCTGGACCACATGGGTTCCTGCACAGTAACACTTCATAATCATGAGACCAGATATCACCATCACTGCAGCAAGGGCATGGTTAGCTGCACCAACAACATGTACATCTGAAGCATGAGCAGTAGAGAAAAGAAAGTTGCTTTATTCAGCATATGTGTTGAGGCCAAACGAAGTCCTGAAAAAGAGCAAAGGCCAATGGCCAGTCCATTGTCAAAGTTCAAACAGGGTGACACTGGCAGATGTCACCCTACGCATGCCTGCACAATACCAGGGACAATCCACTAGGAGGGGCAACCGGGGGCAGGCCAGGCACCGCAGGGACAGGATCAGGGCTCACCAGGGGGAGTCAGGGAAGGGGTGGTGGGTGCTGGAGAGCCACTGACAACTGCAGTGGAGGTGTCTGACATGGTGTGTGCCGGCACAACTGGGGGCATGACACAGATGTCGTGGGTGCCGGCACAACTGCAGTGGACCCTGCAGATGGGGTGGACAGGTCCGCCACTGCAGTGCCCAAGTCAGACAGGGCGGTAGTGGACTCCACTGCAGTGCCTACCTCCAGGGGAGGAGAATGGGGAACAGGCAAGGTGGGTTGGACAGAGGGGGGACACCCTCACCACATCAGTGGCACAGACAAGCGCAGCGGGGGTGTGGTGCTGGGAGAGCAAGTGGCAGGGGAGAAGGCCGGAGCATCTTGGGGATGGTATATCTGTGGGTGGGGGAACCTGGGGCAGGGTGTGGTGGGGGCACCTGTGCAGTGGGGGCCTGAGGGATGGAGGACGGAGACCTTGTGCCTGAGCTGCAGGGCGGTGGCGGGGTCTTGCTCTTAGCACTCCGGGGGACTTGCGGGTGGGGGCCTCAGTCCGTCTGCGCCTGGGGGAGGGTGTCCGGGGGCGAGGGGCACTCTGCTCCGTGTGGGTGGGCTTCCTCTTCCCCCGGGATGCTGGAGCAGCTTCATCGGTGGGGAAGAGGCCGAGGTCACAGAGGAAGAGCTGCTGTGACTTTGGGGTTGCAGGTGAGGCAAGGGAGGGTGCTTTGGAGGGAGAGGGAACTGAGGACTGCGCAGTGCATGTGGATGCGTGTGTGTGTGCCAGGGCCCCATCCCCTGTGAGTCTGGCTTCAGTCCCCTGAATGTGCGTGCGTGTGCGTTTTGTCATTGGCGTGTGTGTCAGTGTGCTGGATGTGTGTGTGCTGGTGTGTGCCAGTGTGTGTGTGCCTGGGATGGGTAAGGTGCTGGGGAGTGTGGATGGAGCAGAGGCAGGAGGGGTGAGGGACCGTTTGAGGAGGGACACTGCTGCCGTCAGGGAGGAGTCCATGGACCTATTGCCCCTCTGTAGGTCAGACATGCCCGATGAGATGCCCTCCATGAACGACACCAGCTGAGTCAACAGCGCGGTGTGCGCATGGAGGACACTCAGCATGGCTGTCTGCCCTACATGGAGCTGGCGAAGGAGGTACACAGACTCCTCACTCAGGGCAGCAGGGGACACAGGGGCAGGGGGTGCGGTGCCTGGCCCAAAGGAGACACGCTCCCGGACATGGGAGCCTCCACGGACCTGGGGAATGGGAGCCGATGGGAGGGCGGTGGTGGTGCTGGTGGTGGCGGGGACAGCAACACTAGCTGGGGTGTGGTGGCTGCTGACACCCGCCTCCACAAGGGAGTCATCCTCCGAGTTGCTCTGGTCCTCAGCTGAGGTGGATGCTGCTGAGGACTCCTCGGTGTGGCTCCCTCGCCCTCCGTGCCACTGGGTCCCTCCGACCACTCCTCGGCTGCTGACCCAGTCTGGCTCTCCGGCTCCTCCTGGTCCGTGGAGCTGTCCCCTTCCGTGGCCGTGGATGTATCTGCAAAAATGGGGAAACAGACAGACATCAGTCACCTGCACATAACGCACACACCACTGTGAGCACAGCACATCACAGAGCAAGCCCTGGCATCATTAGTTGTGCATTGCTAAAAGTGCACTAATTGAACAGGAGAAGTCAATTGTCAGTCTGATGCCAAGCATGGCACTCACATCCCACATGGCCTTGCACCCATCTGTCTGGTGTCTGTTGGATTGCAACACCCCAGTGTTGACACATGCACCAAGTACACAGTAGTTGGACAGTGCAGAGGACACGGTGTGGACACATCACAGCTCTTGCCACTGAGTCAGTACAGGTTTACGGATGTAAGGGATGCCCAGAGTCAGATAGGAAATGCATGTGATGCATACCAGCGACAGACACCATGATGCACCCATGTCCTGATAGCCAGCGCCACTATGGTGTGCATGTAGCACATGTCACTCCCCTGCAGGATCACCAATCAGTAGACACATGCCATGGCGGAGGCATGACTGCAAAGTCATACATCACTGTCTCAGTGATGTATGACTTTGCAGCCAGACAACAACACTCTGCACTGTGTCACAATAGTAGGTCATGGGGAATGCAAGTCCTGGAGCTGCACAAGTGCACATGTACATCCCCCACAACACATCCTCTTAACCCTCATCTGTCCAGGTCATACCTATTGGACATATGGGAGACCTGTGACACTACCCTCTGAACCTGAGCCCCTCACACTCTGCTGTGCATGGGGAACAGCTGCCTGAACTTCACATTTACATGCCCCAGTCTGCATGGGCAGCTGATCAGACACCTATGTGTCACACAAGTATCGTCTCCTATGGTCACATCTCCAGTGGCATGCTGAGCCCCTACCAAGAAACTCCACAGCAGTCCTGGCGACTAATCCACAGCACACTGACACAGAGGCAGACACCTGAGGGGCAAATCACTGTGCACAATGTGTCCTCTGATACACGGGAGTGGGAGTACAGAGTGTATTGTATGGCCTGGAGTAGGCATGACTGTCCAGCCCCACATGAATGAGGGATGAGCCCTGGACTGTAGGCAACTGGCTAAGTATGTGTGACACACGTCATATACATACTCCTGGGGCCCAAACATTGTTCCCACCCGCAGCATGGGTGTGTGCCAGGTACCCCAGCCACATGTGGTGGATCAGCTCAGCAATTGGACCACAGATCAAAGTAACACGCTGAATACATGTCAGAATACAGGCATTGTGTAAGCAATGGACCCACCCATGATGCCCACCACAGAGTCAGGGAAACAGATGCTGTCTCCCACCTTGAGTCAAGCAAACTGCAAGGACACAGTCCTAAGTGACAGAATTCCCTGCATGTAAGGGCCACACCTGGGTATCAGATGAGGAGTGGGCAGTGCACAATAGAGGGACATGGCTCCTGGACAACATGACTGCTGTACTGTGGCAGTTCAACCTGGCCCGAGGAGGGCACATAACATGTTAGACAGAGTACACAGTGCAGTCTTTGACTCACCCCTCCTTGCTGCTCTCTGGCCTTCAGCTGCCCATCCAGGTCTGGAAAGACCACCGCCAGGATCCTGAGCATGTGGGGGTCAGGGTCCGTGTTCCGCCCCTCCTGCGAGGAGGCGACAGCTTCAGCTGGACCCGTGCAATCCTCCGGGTCCAGCCCCGAAGGTCCTGCCACCTCTTTTGGCAGTTGCGGATCCGGCGCTTGTAGACCCCCACGGACCGGACAGCCCGGACGATGTCCTTCCAGATCTCATGCTTCCGATGGGCAGAAGCCTGTCAGGATGACAAAGTGATAAGGACATTACTACACATGCAACATATCCGTGCATGACACAGTTGCATATACATGTCGCAATCACAGGGGCACATGGTGTACCCAGGCAGTGCACGGCTGCCCATGGACAGTTTTCCAGAAGTCACTACATGGTATCATAGCATGGGGAGTAAAACCCTGTTCAGAAGCACTGTCACTGCACCATACCTGTCCAGTGCAAGTCACTACACACTATGGGGGTGACAACTACTCAGTGAGCCTGCTAGCCAGTGGTGTGCTGACTCTCAGCCTTGCTAGTCAGACAAAATGCACATTCAGAAAGGCAGTGCACAGAACACTCACCTGCTCCCCTGGTGTCCCATACAGCTTGCTGTACTGTGGAAGTAGGCTGTCCAGCAGGGCCTGGTTCTCTTCAAGGCTGAAGGCTGGGGCTCTCTCCACAGTACGTGCCATTGCAGGGTCCAGAGGGGCAGAGACAGCAGCAGTGCAGTGGCAGATGTCGTCCTGGAGCATGTAGTGCAGGCAAGTGGGCTCTCAGGGGAACATGCAGCAATATATATGTGCTGGAGAGGCAGATACTGTCCCTTGTGTCCAAAGTGATAGGTCCAAGTCGTTTGCATCTTCTGAATATGGCCAATCCATGGAATAGCAGCACCAAAACACGCCCACAGCATCCTTCAAAATTTCAACTTCATGACATACATGATTTTGCAACATTGTTGTGGGTGACCAACTGATTTTCCAGCAACCGACTCGCTCGAATATTCGAAAACGCGTCCGTTGCCAGGCAAGCCCATTGTCAATGGGTGCGCACCGATCGGTCCATTGCAGTACAACGCGCACAGGGGTACAACGCGTACCCGCACACATTGAATGCAATGGGCCGGCCGGAGGCACCGATCGGTCCATTGCAGTACAACGCGCACAGGGGTACAACGCGTACCCGCACACATTGAAAGCAATGGGCCGGCCGGAGGCACCGATCGGTCCATTGCTGTTCAACGCGCACAGGGGTACAACGCTGTACCCGCACACATTGAATGCAATGGGCCGGCCGGAGGCACCGATCGGTCCATTGCTGTTCAACGCGCACAGGGGTACAACGCGTACCCGCACACATTGAATGCAATGGGCCGGCCGGAGGCACCGATCGGTCCATTGCAGTACAACGCGCACAGGGGTACAACGCGCACCCGCACACATTGAATGCAATGGGCCGGCCGGAGGCACCGATCGGTCCATTGCAGTACAACGCATCACTGTACATGTGACTGGCATATGTCAGCATGCCTGTCTCAGATGGACATATGCCAGCCACAGATAGCTCCCAGGGAGTGAGGGGCACACCTACATCACGACAGCCTGTCCAAACCTTATCATAAGGCATGTAAGGCTGCATTTCCTATTGTGTGTATGTTGGTGTACATGTTGTCCTGTGGGTGTCACCTGTGGGCAGCCACCCCCAGGCTGTGCACGTGTTCATGGGGACAGGATCATGGGTGTTATGTGTACGTGACCACTGTGATGTGCAACTGTTCATATCTGTGCATGTGCCATGGTCACATTTCACAGTGGTGTTTGTGTATGTCATGTCACATACCCCGTGAGTCCCATGTGGGACGGTATGTTTGAGCCAGGGTGTCCCAGTGGCACAATAGTGATGGCCCTCCACAGTCTGTGTGCATGTAGTGTTTACAATGTCTCTGATTTCATGTGCACAATGGGAGACAGTCTCCACATCCACGTTGTGTGTGCATGGACTCTGATGTTGTGCGTGTGTGTCACAGACGTCCATGGCTCTCCTGCCATGGCAAGTGTGGCCACTACCTGTGGGGGTCATGTTTGTTTTGTTGTGGTGTACACATGATACTCCAGGTGATGCCAGTGTCCATGTGGCATTACAGGGTCCCTGGGAATGTGCCTGTCGTTGAGCTGTGGTGCCTGGGGCACATCTGTCCTCACATGTCACTGGGGGGTGACTGTGACACAGCATCATGATATCCAATGGGCCAACTTGGGACAAATTGATGCCACCTGTAGGACCGTGTTGACAGATGTTGGCCATGTATGTACCATAAATGTCGTTCCGGTACTGCACACTTCATGTAGTTGTGCCTCATGATGATGTATGTTGGGATCTTGAGTGTGTTCAATGCCGCATATGTGGGGTGACTGACGATCTTGCTTACTTCTCCTCTGCACTGCAGGGCTCCTGCTGTCCATCGGCCATTCCCAGACCTGGCAACGATGGTGGAACGGGACAGCATCCGACGGTACCGCTTCACCAGGCAGCTGATTGAGGATTTGGCAGTGCAGTTGTCCCCACATTTGCAGCCTGGCCGGCCGTATCCTACAGCGCTGACCCCCAAGGTGAAGGTGATGGCAGCCCTACACTTCTTTGCCACCGGTACCTTCCAACATACTGTGGCGTCTGCTGGTGGGATGTCACAGACCATGTTCAGCCGTGTGCTCCGCGATGTTTTGGCGGCAATGTTGCTCTTCCTGAACCGGTACATCTATTTCCCTAGACTGCGACGACTCACTGACGTGAAGAGTGACTTTTATGCCCTGGGGAGGATGCCGCATGTCATTGGCTCCATTGATGGGACACATGTGGCTTTGGTACCACCACAGGCCCAGGAGCAGGCCTACAGGAACCGCAAGCACTACCACTCGGTCAATGCACTGGTGGTGTGTCTTGCAGACATGACCATCACACACGTGTGTGCCCGTTTCCCTGGTTCAGCACACGATGCCTTTGTGATGAGGAGTAGTCGCATCCCCAGGTTGATGGCACAGATGCAGAACCAGCGTGCCTGGCTTGTCGGTGTGTACTGACTTTGTGCCATTGTGTGTGATCTGATCTGTAGTATTCCGTCCACTTTTCCAAGTCAGCTGATGTGCACTTGTCTGTCCGTAGGTGACTCGGGATACCCCAACATGCCGTGGTTGCTGACACCCCTCAGGAACCCTGTGACACCTGCCCAGATGCGCTACAATGAGGCACATGGTCGGACCAGGAGAGTGATTGAGCGGACCTTTGGTCTCCTGAAGAGCCGCTTCCGCTGCCTGGACAAGACCGGAGGGTCCCTCCCATATGCCCCTGCGAAAGTGTGCAAGATTATCATCGTCTGCTGCATGCTCCACAACCTGGCAGTGCGGAAGGAGTTGCCTCTCATCCAGGATGACGATGACCAACATCCGCCACCTGTGGAGGATCCTGGCCTGGACCACGATGCCAGTGACGATGATGATGATGATGGTGATGGTGATGTCCGCACACAGCTCATCACCAACTTCTTTAGCTGAATGTGAGTATCCTGAGGTGTCATGTGAATGATGTGAGTTGGCATGATGTGTGGGTGGTGCTCTGGTGCTGTTGGAGTGTGTCCATGGGCTACTTGACAGGATGTGTGTTGCGATGTGTGGTGACAGGTGGGCTGTACTCCCCAACAGTGTTGACATGCTAACTTGGTTCTGGGTGGGTATCTTGTAACATGTATTGTGCATGAGTTTTGCTGTTCTGTCCTGTACTGCATTGCTTTTGACTGTGTGTCATTTCTGTCCTTCACAGGGTACTTTCAGATTCGTTTGGTCAACTGTGTCCACCGACGACGTGATTGCACATCCAGGCTGGTAGCTGTTGTGTCCCTACAGGTGATGTGCGCCACACCCATGGACTTCCTTCTGTCTACAGTTGTTGACTGTGTGCCCGCTACCAGGTGGGGTTACCTTGCATCTGTAGTGGTTACGGCATGTTGCTACTGTGTAATAAACCTGTGCTTCACTTAGTGATGTGCGTTGTCTGTGGTCACACATTTGACTGCCATTTGCTTACTGCACCTGTGGGCTACTTGACTACAACTGGGAATGGGTGTGGTGTCTGTGCATTGCACCGTCTTCCCTGGCAACATCAGTGTAGGCAATGAGTCAGATGGCCTAGGTGTGTATGTGTTGTGTAGCCCTGGTGGTGTGTCTCCCTCATATGTGTCACGTTGCCTGTACTCACATGCCTGTGTTGTCCTTGCTGTTGCAGTTCGCATACACTGTGTAATTTTGCAGTTCATCATCCCCATAACAGCACCCACGTTGGAATCACGACAGAGGCAAGTATGGTGTATTAGTGTGTTTATTGTGATAATAGTGCATAGGATGGATTGTGCTGTACATGAATCTTGCAATCCCAAGTTCCTAGATGAATAGAAAGTCCAGGTAGACAGGATCCCCAGTATCGGGGCCACAGTTGTCTGACACATTGTTCCAACTTGTACTCCCCATGCTATGTGT